>JAYKKM010000333.1:0-505716 GCA_035772405.1 Chrysogorgia sp. JL179-B06
TTTCTTCGATTATTTTCAATTTACCTATTATTGCTTATTAACTCTTTCCCTACGTTGTTCTATTGATATCTCTTGAAATAACCATAACTGTTGCGAAAGCTATACATTTTCTGGAAGCCCAATAAACCGGCTTTTACTTGTTCTTTTAAATTTCCCGAACAAAACACATTATGTTAATATAAATTAGCATTAATTATCATAAATCAGGTTGAAAAATTTACATTTTTCCAGAAAAGGCCATCTTGCACGCCCGCGTAGCATCTTGAAAACTCAAAATGCCACCAATCGCAGAGTTGTTTATGAAATCAAATCAAACTTGGCGTGTGCGTGGATTTCATGTTCCTGGCGCTTGTCGAATTTCAATTTTTAATCTTGCGTTACCGTGTGCCGTGTTTTTCGATTGACGACTTTGCGGGTCTTCAGTGACCCATTTTAACTGCGCCCGTAGGGAAAGAGTTAATATAGAATGGTCGATATTTTTTCGCATCGATCAATTTTATATTTTCGCCTGAATTTTTCATCATCGTTGTAAGTCGGCTAAACAACACACATATCAAATTTTAAGCCAATTTGGTGAATTATTTCCTACATTTCTAAACACGGTGAATTTTGACCTTTTTGACCCACATGCACAGAACGTATTGTCTTTGTAGTGTATAGATAGCTTGCGTATATATTTAAAAGTATGAGCTCCCGTGCGGGTGGACCGGTGCGGGTGGGATCTCTGCAGAGACTCTGCTTCGGGTAACCCTTACATAATTCCTCTCATTGAGGGGGTAGGGGGGAGCAGAGAAGGGGGTTCATTTTTGGTCACTGACCATTTTTTTGCTTTGTTAAACTGTATTTACATTGATTATTTTCAATTCAACAGATAATAAACTGCTTTTCCTTTCACGCTTTTTCTTCGATTATTTTCAATTTACCTATTATTGCTTATTAACTCTTTCCTTACGGCTGAAAAACATCAAAAATTGAACGACCACGTTGTTCTATTGATATCTCTTGAAATAACCATAACTGTTGCGAAAGCTATACATTTTCTGGAAGCCCAATAAACCGGCTTTTACTTGTTCTTTTAAATTTCCCGAACAAAACACATTATGTTAATATAAATTAGCATTAATTATCATAAATCAGGTTGAAAAATTTACATTTTTCCAGAAAAGGCCATCTTGCACGCCCGCGTAGCATCTTGAAAACTCAAAATGCCACCAATCGCAGAGTTGTTTATGAAATCAAATCAAACTTGGCGTGTGCGTGGATTTCATGTTCCTGGCGCTTGTCGAATTTCAATTTTTAATCTTGCGTTACCGTGTGCCGTGTTTTTCGATTGACGACTTTGCGGGTCTTCAGTGACCCATTTTAACTGCGCCCGTAGGGAAAGAGTTAATATAGAATGGCCGATATTTTTTCGCATCGATCAATTTCATATTTTCGCCTGAATTTTTCATCATCGTTGTAAGTCGGCTAAACAACACACATAACAAATTTTAAGCCAATTTGGTGAATTATTTCCTACATTTCTAAACACGGTGAATTTTGACCTTTTTGACCCACATGCACAGAACCTATTGTCTTTGTAGTGTATAGATAGCTTGCGTATATATTTAAAAGTATGAGCTCCCGTGCGGGTGGACCGGTGCGGGTGGGATCTCTGCAGAGACTCTGCTTCGGGTAACCCTTACATAATTCCTCTCATTGAGGGGGGTAGGGGGGAGCAGAGAAGGGGGTTCATTTTTTGTCACTGACCATTTTTTTGCTTTGTTAAACTGTATTTACATTGATTATTTTCAATTCAACAGATAATAAACTGCTTTTCCTTTCACGCTTTTTCTTCGATTATTTTCAATTTACCTATTATTGCTTATTAACTCTTTCCTTACGGCTGAAAAACATCAAAAATTGAACGACCACGTTGTTCTATTGATATCTGTTGAAATAACCATAACTGTTGCGAAAGCTATACATTTTCTGGAAGCCCAATAAACCGGCTTTTACTTGTTCTTTTAAATTCCCCGAACAAAACACATTATTTTAATGTCAATTAGCATTAATTATCATAAATCAGGTTGAAAAATTTACATTTTTCCAGAAAAAGCCATCTTGCACGCCCGCGTAGCATCTTGAAAACTCAAAATGCCACCAATCGCAGAGTTGTTTATAAAATCAAATCAAACTTGGCGTGTGCGTGGATTTCATGTTCCTGGCGCTTGTCGAATTTCAATTTTTAATCTTGCGTTACCGTGTGCCGTGTTTTTCGATTGACGACTTTGCGGGTCTTCAATGACCCATTTTAACTGCGCCCGTAGGGAAAGAGTTAATATACAATGGTCGATATTTTTTCGCATCGATCAATTTTATATTTTCGCCTGAATTTTTCATCATCGTTATAAGTCGGCTAAAAAACACACATATCAAATTTTTAACAAATTTGGTGAATTATTTCCTACATTTCTAAACACGGTGAATTTTGACCTTTTTGACCCACATGCATAGAACGTATTGTCTTTGTAGTGTATAGATAGCTTGCGTATATATTTAAAAGTATGAGCTCCCGTGCGGGTGGACCGGTGCGGGTGGGATCTCTGCAGAGACTCTACTTCGGGTAACCCTTACATAATTCCTCTCATTGAGGGGGGGATTTAAGGAAAGAGTTAATTCAACAGATATCAATAGAACAACGTGGTCGTTCAATTTTTGATGTTTTTCAGCCGTAAGGAAAGAGTTAATAAGCAATAATAGGTAAATTGAAAATAATCGAAGAAAAAGCGTGAAAGGAAAAGCAGTTTATTATGAAAATAATCAAAGTAAATACAGTTTAACAAAGCAAAAAAATAGTCAGTGACAAAAAATGAACCCCCTTCTCTGCTTCATATTGCACACTGAACGCATCAACATTGTTTTCAGCTATCAACAAGCACACAATCGTAAACCGGACGATTAACTATAAGGTAAAGCCCTAATAACATTGCGCATCGTGTTAAAACTAAATAATTTTCGCGACATGATACAATATGGTCGTTGTTTTATATAAAACGCCCTCGTTAACTAAGACACAATGTTATGAATCGCATTTCTTCTGATTAACCAAGGAGCAGTCATAATAATAACTTATCGTATGCGTTTCGTGTCGTTATTAGTTTAAGTATATAGTTCCAAGGACACATTATGATACTTCATATTGCAACGATGAATGATCGTGATATAACTTGTAGCATTGCGTGTGTGTTTCAATTTTCGGAGGTGGTATAATGTAACGTGTTAACGATTTTATATGACCAGCCAATATCAGCTTAAAATTTCTTAGGAAAAGCATGCAAGTAACTGACAAAAACTTAAAATTACAAAATGTCTAACGGAAGAGTAGATTTGACATCAAAAGTTCGAGGCAGTAACTATTAAATTATAATTGTAAAGCCAGGCGTGTAGGAACTGTGTAGAGGTTAATGAATGACTGAGTCATTCCCATTGAAATGTTAAGAAAATTTAGGATCATAGAAAAATTAGGCTCGTTGTGTAATTGACTTCGCATGGTTCATTCTTCATAGGAGGTTGGTGGTTTTCCCTTTTATTATTGACAGTTTCAAGACAATTGAACCCACTGCAATTGTCCAAATAGAAATGATTTGGAATTGCAGTTCTTGAATTGAAAATTTATGCAGCTATTGTATTATCATTCAACCTGTCCACTTCAATAGTTTAGCTTATTGCCTTTCTGCTCTTGCCACGCACAAATGAGTGAAGCTTAATTCATTGTACATATTTTAGAATCAGTATCATTTTTTGCAACGAACTTGAAGTTGATTAGGATGTTTAATTTTTCGCTGGAGAGAGACAGCAAAGTTGTTCATGGGGAAATAACAATAACAAATCTAAAGAATAGTAATGAACATTCCGTTTTATATAAAATTATTATCTTAATTCAAAGTCCAATGTGAAAACAAAAACATTCAACGAAAGACAAATGACTCGTTGTCTAATTATTGAATTTCTTAACTCTTTCATGGCAATCTAAAATATAAAGTATGAAAAAAAGGAATCTCCATCGATTCATATGCTTTGTTATTTTGGAGAAGTTATCGTATTTTACTTTATTTTTTTGCAGGTTGGTATCCATCTTATTCGCGAGCTCTGATTGCCTAGCGAGCGGTCCGGTATCCTACGATACGGACCCCGATACCGGACCGCTGCGGATTTAAAAACAAAAAAACTTATTTTAGTATTTCGCTTTTTACTACCTTTTGAGACAATTAACTGCTAGTAAAAACAAAATAAGATGGATAGTGACAGTGAAAACTATCACAGCGAAAGCGAATTTTACTATCCCGAAGATGAAGATTTTATATCCGAAAAAGAAAACGTCGAGCAAAGTGGCAACAATGCACAAGATAACTTAAACGAAATTCAAAATTTTATTGAACAACAACGACCAGAAATACTGTTAAGAAGACTACCTACGATATCAATGTGTGGAACCGCTTCTGTGCTACGGTAAACGAACAGAGAAAGTTAGAGAAAATACCTGCAACTGAACTAAATGTCCGCATGTGTCGGTTTTTCATGACCATAACAAAGAAAGACGGCAGTGTTTACGAGCCCGTGTCTCTTACTTCTTTCCATCGCAGTCTTCAACAATATCTCTATAAAACCAACTCTTCCTTGAACATTTTTAAGGCACTAGAAAAGCGGCAGTTAGTTGAGAAGTTTGCGAAAGCCAGAGCGTTAACCGAAGCTGAAGAAGATATGTTTTTTGAAAAAGGCCTGTTCGGAGACCACGAGCCAGAGGTACTGCAAAGAACCGTTTGGTGGGCATTGTCGCTTCATTTTGGTTTCAGAGCTCGAGACGAGTCTAGAAAACTCAAGATATCGACAGGGCCGCATTAACAGATTATGGGGTCCGGGGCATAGAAATTTGATGGGGCCCCTATATGGAAAAATGTTGGGAAAGGCAGAGATAGGATTTCTGGAAAATGGGTTTAAAATCGTTTAAAACCTTAATATAGTAATAAAGGGTTATGATGAAAATGTTATTCGAAAGTTGTAAGTGGTACCACGCACTGAAGTTACGTTAATTTATCGTCTGTATCTGTATGTACAGGGTCAATTAATATGTTTCTTTTTGTCTTGCATAGAATAAGTTATAAATATAATATAGAGTGACAAATTCTCAACGTTTAATATATTTCAAACAATGGGCATGAAGACGGAAGCATATATTTGAGTCAGTCTAATAGAAATAATAGTTAGGTTTAAGCACACAAAATGCAGGAAACTTCAAGACGCTGTCAAATAGTATGTTCATTTTGTCGATTATAAGACCATTGATGTTGTTGAAGCACAAGTACTTTGCGTGCCTTTCTTGACGCAAACTATGGATGATTTCACTCAAATCTAAACTGCGCACTATGTCAGACTCCAAGCTCATGATAGTAAGATGATAAAGTGGGTCTGGCCCATAGTAGTGCAATCAAGTTCGTAATCAGTTTAAGCTTCGAAAACGATCGCTCGCCACAGCAATTCGCAACAATCAAGGTGAGATATATCTTGAGTGCGACTTCTACATTGGGGAACATAGCTTGAACGTCTTTGTCGATTATGAGAGAGTACATGAATTGTTCCATGCTACAGTCTTCCTCAGTTCTGATTCATGAATTCTCCGCCAAAATTCGCATCTAGATAGTTAGAGTAGAAAGCAGTCAACGTTTCTGCAACAGCTTGAATCGAACCTGGTTGCATTGTTGGAAATTCTAACAGAAAGCCGAAGCGATCGCAAACCTTTACATACGGCGATCTAGTCCAACTCCAAGTGTACTTCCCAGACTTTTTTTGAGAGAAATAGAGAAAATTTCACTATCTCCTATCTTGTGTATCGGGAAGGAAGGTTTGTACAGCGCATATATCGAAATAGACTTTTTAATCGTCACAATCTATTCAGTATGTACATTGTACAGTCACTAAAAACTCAAAATTCAAATATCCCTTGAGTCGTTTCGCAACTAATAAACTTTTTTCTTTCATGAGGCCGGGGCCCCTTGCTCACGCGGGGCCCGGGGCAGCTGCCCCTTTTGCCTATAGGATAATGCGGCCCTGGATATCGATGCAGAAACTGGCAACGAAGTTGTTGTTTGGAGGGCTGAGCGAGGCTCTAAAACAAGACACGGCGATGGTCACCAAAGAGCGTTTTTTCCAACTGCACAAGCTACCAATGCCATCGTTGTCCTGTAAATTTGTATAAGGCTTTCGCCAGTCACCGCACAGAAGCAGCAAAACTCCAGGAGTCACCATCCTTTCTGGCAGTGAACCATAAACGGCGACCAGGTTCGGAAATATGGTATAGAAAAGGCGCTTTGGGGAAAAAACTCCATCGGCAAGTTTCTTGTCAACGCCGCTAAAGCTGCTGGTCTTCCAGGCAACATAAGTAATCACTCTGTCCGGAAAACCTCCATATCTCACCTCATGGATGCCGAAATTCCTTGTAATTATGTAGCTCAGTTGAGTGGGCACAAAAATCTGAAAAGCCTCGATGCTTACAAAGCAGCCTCAGTTGTCCACCAGCGCAAGATGTCAAACGTCCTGAGTCGCTCAACGTCAACGATTCCAAGCAAATACCACACAATATCGCAACAACGTCCACAGCTAAATCAACCCACCAACACGGCGTCAGCGAAAACCACAGCAACAGGCTTGTTTTCTGGAGCAAAAATTGGCAAGTTTGAAGGTGTACTTTCAACTTCAACTTTGCTTCAACTAGTTCTGGCGACACATCGAGTGAGAAGCCGCCGACAAAGAGAAGGCACTTGTCAATCCTTGAAGACTCCGATTCAGATTGAAGTCATTATTTATCTTCACGAAGATTGTTGTTTTCACTTTAGTTAATAGTCTTGACTTGATCTCTGTCTGATATAAAGAAAGACATTCGATAAATTCAATCTTGTGAATAGTTGTTAACTTGTATTAAGAAACGATCGATATTTTCCAGATCTTGTTAGTTGTTTACATGTGTCATACGTCAAACGATGTTTTCAATCTTGCTTTTGCATGATCAATGATGAATATTAGTCCAGGCTGAATCAATGTACGTCAATACGTGTCGAATTTTCAATCTTGTTTAAAAAGTCAGTTAAATGATTTTGTCTATAGTTCGATGTCTTCCAAAAATGACCGCTAGCTTCCTGTTTGTTTTTACAGGACGGCAGATTTTCTTGTCTTACAATTATTTATAACAAAAAAATTAATGTTGTATTTATTTATATTTTTTAGATCCTTTTTAATTGAAGGCTACTTTTTATTATCTACATAATTTAGATAAATTTGAGAAAATAGTTTATCAACTAGCAAGTTGTTTTATTTTCTTTTGCGAAAATCATAACCCTATATCAAAAATTAACACTGGGGATGATAGGGTTTATAAATATAATCTCGATAAGATTGTTAAGCTACTGCTAACGAAACCCCCACCTATTATTACCTGCTGTTATAAAAATTGTCAGAATTACTCTTATTGGTTTAAATTGTTTTATAAGACAAGTGTAAATTATAAGTTTAAAGTAAGTTTATTTTCTGATCTTGTTAAAAATAATAGTATTATACAAAATAATAGACCTGTTGGTTTACAATTTTACCCACCGCATTTGGATATATTATATAATTATACTATAAGGGTAAGGATTACATCTGATCATACTATGTCAAACACTTTTATTATTAAGAGTATTATAGAAGCATATAATATTAACTATGAAGATTTCAAAAATTCAAAGAATATATTCAACAACCAAAACCAATTGTGTTTTTTTTCATTGGGGAACAAAATGAATTTAAGATGAGAATTTCTAAAATCTAAAATTGTTTGACGTACAAACAATTTTATATAATATTCTTCATTATCAATGTTTTTATATCTAAAAAAACATAGAATTAAAGCAAAAAATGCTATTATTTGTCCAATTTCATGTCTATCCATCCGATAATATACATCCAAAAGTTCACGTGGAATTTTTAAATGTCCAATAATATCTTTTAAAAAATTCTCATGATCATCAAGATATTTCCACACACTTTTTTCCATATTTTTATTGATTTTTATTTCAAAACGTGCCAGTTCTTTTACCATAATATTCCACACCTCCATGATTTCACACTTTACTGATTTTTTATTTATAACAATATCATTTTATACATTTTGGTTTTCGTTTTTTAAATTCATGCTTTTTTTTTATTTGCTTATTATTATCCATTATATATCGTTTTTCCATAAGATCACTCGTAAATTTTTTAGAACGCCATAGCAAATATTGTTTATTTATATAAAGTTTCTCAATATATAGTCCCTCTAACTCACGATATTTATCGCGTTTAGATAGTTCTCGATCGTCTTCCTCTTCTTCTTCTTCCTCTTCTTCACACAGTTGTATTTCTTGGGGAAATAATGGTTGGGGTGATGTAGAGATAGGTGGTGGTGGTGAAAGAGGGATAGTGGATAATGTTGGGACAAGACCGCTTGCTATTTCATCAACAACTCGTAATAAATGTGTTTATTGAACGGTAGGGGGGACCGTTTCATCATACATTCGAATCAAATTCGAAGGAGAAGGAATTGGTATTTGTCCAAAGAAATCTATGGGCATTTCGTGTATGTAATTATCAAATTCTTCTTCTTGTGGGGGTAATTCGTATGGCTGTGGTGGCGAATATCGACAAACTGGTAAGTGAATATTATAATTCTTATAGTTTATTACACCTTGAACCTTTTATTACACCTTCAACAAATATAAAATATGAATAATATATATAAAAATATATAAATATGAGGCAAGTCAAACAGAGCCGCTTTAATACGACAAAAACATATCCTCGTTTATTTCCTCGACAAGGTCAGATTCGTCAAACGAGCTGAAAAAATCTTCACAGGTATTTGGTTCTTCATGATGTAGTTCAGCTGTTTCTTGTTCCACGGCAGAATTTTTTGCGATGATCTCTTTTCTTCTATCGATTGTTTTTCGCAATGATTCTTCCGACGCACGAATTTCAGTCAGCTCGCTTGGCAAAACCTTGCCTTCTAGCTCTCTAACTTTTTCTTTCAATACAGCTGGAACAGCTTGCATATTCTTTCTAATGTCGATGATTTCAAGTCGAGAAATCTGTAAGTGCTTTCTCCGTGCTGTTGATCTTTTTGCGTGCATTCTGGAGCCTTCGGATATTTTTGACGAGCGCTGTTTTCGCAAACAGAACTGCCGGTCAGACATGATTTTGGGACATCTTTTAATGCGGTAGCCATTTATTTTGCTTCAGTCCAGCATATCATCTGCTTTCTTTAATGTCCATGCCGTATTTATAACGCCATGTACGGCTGCTTTAGGAAAATTTGCAAATTCTTTGTTAGCACAAATATCTTCTGCCTTGTTGTTCCAATATTGTCTATATGTTTTCATTTTACCAGTCGAGTTTTCAATCTCAGTTTCCGAGTAAAGCTTGATATTTCTTGTTTTTGCATAAGACAATCGTTCATCAGATGAATTGTTTGGGATCTTAAACCCAAAGCTTGATAATGTTGCTTGTGCTGGAAGTTTCCTCTTTTGCTGATTTGATTGCTGCAATGGCGACGCTGACTGTGGCTTAGAGAAAGGTACGTCAATATCATCAGTGATAGCGACTGTTAAGAATGTATCTTGTATTTTCAAACACTGTCGAACCTTAAACAAGTGTTCTTGTTTCTTGTTTATTGCAATTTCTTTTCCTCCAACAAATCGAATGAAGAGAAACTCTTGAGGTAAGTTGTCGGGCACTTGTTCGAGTAAGACTTTGGAACGGAAATCTGATAAAGAATAATCTTTGCACTCTGAATGAATAACCAAACACAGCAACTCTCCTTTATGATACACAGCTATTTCATAGTTATCCTCAGCAGTTTCTGTACCTGATGCCATTCGAAATGGTGTTTGTACCATAAAAAATCGTTTGTACTCAAAGTTTTGCAAGGCTTGTGGCGGGATGAGCAAGCACTTGTTTCCATCTGTCAAACTGACGTAATTTTGTCTTTCTTCTTTTCGGGTTAGGTTTAGGATTAGGTTTAGGGTTAGGTTTAGGGTTTGGTTTAGGGTTAGGTTTAGGGTTATGATTAGGGTTAGGGTTAGTTTTCGTGATGAAATTTGTTGATAAAATGACGTCCGTCAGTTTGACAGTTGGAAACAAGTGCTGACCGATGAGCAGGTTCTCGACAGGTAAACTACATCATTTTGAACGGGAAATCGCCGTCTCGTTTGGAGAAACAACGTAAATAATTCCTAAGTAACATGGACATTAGCTTAGCAAATAAATATTTTCCAATCATGGTGTACCGAAAATAGTTTTCTATTGCATTGAGTTGTAATTTTACATATCAAATTCCCTAATGTTTGACACCGCATGTTTAAATTTTATATAGTGGAGTTAACTATTAACACAAAGAGATGGAAAACCTATTAAAATTGTTCGCAGAACAAGCTACATTTGATGGTGTCATCACTTTAGCAGCACAACATAAGGATAATATTCCGCTGCTGTCTGCTTCACTCTCTCGCAACTTTGATTTTACTTTGTCTACACCTCGTTGTGACAACGTCGCTAAGACGCTAGTTCCAGAAGCCTTTGTAAAAGATTATATTCCACTAACTAGAAATACGTTATACGCAACACCCCTCGCCCGTTTACTGTTTGAAACTTTTATAGCGTACGGTAGTTGCTAATTTACTACTGTAATACAGTACTGTAGTTCTTTTACTTGAATTAGGTAATAGCCAATTTATTTGCAAAACTGAATAGATTTGCAGTGGACAATATCTCTGACAGCTTAGTGTTGTTTGAATTTAATTCTTTCATAGGACATCAAACTAAATAGCGCAAACTTTTTAAATGTTTCTGTGCAGTACCTGCACTGAACAGAATAGTGGGGAAGTTTACTGCTGTTTCTAACATCAATCACTAATAAAGAAATTACAGTAATGTCTCACACTATTGATGATTCATCAAGAGTCCCGGACAGGAATCGAACCTGTAAAGTACCTTCTGCATTGTTGGTGACTAACCATTGAGCCATCAAGACTCATATGGAGAGAGGTTACAATGATGTACTGGTTCGATTGATATATGTACTGCCTATGCGGCAGTTACTATTACTGTATCAGTAATGCTTGGATGGATATGTTAATTACTTGGAGTAATGCTTGATATGTTAATTACTTGTTTTTCTGTAGGTTTCTTCGAGCTGTGGCTTATCTATGCTGAAACTTTGCAGCATAGATACAACAATGATTGGACATAAAAATAGTGTATATTGTATCTCAGTGTCCAGTGTACTATTAAGAAAACTTGTCAAGTTTTGGTAAATGGATGTTGAACATACATCTATTTCATTGTCATTTTCTTTGTCAATTTCATCTTCATTGTCAATTTCATTTTCATCGATGTCACTTTCAACAACATCAGTTAACGTTTCAACCTCTTGTTCATACATATCTTCTTCTAAACAGTCTTCACCTGTTTGTCTGCTCGATTCTACGCTTTCCTTGCCAGAACTGGCATGCTGAAACATTAAAGATATAAAATACACAATATTAGAGAATCGAACAGTAACGATTGTTGAACTTCAGGTCCAGAGGCAGAACTATTGTACTGTAGCTTTATAAACTTTAAATTAATCATGGATGCATGTGAACAACCTTACCTTTAACTGAACTCTTAGTTTTCGGTTTTTCATTTTTAATCTGTAGCATTGTTTCTGGAGCTTTCTCAGTTTTACATATGATACTGGACACTTGCTGCAAGCGTTTACGATGCCAGATTTCACCTGAAGCCGCAATGATTTGGAAGGATTGGTCGACGCGTTTTTTAAATCAAGTATTCCATCTTGCTGTTCACTATTAGTACCAACGGTTGCTGTTACTGGAATAACTGCATTGATCAAAGTAGCGATGTCGACATCAGGTAGAGTTTGGTCCAAAGTTTCCTCTTTTATATCCATCTGTGAACGCTGACTCGTTGACGAAGACGATGATGAGGTGTTGCACGACACTTTCAAGCAAGAAGACATAGAATGGTGCAGAATCTTAAAAAAAGTATTGTACATAAATTGTCTCATCTGATTTGATTTTGTATGCCCATAACATAAAGTAGAATAAAAAAGCGTTCGAACATTTCTAAATATATTCAGTGTTTAATTTAGTATGTGCCGGGCTGTTTACCTGTCTTCGAGATCGATCTGTTGATTCATTTGGTTGCTCTTGTACTGCAGCACCGATTGAAGGTGAGACCCCTATTAATAGTCGTTTTAGCGTTGGAGATTTACTATTTTGTTCGTGGTTTAATGAAATATCAGTCCTGCGAACGTAGGAACTCACGTCAAAGTGAGCTGAACACAATGCCAATGTTGAGGTTGGTGTAAAATTTTCGCGGTGCCTTCGAACAAATTTACTGCCATTTCGTGCGCGTAATATCGTTTTTGGGAAATCTGTGCATTGATATGCCAGGGGTATAAGATGTGTTCGTGCAGCTAACGCCATTTGGTGCTCCTGCGACACAATATTTTCCACCTCTAAGCAAAGCCCCGAAACTGCCTTCGTATATATTTTCAGCCATGATTCCTTCGTGGCGCGAAATGTGCAAACCCCTTGACGTCACACACACTAATTGGCCGCGCGGAATTTGTCACGCTTGCGGACCCCAAATTACTCAACTTTAACGCGATATTTACGGTATTCTAAGAACAAAATTCGAAATTCTCACTACGGCAGACTAATGTTCAAATACTAAATAATCATAATCCGGGAAAAAAAACAAATCGAAAATTTCGTTTCATAGGCACTTTAAAGTACTACAGTTATCTGATGTAGTCCAGTAAAGGTGGGGTAACACACGCCCGCCTACGGTTTAACTAATAACAATGATAATTTGTTTAATATTGTGGAGGATCTGGGGAGGAGGAGGGTGATTCGAATCAATGACACGTCTTGTCGTCGTGGTGAACCAATGTGAATGAACTAAGTTGATCAGCGCGGGCTGATATGGTTCATCTTATCTGACCTCGTGCGTCGTGACATTGATGGAATTTCCGTCTCCTCGGGGTAAAATCTTATAAGCGAATTACAGGCGGAAGACATAAAATTCCTATTCGCAAGCAAATATTTTCTTTATGAGTAGTAATACCCCCCATATGGAGTTCAAAGGGATGCCGCCTCATTAGATATTCAACTTATTATTTATGCATACGTCATCGTTCTCAGGCTCCTTTGGGACCCTCTAACCCTAATCATTAGTATTCAGATTACGTCATCGTTCTCAGGCTCCTTTGGGACCCTATAACCCTAGTCTCATTACGTCATGACTTCTCGTCTTCCTGGGGGAGCCTTAACCCTAATTATTTATTCAGATACGTCATTAAACCTTCAGGATCCCTTAACCCTAGCCTCGTGTACCTGTAGGATCCCAAACCCTAATTAGTATTCAATTTAATATTATTATTCATACCAGTCTTCACTAACCCTAGTCCTCTTCCTGCGCTCTCATTCCCGACTCCTTCCGAACTTGATTTCCGAAGGCATTACGTCATCAAAAGGTAGCTCTTATTGCTTTTAATGATATAAGAAATGCCTTTGTAATTATACACTTCGTCTCCCTACGGCAATGTGAATGTGGGAAAGTGGGCAGCCCGAGAGCAGCGCATGCGCCATGGATATGATATGAACTAAAGAGAGTAACGAAGAAGCATCTTATACTTTCACGTCTTAAAAATGTACGATCAACAGAGATTTATACGATTTGCCTCGCTGAAACATCGGTTAGATATTCGATAGATCTATGCAAATAAGAACCGCTTTAGGAAGGTTATGGAGGCTAGTATATTTTAAAAATCGCGGAGTCGAACGAATCATAACGGCTTATACGATTGTATCGGACTTTACGGCTTTACAAAGTTCATAAGGCCTCTAGTGTGTAAAGTAAGCGATTCCTTCGATGAACAATCACTTCGGCAAGGTAATCGAACAAAGAAGTCAAAGGTATTGATTTTCCTAAGCGAGATAAAACCTTGCTTGGTATACAGCTATTTCAATTAAGGTTGTCCCCGAGCAAAGCGGAAAAGTCGAATACGAGCGCGAAAAGCTTGCTGGGAATCGCTAAAAAATTAATGACCAAGAATTTGACAAATCTCAGTGGATTCCTAAGAAATTAGCAATAATAATGTCAAAGTAGAAACGTATTAAATGTTTTGTGGGCTGTTCTTTGTGGGTAATTCCTTTGAGACGTTTTTATGCATCAGTGGCTCAGAGCTGTGAATAATCAAGGTGGCATTTATTGCTGACATACAATTTTGTGATGGAACAAGTTCGTATTCCCTATGGACCGATCAGCTCATTGTCTCTTGTCGTGGGATGCTACATGCAATAGTATTTTGAGATTCTGCACTTTGTATACGTGCACATGCATACGGCGAGTCTTGTCCAAATTACGACGTAAAAGAATAATTTCACAATAAATTTCAGCGGTTTTGTCATGACGGAGAGCTCAAATGAGGACACTGTCCATCTCATACTCAAAGTCGTTTGCCAAAGCAACAAAAAACAATACGACACCTTTACCCATGAAAACTTCCCAGTTTTTCAGTGTGTTAAAGCTCTGAGGAGATACCTGCTAGCAACGTTTAAGGATGAATTAGCGCCAGCGGCCAATGATGAAGCTTTTCGTATGGGATACTTAGGTAGCAAAAATCGGAAATTGACGATTGCAAGTCCTTCACAACTTTCCGAGGCCTATTCAAATGCAAAAGACGGATGGCTAACGCTGTGGACAGATCCACATTTAACGACGCCAAAATCGTCCAAGGACTTGTCCAATGACAGTGCCAGTGGTGTGAAGAGAAAGCATTCTCAGACGGACGTTCTAGCATTTAGTGCACAGAACAGTAAAGGTAAGATTATTCGATGTTTCAAAATATTTTATTGTGACCTTTCAAAACACAAGTGTTTGCTAAATGAATTAAATTGACCTTGAAAATAATTAGATCCGAATCCCACTGCCAGTTTGGAGAGCCGTGTGATCAGGTTGAGGGAAAGACATGGAAACGATATGCCTGAGTTTAAACTTAAAGTATGGGCAAAAATGCTGGTAAGATAAATCGCATGTTTAAAGGATATCACCAGGTACGCAAGCATGCACATAACGTCACAAGCAGAAACACAATAGTTCAAGTCAGCCTGACTTCAAGCATATATGTGCTAATGACAGAACAAATGTGTCTTTGTCTTAGTTTGTCTTAGAGGAAAAGGCATAAATCGTTTTCTCGCTTATTATGTCGCTAATACTTACATCCAAGTTGAACGTATTTGAAACGTCAGGTTTGTTTAATTTATTCTGAGAGAAACATAAATGGATCTAATTACGCTTCATTGCGGTGCGGACTTCGGCATTATAACGAAAAATTGTACAATAGTCAATAATACATTATACTGCTGCATAATAACTTTTGGTATTTATTATATTTTTCTAGGTGAATGGGACACATAATAGCGAGGACCATCCACCCGAAATACCTTTCTTCAGTGGTCGAAAACCCGTGGCAGGCCGAGCAGCCAATAATAACACATCGGCCACCTCCAGCTCTGGTCATTGCGAGTGCAGTCTAGACCAAGATAAATCCCAAAATATAGACCCGGAAAGAAAGGTAGAATTTCGGTCATAATGCGTTCCGAAACTCGTTTATGTATCGGGTATTACTGATATTTGTTTGTTGTCTTTTGCAGATAAGAATGCGTTCAGCTATCATTCAGCAGCTGAAGGATTTAAAAAGTCTTCAAGACACTGGGATATTAACGGAGCAGCAGTTCACTGAGCAAAAAGCAAAGCTCTTAGAGGAACTTTCATCTCTTTAATTAACATGAATCAATACTGAAAACAATACATAAAATTTTTGTGTGAAGATTAGTCAACATTTATTTACATGTACTCTGCATGTTCTATATAATGTCTAATTTCTTCGTCCGTGACCTGAAGAAAAGAGTCAAATACCATCAATTCTGGATCTGGACAATTATGCCAAGCAATGTCGTTTACTCGAAGATAGTGTTTCACCTTCGAAAACAATTCCTCACAAGGCATGAAGTCTGGAGAATAAGGGGGAAGGAAAACAACAAGAGCTCCGGTTGCATTGATTGCATCAATAACCTCTTGGGTATGGTGAATTGCCGCGTTATCTACATTTAAAACAAACACGAAAATATAAGGTTGAGCCATAATATGATTGAATATTTCATTAATGATATAAGCTGTATGCGTGTTGAGAGTAAAAGTTATACCAAGTATCACAACAGAACGAGGATTAACACCATCGAAAGGCAGCAAGCATGGTGCCAGTGTATTATTCACAAAATGAAGGAAGGTTTCTCCAGACACATGTCCGTAGTACATTCCCACGTCAAGTAAACCGTCTGTACATATCACAGGAATTGCCGTTACACGGGGTCCCCAACCCAGTTGCTGTCGTTTAAACTGTGCTCTGCGTCCTTTCCAGCCGTACCCATACAATCGACAAATTCGTTTATCCTAAAAACAATTAACAAATCTTAATTTAGTCAGGCCACGACAACCTTTTGTAAATTAGATAAGCAGATATACTTTTAAAAATAATTTTTGTTCTTACGCATCCGCTTTCATCCAAGAAAACAAACATTTCTGGTCGAAACAAGCATGTTACTGCCCTAAAATCAGCTCTTGCTTCGTCACATCTTTGTAAAGCAATTTTTACAAGCTAAAACGAATCACGAATACATACAACTTTTTAAAGTTTACTTTTCAACATCGAATTGTTCATATTATATTCTAATGAATGGTTATGTCACTTTACAATCATAATCAGCAGTAATAATTATAGATTCACAAACCTTTTTTCGCGTCAAGTTATTCCGTTTCAAGTAATAGTGAATAGTGGAACAGCCGTACATGGATCCTGTCTCTCTGTACATGTCATTGATAATCTCAGTTAGTGTTCTCTCTGGATATTTCAGCAGTGATTCCATAATCACGAATTCTTCATGAGGGTGTATCGATATGCATGCGTAAGGCCTGCCGATTACTCCAGTGTTAACATTACCAAGCCTTCTGAATTTATTTACATAACGAGAGACCGTTTTTGGTGACATGTTTAAATAGATAGCTGCTTCCTGGACACCAAGCCCCACTATTTCTGCCAAATATATCGCCCTCCACCGCAAATCTTGACTGTAAGCCCGAGGCATTTTCCACTACGTTATAACGACAGGAGTCACGAATAATCATTTCGCAGCACGTTTAATTGCAAATTGGTATACAGGGTGTATAAAAAACGAAACCTTTCGAAATTAACATATTCTTCTTAACCATAAGATTTTATACCCCTGGGAATTTAAAATGCCTTCTAATCGTATGCGTAGCATAAAATCGTGTACTTAAAACAATATGCTAATTTCTTAGGAATCCACTGAGATTTGTCAAATTCTTGGTCATTACTTTTTTTGCGATTCCCAGCAAGCCTTTCGCGCTCGTATTCGACTTTTCCGCTTTGCTCGGGGACAACCTTAATTGAAATAGCTGTATATTATATTAATATTATGGGTGCTGCGTTGGCAGTGTTTATGATATTTAGCAAAGTGAAAAGGTGGTGAACTGCCGAGATTTTTAACGAGATACTGATACTATTAGCTATTAAATTATTCAAGAGATAACTTGTCAAACGAAGCGAAGGTTGAGTGACCACACAGACAATAGCGCATGGGTCATTAACAGTCATTAGTGCTCAACTCGGAAATATTTGCATGACTTGGGAATAATTAATTTGTTTTGAGGGTGAATACTGGGATTTTGAGGGTAAAAAATAGTCAATATGGGATGCGTTTTCACCGCATATACATACAAAGAGATGAACCCTAATAATTTTGGCCGTATTATGACTTATCTCGTTTTAGTGTACACAATTCCTATGATGAAGAAACACTTCGGGAAACAGTTCGAAGAACTGTTCAAGATCTCAAGCATATTGAAAAATATAAATATAAACGTCTTGGTTAAACTGGATGACTCGGCTATTTTATGACGCCGTTGTCATGATGTATATTCACGTTGTTAAGGTTAAGATTTGCATACATGTTCATGAATTTGGCCGAATTATCGCTAATTATATCCATGAATTTGGCCGAATTATCGCTAATTATCTCGCGTTGGTGTACGGGATTCAGTTAGAACGAGGATATATAACTAACTTAGCAGCTTGAATAAACCTGTCCACCTGATCTTAGATAAAAGCGTGGGAGCCATTAAGCGTAATTAAAGGTTACATGCAATTCCACAGACAAAAGAGGGCACACATATTTCGATAAACACATCAAATAAATAGTATACAATATTGAGTTTATGAGATTTTTATTTCAAGTTACAAATAGTGGTTATGATTTAAGCTCAATCATAATATTATCTCCAGTGCCATCTGTTACAATAGTATACGGACATGCAGTACAAAAAACAATATTGTGTGATATAGTCAAAGGTGATGCTAAGCCACATAATTTACATTGATGAATATTGTTGTAAAAGTCTTGCCATAAACATTTGGGGCATATAGCTAAATGTATACCAGTCATCTTGCTTTCACAGTAATTACAAATGTATCGACTCTCATCTTTATCAATGTCATATTGCGAGATTGTTTCTTCCTCTTCTTCTTCTTCTTCCTCGTCATCTTCGTCTTCTTCCTCGTCATCTTCGGAGTTCTCCGCGGCGCTTCTCTCTTCGCTGCTTTCATATTCCGAATCTGTATCTTCTGTTCCTTCGCGTGCCAGTAATGCAAGTACTTCAGGATTTTCAATGAGATTCTTATTGACTTTGACTTCTGCAAGCCCTCTCACGAAAACGTTTAGGCCAGGCGGTTTGGGAATGTCGGTATCGTATTCGGATACACAATATTCGATCAGATTGACAATATTTGTGTTCGGTATAACTCTACCATTGTAAACGATTTCCCGTTGAGCATTCCATATCAAAATGTCATGTGATATAAGCAAACTGTGGAGAAGATTTGAAGCCTTTTCAACATTGTTGTTAAAATGGGATAGTACATGTCGAATGCGTTGATCATTGTAAAAGGGAGATGTTTCTTCGCTGGTGTCCATGACTTCGACTGACTCTAATACAATGAACTGATTTCTTTTATACTAATTCTGCAAGTCCTTCTAAAACTGGACCAAGTAACAGACCGAGAAATCCTCCTCCTCGCTGGACCAGTATTTGTTTCTTTCTCATGAAACTTCTTCCGGGGTCAACTAAAGTACTTATGTCGTTTTCGTACGGTCTCACTTTTTCGATCGTTTCCCGAGGTAATTCGTATTTCATTTTGCAAACATTATGGATACAGTCATGTATACACTTAACTTGTTCGGGGGTAGCTCTCTCAAGAAGCGCCTGCTGTTCTCCAGAATTCGACAAACAGTAATGTCGAAGAAAAGCTCTCTGCTTCTTGTTAAACATCTCTGTACGATAGCCAACGTATAAATGACGAGGTCACCCCCTGAAGTACACCTTTTATATTACTCTTTACTCATTTACTCATGGCAAGATAACATAAGGACATAAGGATAAAGATAAAGATAAAGATAAAGATAAGGATAAGGATAAGGATAAGGATAAGGATAAGGATAAGGATAAGGATAAGGATAAGGATAAGGATAAGGATAAGGATAAGCTATATAGGATAAGGATAAACTATATAGGATAAGGATAAGGATAAGGCCATAAGGATAAGGATAAGGATAAGGCCATAAAGATAAAGATAAGACCATAAAGATAAAGATAAGGCCATAAAGATAAAGATAAGGCCATAAAGATAAAGATAAGGCCATAAAGATAAAGATAAGGCCATAAAGATAAAGATAAGGCCATAAAGATAAATATAAGGCCATAAAGATAAAGATAAAGATAAAGATGAGGATAAAGATAAAGATAAACTATATAGGATAAGGCCATAAGGATAAGGATAAGGCCATAAAGATAAAGATAAGGATAAGGATAAATTCATAGAACATTCCTGAGAAACATCATTTGGCTTCTAGTCTTCACCGAGTGAACATGTCATTTGCCTGTGATATATGCGGAAAGAACTTTTCAACCCGAGGTAATCTTCAGCGTCATATCAAGTATGTCCATGGAGGAGGTGACCATTTTAATGCTCAGCCTTCAGTCGTCGGTGGATCTTCCGTTATGAAACATCCTTTTACGTGTATTGTGGCTGGATGTACTCAAAGTGGCAAGACCGTTTGGGTGAAAAAGCTTTTGGAAAACGCTCAAGCAACCATCAGTCCCCCTCCTGAACGTATCACTTGGTGTTATGGCCAGTGGCAACCTATGTACTTGGATATGATCACAACTATACCAGGCATTGAACTCAATGAAGGAATACATGACGACATTGCCGAAAAGAACTTCTTAGATGTCTCTGAACGCAGCCTCATCGTTCTTGACGATCTTATGGCTCAGTCAGGGGACGATAAACGTATTGCCGATTTATTCACAAAAGGAAGTCATCATCGGAATCTGTCTGTGATCTATATTGTTCAAAATATATTTCATCAAGGCAAAGAAACCAGAAATATCAGCCTCAACGCCCACTATATCGTACTGTTCAAATCTCCACGGGACAAGCAACAAATCTCAGTCTTAGCACGACAAGTTAACCCTGGTCATGTTCAAGAGTTTATGAAAAGTTACGAGGAAGCGACAAAGCGTCCACACGGATATCTCATGCTTGATCTAAAACCGACTACCGATGATCAACATCGATTAAAAACGAATGTGCTACCAGATGAAAATACCACTGGTCAACTAGACATGGACCATTATATTCGAAAGCGGTCATATGAAAAACCACCTATCACCGGTGACCAATATCAACTGAAATCGAACGTGATGCCCTACGAAAATACCGCTGACCAACAAAACCTAAACCGTTATATTCGAAAGCTATCGTATCAACAATCGCCCATCCTCAACGCTATGTACAACTCGGGTGAACAGATGCATAATATTATACAGACGCCTCAGTTAACACCAGATGTGAAGAATATACTCTACTCTAATGAGCTTAAACGTTTTCTGTCCTTCCAAAATCAACTCCACGACCAGGTTCCAGTTCAAAATAATCTTCAAACTGAAAGCAATATCCCAAAGACTCCAACGCAATATGATTCTACAGAATACCTCCCGTCCGATCCTCACCAGGTTCCTACTACACCTAAAGCCTATTTTTTGACACCACCAACTACAGTTTCGACAGAACAACCAAAGCTTAAACGAAACTTCTTTAATAATTGGGAAAGTTCTTCCGATTGGAAAAAGAGCGATTTAGCAAGGATGACCCCTGAAGAAAGAGGCGAATATGAACACCATCTATCGATGACTAGATCAAAATATTTACCGATGACAGAACAAAATGTGGCAACATTAACGCCTGAAGACCAGGAAGAATATCGAAAAACTTTTAAAATTAAAACGCCTAGATATTCCCTTAGAAGTAGGCCTTATTAGTATTTATAACTTGAAATAAAAATCTCATAAACTCAATATTGTATACTATTTATTTGATGTGTTTATCGAAATATGTGTGCCTTCTTTTGTCTGTGGAATTGCAAGTAACCTTTAATTACGCTTAATGGCTCCCACGCTTTTATCTAAGATCAGGTGGACAGGTTTATTCAAGCTGCTAAGTTAGTTATATATCCTCGTTCTAACTGAATCCCGTACACCAACGCGAGATAATTAGCGATAATTCGGCCAAATTCATGGATATAATTAGCGATAATTCGGCCAAATTCATGAACATGTATGCAAATCTTAACCTTAACAACGTGAATATACATCATGACAACGGCGTCATAAAATAGCCGAGTCATCCAGTTTAACCAAGACGTTTATATTTATATTTTTCAATATGTTTGAGATCTTGAACAGTTCTTCGAACTGTTTCCCGAAGTGTTTCTTCATCATAGGAATTATGTACACTAAAACGAGATGTCATAATACGACCAAAATTATTAGGGTTCATCTCTTTGTATGTATATGCGGTGAAAACGCATCCCATATTGACTATTTTTTACCCTCAAAATCCCAGTATTTACCCTCAAAACAAATTAATTATTCCCAAGTCATGCAAATATTTCCGAGTTGAGCACTAATGACTGTTAATGACCCATGCGCTATTGTCTGTGTGGTCACTCAACCTTCGCTTCGTTTGACAAGTTATCTCTTGAATAATTTAATAGCTAATAGTATCAGTATCTCGTTAAAAATCTCGGCAGTTCACCACCTTTTCACTTTGCTAAATATCATAAACACTGCCAACGCAGCACCCATAATATTAATATAATATATACCAAGCAAGGTTTTATCTCGCTTAGGAAAATCAATACGTTTGAATTCGTTTTTCGATTAGCTTGCCGAAGTGATTGTTCATCGAAGGAATCGCTTACTTTATACACTAGAGTAAACTTCGTAAAGTCCGATACATTCGTAAAAGCCGTTATGACTCGTTGGACTCCGTGTATATTAGACTATCGAACAACCCATGATATTAATTTAAACAGGATCCAATGTGATAAAGCAACGTATCTTTATCGATATCAACATTGCATTGTCTTAATTTATCCCTAATAATAACCACTCTCTGTTGATCGAGTTAGTATGAGAGTATAAGTTTCTTCATTCCAGATTATAATATTTAGCCAAGATCGATTGTGCGCATGCGCTGCTCTCGGTCTGCCTAATGTCCCACATTCACATTGCCGCAGAGAGACGAAGTGTATAATTACAAATGCGTTTCTTATATTATTAAGAGATCTAAAGAGCGACCTTTTGATAGTGACGTAACACCTTCGGAAATCAAGTTCGGAAGGTTTCGGAATATGCGGGCGGTGTGAGAGTACTAGGGGAGACTTGAAGCTGAGTGACGTAAACATAATAATAAGGCCGAATAAAATGAATACTATTTAGGGTTTGGGGTCCTACAGGTACACGAGCTAGGGTTTAGGATCCTGAAGGTTTAATGACGTATCTGAATAAATAATTAGGGTTAAGGCTCCCCCAGGAAGACGAGAAGTCATGACGTAATGAGACTAGGGTTATAGGGTCCCAAAGGAGCCTGAGAACGATGACGTAATCTGAATACTAATGATTAGGGTTAGAGGGTCCCAAAGTAGCCTGAGAACGATGACGTATGCATAAATAATAAGTTGAATATCTAATGAGGCGGCATCCCTTTGAACTCCATATGGGGGGGTATTACTACTTTTATGTCTTCCCTCGGTTTAGCCATTTGATATTACAGATACTGCTGATGTTGCATTTCCTGAGCTTGTTTACTGGGCAATGGAATAAACACTACAATCTCCCAGTTTGGGATAATTTGGCTATGAGAAAAGACTCATAGCCGTTTTATTGAAACTTGGAATAAGAAACGTTAATAATAAATGTATAATTAATCTATTTATGTTCTGACTTTGGCTACAGTTAAAGATGTAGTCCAGTAAAGGTGGGGTAACACACGCCACAGTATCACGAGGGTTCGTGAATGCCGCCCCACCCCAGGCAAATGCAACACCGAAGTAACTAGTTATCTTCGATAGCCGCCCCTGCTGACTATCTTGTGAAAAGGTTTTGTGGCCAATATATTATATTTTTAGAACGAATTAATATTATCGGAACGTAAACGGACGCCCTTGCTATCCGTTTTGTTTCGAGAATGGTTGGTACTTGACGATCGCCCTTGCTGATCGCCAGTGAAAGTTTAATTAGAATATATATAAACCCAGCGTCTACACTATAATAACTTAAACGGACGCCCTTGCTATCCGCTTTGTTTGAAGAGTCTGATGGTGAGGATAAGATAAGAATTCCGCCCTTGCTAGATAATCTTACCTATCCCCGTATCCATGGTAACAACCCCCCACACGTTGATACCCTGGTGAACACGTTAAGCCGAAATAGTTGTAACTCGAATGTATTTGATAAAGGCATTCGACTTCCAACGGCCTAGAGTACGAATTTGTGCGTCAGACATTCCCCGCTCTGCAGCGTGTGACGCAGCGCCAATTCTGAAACTATGACCCTTATAACGAGAAGGGTCAAGTCTACAAAATTTTATAGTTGCCAAAAGTTGCGACGTAAACATGTCCCGCGGCACTGACGCTCCGCTTTGTGTCTGGAATATAGGACCCTCGTTGCTATCGCGGAGCTTCAAATAGTCCACAGTGTCTGAAATTTAAATTTTTTTTCAGTATCCCACTTGGATACCAGGGTCCAAAGTTTTAGTATCCCTCCTGAGAATCCAGTATCCCACTTCTGGATACTAGTTACCATGATTTTCAGTATCCCACCTATTTGTCGGTGTGACTGTGCAGTACATCACTCTAGCCCAGTCACCATCTAAGCTTATTGCAAGACCAAATGATGTTTAATACAATAATATTAACTTGCACACCACAAGTCATCATCACAACTGGAAAACATTAATCATAAGTATATACAGTTTAATTTAACACTAATTACTAAAATCCATCAAAGTCACTTTCAGAGTCAGACTCTGAATAATACAGTAAATACAGTAAAAATTTTCCGATGGAAGTTGGTACATCCATCAGTTTTACAAACTTCGAGTCCTTATCACACAAAGTTGGATATGCCAAGCATACTTCACAAAACATCTTATCGTCTGTCAACTTGACCCACAGAAAAGCTTTTTTCAAACTTGCTGAATATTTTCTATAACGTTTTTCAAGTTCGTATTTACGTTTTCAAGTTCGTATTTACGATTTTGCATCATGTGACCCCACAAACATACGCTGAGGACTATTGGATAAAACTCTAAAAAGGCAATGTTTCTTTGCAGCCAGTTTTCCGGCCATAGACCATAACACCATTCGCTGCCAAAAACAGCGCTAAATCCGGTCGAACCTGCCGCATCGGTAAACAAATTAAGCTTGTTGGAGGAAAAACGATCTTCCGTTAAATGTTGACAGGAAATTTAGCCACATTTTTAAATCCTCTTTAGTCTCCCGTCGAAGTCTAATGAGGTGAAAAGGCCTTTTCACACCTTTTGTGAGATGAATTATAACAGAACAAGTAAAGTTAAGAAGGCCGACTAAAGATTGGATTTCCTTCAAAGAGATCTTTTTACGGCGTAAAAAATTCGATATTGATTCGACACACTTATCAATTTTCTCCTGAGGTAAACGAGCCTCGGATTTGATTGAGTCTAATTCAATGCCCGCAAAACACAACGTGGTTGTGGGACCACATGTTTTTTCCGGCGCCATGGGAAGACCCATGTCGTCACACATCGCCAAAAAGCAATTTAGTTATTAAAAAGTCGTCTAACAAGTGTAAAATGTATTCTATGTGTAGCTTTTGCTGGGCAATCCATTGAACGGCTGTGCTAAACATTTCAAATGTTTTACAATAACTTGCGCAGCCCATAGGCATACAACGGTCGTAATAGTATAATCCGTGCCACTTCATTCCGAGAAGATAATGATCTTGTTCGCGTATCGGTATTACCCGGAAAGCGTTTTTTATGTCCGTTTTTGCCAGGAAGCAACCCGGACCAGCGAGTTTGATCAATCGAATTGCATCTGCTATGGTAGAATACCGTACGCTTGTGTCCTCTTCGGCTATGCCGTCGTTTACTGAAAACCCTCTTGGGAAAGATAAGTGATGGATTAATCGAAATTCTCCCATGGTTTTCTTGGGGATTACTCCGAGAGGTGAAACGGTAAAGGACTGAAATGGCGCCGAATAAAATGGACCTGCGATTCTATGGGCCGCTAATTCTTTTGCAAGTTTTGTGTCAACCACTTCAGGATTTTCATCCGCGGACGGTAAATTTTGGCTGTGGAAATATAATGGAAAACCACAAGTAAAACCGGAAAAAATTAACTGTGCGATTTTAGGAGGATATCCCTCGAGCCAGAACTTAAGATTTTTTATTTTGATGGGCGTGGGGGGTGTGAGACTTGGCAGATTGGGAAAATTTGGAGATTGTGGTTTTTGTGTGGTCACGAAAATTACATTGCTGCACTTTGTGTGTACCTTCACATTGAAAACAAGAATGTTTAAATTCACAACCAGAACAAGTGATTCCATTGTGAAATTTAAAACAATAGCCTCTAGGTACGAAAAGCGAGCGCCGTTTGTTCTCATTGCTCTGATTACGAGGCAAACGTATTTTGCCTGTTCTGAGAGTATTGTGACCTCAGCCACAACTCCCAATGAACATCGCACCAATGAACATCGCACCAGGGCAAGGCACTGGCTTGATTTTGTCTCAAGAAGCGAAAATTTTCGTCGTAATATCTCCAGTTCTGTCCCCGTGCTGCCAAGTCTTGCACTATATCTCCGTATTTCATGAGGGCGGGGGCCTCATGAGGATACTTACGAGTGTACACCCCAACAAATATGCGAAAAGCATTCATCCATGCCTCGATATTTAGAATCTTTTTAGGTTTTACGGCTGGCTCTAAACATAGAGATGGTGTTTGACCTGAGTCACCGCCCTGAAAGGTTATTTGATACCTGCTTTCAAGCAATGGATTGCACAACAAACAACTAAAATCTACAAACTCTTCGCTCCATATTTTGTTCTTAACTTCAATGGGTATTCGTGCGTCAATTGGCAAGCTGACCGACTTGAAATGATTAGTTGAAGTGGATGAAGTAGTAGCCGGTAGCAATTGTGACTCACCTGAGATGTGGGCATGAGCAGAAGCTAACGCGCCGTGAACCACACTAGAAAACCAAACGTGTTGTAAGAACACGCGTTTTTGTCCCCTATATCAACACGCCAAACGTGTTCAACACGGCTTTAGCGTGTTGTAATACAAGCGTGTTGTATTTGGAAGCGTGTTGCTAGAGCACGTTGTCAAGAATTAAGTGTGTTGTAACAACACGCCAATTTTCAACACGCTTTTAGCGTGTTGAACACTGCAGCGTGTTCCAAATTCATGTGTGTTGTAAGAACACACTATGACGTGTTACAATAACACGCAACATGTTTTAAGAACACGCACCCCAAATTGGCGTGTTGTTATAGAGGACAAAAGTGCGTGTTGTAAATTAACACGTTTGGCGTGTTGTAAATTAACACGTTTGGCGTGTTGCAAGATTTTAACGTGACACACTTGGAGTGTTGCAGCTCGGACACGCTTTGTGTATTTCCGATGTCTAAAAGCGTGTTCTACGACAGACGTGTTGTAAGCTGGCGTGTTCCGTTCTAGAGGCGTGTTCCGCTTCACACAAAATAAAATAAGGTTTTGATGCAAATTTTAATATAAGCAGCAAATAATATGATCTATTAGTTTCAAATGTCAAAGTTCAATCCTAGTTTGTTTGGCCTGGTAACTTTCTTCGATTTAGTGGTTCTTTCTCGTTGTTTGCGCCTTATCCACCAAAACAGCATCGTTCAGTGCAGCTGCGTTGAGTGTTTCTTTGCCATATTTTATATTAAACAGCTTCAGTAATATTATGACAATGGACTGGTGACTTGAGTACTTGACATGCTGTACAAGCACTCTGTCGACATAGATGAAGGCTTGTTCGATTCCGGTCGCAGATTTGAGTGATCAAACACGGAGCGTTATTACAAAACACTGGACTGGGTATCTCCTTTCGTCCTTGCTGAAAATTAATGACTCTGTATCAATAAGTGGAACAATATTTTATGTAAGTTTATTAAAATATTTAAAATGGACAAAGTGCCTACAGTAGTCTGTCAGTTACTAAATGTGGTAACTTATATTATATATCTTAAATCTATATTGCTGTGTATACAGTAGTATTATACTGTATATAGTATTATATAATATACTTATATTATATCCTGACTGTAGTCCATATACTGTAATTCAATGGCTCAAGCATCTCCCCAACCCTTAGGTACTGCAATTTTAGTTTTAAATGAGGACATTTCCTTTTTACTGACTTACACATGCACATTATTATATTTTAAAGTAAACATGAGTACATGACCCTATATATTTAACTTTAAGGATAATATATTTGGCATGTTGTCTGTGGGTGACAGTTAAAAAGGTGTATATAGTAAACTTCAGTGACAGAAGGATATACATTTAAGACACAACCTGGAGTAGTATAGCTGTATAGTTGTGAAAAATGCAACTCCAAAGTCTTGCACCATATTGCACATGCCAATTTAAAGGCTTCTGTAGCTCTGTCAGCAGAGTGTTGGTCTAGAAATCCAGAGGTTGCAATTCTTATCGCCAAGGCCTTGGAGTTGCATTTTAAATAACTGGTCCTGGTTAGTTCTTAAAATGGATATATCTTTCTGACATTCAAGTTTACTACACGTTACTTTGACTTTCACCAATTGAAATAATGTTCAGGTACAGTGTCTCATCATAAAAATTGAATGATTTTTTGCTTTATTTATTTGTTGCTCCATGTATTCAATAAATTGGAGCTGTTTATCTTCACTCAATAGTATGTAGTAGTAGTAGTAGTAGTAGTAGTATTATTAGTAGTAGATTTAATGCACAAAAGAAAATGCAAATACATTGAAATACAAAGATATGTTAACAAATTTTTTTATGTGCATGCATGCAACCACCTGTAATAACCATATTAGGGCTATAATCAAGACAGGTGGTCATTAAAAAGTTACATTAAATAGGATAGAATATATCTGGCTGGTAGAGAGTTCATTATTAATTATCTGATATAATTACAATACAAGAGCAGCAAACTAGCATATATACCAAATATTAGTACAAGCCAATTAGCTGCACTTTTAATTTTCTTTTAAAAGAACTTTTGCATAAAGATTTGAAAGTCTCGTCAATGGTGTTCCAAATATTTGGACCGGAAAATTTGTACTAGTTTCAGTACGTTCATTAGATGTAAAAGAAAATGTATACAATTTATGTTATCAAACTAAAACTATTGGTGTTATTGTATTGCATGGCATTATTAGTACTTATATATATATATATATATTATCAGTACCAGCTGGTTTGAGCAAAACTTGTACCCAGACCCCGCTCTCTGTTTGGATTTACAAGTTATGACAAAATCTGTTTTAAATACACTGTAAGCTATTAAAATGAAATAAAAAATGACTTACATGAAGAGTAAACTTATCAAAATTATTTGAAATCTCTTCATGTAAGTTATTTTTATTTCATTTTAATAGTTTGTGTACAGTGTATTTGAAACATATTTTGTCATAGATAGATATAGATATATAGATGTATAGATGTATAGATGTATAGATGTATAGATGTATAGATGTATAGATGTACAGATGTATAGATGTATAGATGTATAGATGTATAGATGTATAGATATAGATATATAGATGATAGATAGATAGATAGATAGATAGATAGATAGATAGATAGATAGATAGATAGATAGATAGATAGATATATATATAGATATAATTATATAGATATATATAGATACAACAACAAACAACAGACGTTTTACGGCCCTATATATATATATAGATATATATAGGTAATATTTGGCATTTCACTCGATCAAACTACATGTTGAAAGGATTTATGGTGAAGGAAAATTTCGAGTGTTGAAATACATACATTTTAAGACCAAACCGGGACCAGTTGCGAAAAATGCAACTTAGCGGCCTTCCGGTAGCAATCGCAGGGTCGCGGGTTCAATTCCTACCGGAAGGCCGCTAAGTTGCATTTTTCGCAACTGGTCCCGGTTTGGTCTTAAAATGTATGTATTTCAACACTCGAAATTTTCCTTCACCATAAATCCTTTCAACATGTAGTTTGATCGAGTGAGTAGATAACCCCCCCCCCATATACCGTTCAAAGGGATGCCGCCTCATTAAATATTCAATTTTTAATTATTCATTCTCAGGCTCCTTTAGGACCCTCTAACCCTAGTCTCATTACGTCATGACTTCTCGTCTTCCTGGGGGAGCCTTAACCCTAATTATTTATTCAGATACGTCATTAAAGCTTCAGAATCCCTAACCCTAGCCTCGTGTACCTGTAGGATCCCAAACCCTAATTAGTATTCAATTTAATATTATTATTCATACCAGTCTTCACTAACCCTAGTCCTCTTCCTGCGCTCTCATTCCCGACTCCTTCCGAACTTGATTTCCGAAGGCATTACGTCATCAAAAGGTAGCTCTTATTGCTTTTAATAATATAAGAAATGCCTTTGTAATTATACACTTCGTCTCCCTACGGCAATGTGAATGTGGGAAAGTGGGCAGCCCGAGAGCAGCGCATGCGCCATGGATATGATATGAACTAAAGAGAGTAACGAAGAAGCATCTTATACTTTCACGTCTTAAAAATGTACGATCAACAGAGATTTATACGATTTGCCTCGCTGATACATCGGTTAGATATTCGATAGAGCTATGCAAATAAGAACCGCTTTAATTAGGAAGGTTATGGAGGATAGTATATTTTAAAAATCGCGGAGTCGAACGAATCATAATCTTATACGATTGTATCGGACTTTACGGCTTTACAAAGTTCATAAGGCCTCTAGTGTGTAAAGTAAGCGATTCCTTGGATAAAGAAATACTTTGGCAAGGTAATCGAAAAAAGAAGTCAAAGGTATCGATTTTCCTAAGCGAGATAAAACCTTGCTTGGTATATATTATATTAGCTATTAAATTATTCAAGAGATAGCTTGTCAAACGAAGCGAAGGTTGAGTGACCACACAGACAATAGCGCATGGGTCATTAACAGTCATTAGTGCTCAACTCGGAAATATTTGCATGACTTGGGAATAATTAATTTGTTTTGAGGGTAAATACTGGGATTTTGAGGGTAAAAAATAGTCAATATGGGATGCGTTTTCACCGCATATACATACAAAGAGATGAACCCTAATAATTTTGGCCGTATTATGACTTATCTCGTTTTAGTGTACACAATTCCTATGATGAAGAAACACTTCGGGAAACAGTTCGAAGAACTGTTCAAGATCTCAAACATATTGAAAAATATAAAGTTAATCGTCTTGGCTAAACTGGATGACTCGGCTATTTTATGACGCCGTTGTCATGATGTATATTCACGTTGTTAAGGTTAAGATTTGCATACATGTTCATGAATTTGGCCGAATTATCGCTAATTATATCCATGAATTTGGCCGAATTATCGCTACTTATCTCGCGTTGGTGTACGGGATTCAGTTAGAACGAGGATATATAACTAACTTAGCAGCTTGAATAAACCTGTCCACCTGATCTTAGATAAAAGCGTGGGAGCCATTAAGCGTAATTAAAGGTTACATGCAATTCCACAGACAAAAGAGGGCACACATATTTCGATAAACACATCAAATAAATATAGTATACAATATTGAGTTTATGAGATTTTTATTTCAAGTTACAAATAGTGGTTATGATTTAAGCTCAATCATAATATTATCTCCAGTGCCATCTGTTACAATAGTATACGGACATGCAGTACAAAAAACAATATTGTGTGATATAGTCAAAGGTGATGCTAAGCCACATAATTTACATTGATGAATATTGTTGTAAAAGTCTTGCCATAAACATTTGGGGCATATAGCTAAATGTACACCAGTCATCTTGCTTTCACAGTAATTACAAATGTATCGACTCTCATCTTTATCAATGTCATATTGCGAGATTGTTTCTTCCTCTTCTTCTTCTTCTTCCTCGTCATCTTCGTCTTCTTCCTCGTCATCTTGGGAGTTCTCCGCGGCGCTTCTCTCTTCGCTGCTTTCATATTCCGAATCTGTATCTTCTGTTCCTTCGCGTGCCAGTAATGCAAGTACTTCAGGATTTTCAATGAGATTCTTATTGACTTTGACTTCTGCAAGCCCTCTCACGAAAACGTTTAGGCCAGGCGGTTTGGGAATGTCGGTATCGTATTCGGATACACAATATTCGATCAGATTGACAATATTTGTGTTCGGTATAACTCTACCATTGTAAACGATTTCCCGTTGAGCATTCCATATCAAAATGTCATGTGATATAAGCAAACTGTGGAGAAGATTTGAAGCCTTTTCAACATTGTTGTTAAAATGGGATAGTACATGTCGAATGCGTTGATCATTGTAAAAGGGAGATGTTTCTTCGCTGGTGTCCATGACTTCGACTGACTCTAATACAATGAACTGATTTCTTTTATACTAATTCTGCAAGTCCTTCTAAAACTGGACCAAGTAACAGACCGAGAAATCCTCCTCCTCGCTGGACCAGTATTTGTTTCTTTCTCATGAAACTTCTTCCGGGGTCAACTAAAGTACTTATGTCGTTTTCGTACGGTCTCACTTTTTCGATCGTTTCCCGAGGTAATTCGTATTTCATTTTGCAAACATTATGGATACAGTCATGTATACACTTAACTTGTTCGGGGGTAGCTCTCTCAAGAAGCGCCTGTTGTTCTCCAGAATTCGACAAACAGTAATGTCGAAGAAAAGCTCTCTGCTTCTTGTTAAACATCTCTGTACGATAGCCAACGTATAAATGACGAGGTCACCCCCTGAAGTACACCTTTTATATTACTCTTTACTCATTTACTCATGGCAAGATAACATAAGGACATAAGGATAAAGATAAAGATAAAGATAAGGATAAGGATAAGGATAAGGATAAGGATAAGGATAAGGATAAGGATAAGGATAAGGATAAGGATAAGCTATATAGGATAAGGATAAGCTATATAGGATAAGGATAAGGCCATAAGGATAAGGATAAGGCAATAAAGATAAAGATAAGGCCATAAAGATAAAGATAAGGTCATAAAGATAAAGATAAGGCCATAAAGATAAAGATAAGGCCATAAAGATAAAGATAAGGCCATAAAGATAAAGATAAGGCCATAAAGATAAAGATAAGGCCATAAAGATAAAGATAAAGATAAAGATAAGGATAAAGATAAAGATAAGCTATATAGGATAAGGCCATAAGGATAAGGATAAGGCCATAAAGATAAAGATAAGGATAAGGATAAATTCATAGAACATTCCTGAGAAACATCATTTGGCTTCTAGTCTTCACCGAGTGAACATGTCATTTGCCTGTGATATATGCGGAAAGAACTTTTCAACCCGAGGTAATCTTCAGCGTCATATCAAGTACGTCCATGGAGGAGGTGACCATTTTAATGCTCAGCCTTCAGTCGTCGGTGGATCTTCCGTTATGAAACATCCTTTTACGTGTATTGTGGCTGGATGTACTCAAAGTGGCAAGACCGTTTGGGTGAAAAAGCTTTTGGAAAACGCTCAAGCAACCATCAGTCCCCCTCCTGAACGTATCATTTGGTGTTATGGCCAGTGGCAACCTATGTACTTGGATATGATCACAACTATACCAGGCATTGAACTCAATGAAGGAATACATGACGACATTGCCGAAAAGAACTTCTTAGATGTCTCTGAACGCAGCCTCATCGTTCTTGACGATCTTATGGCTCAGTCAGGGGACGATAAACGTATTGCCGATTTATTCACAAAAGGAAGTCATCATCGGAATCTGTCTGTGATCTATATTGTTCAAAATATATTTCATCAAGGCAAAGAAACCAGAAATATCAGCCTCAACGCCCACTATATCGTACTGTTCAAATCTCCACGGGACAAGCAACAAATCTCAGTCTTAGCACGACAAGTTAACCCTGGTCATGTTCAAGAGTTTATGAAAAGTTACGAGGAAGCGACAAAGCGTCCACACGGATATCTCATGCTTGATCTAAAACCGACTACCGATGATCAACATCGATTAAAAACGAATGTGCTACCAGATGAAAATACCACTGGTCAACTAGACATGGACCATTATATTCGAAAGCGGTCATATGAACAACCACCTATCACCGGTGACCAATATCAACTGAAATCGAACGTGATGCCCTACGAAAATACCGCTGACCAACAAAACCTAAACCGTTATATCCGAAAGCTATCGTATCAACAATCGCCCATCCTCAACGCTATGTACAACTCGGGCGAACAGATGCATAATATTATACAGACGCCTCAGTTAACACCAGATGTGAAGAATATACTCTACTCTAATGAGCTTAAACGTTTTCTGTCCTTCCAAAATCAACTCCACGACCAGGTTCCAGTTCAAAATAATCTTCAAACTGAAAGCAATATCCCAAAGACTCCAACGCAATATGATTCTACAGAATACCTCCCGTCCGATCCTCGCCAGGTTCCTACTACACCTAAAGCCTATTTTTTGACACCACCAACTACAGTTTCGACAGAACAACCAAAGCTTAAACGAAACTTCTTTAATAATTGGGAAAGTTCTTCCGATTGGAAAAAGAGCGATTTAGCAAGGATGACCCCTGAAGAAAGAGGCGAATATGAACACCATCTATCGATGACTAGATCAAAATATTTACCGATGACAGAACAAAATGTGGCAACATTAACGCCTGAAGACCAGGAAGAATATCGAAAAACTTTTAAAATTAAAACGCCTAGATATTCCCTTAGAAGTAGGCCTTATTAGTATTTATAACTTGAAATAAAAATCTCATAAACTCAATATTGTATACTATTTATTTGATGTGTTTATCGAAATATGTGTGCCCTCTTTTGTCTGTGGAATTGCATGTAACCTTTAATTACGCTTAATGGCTCCCACGCTTTTATCTAAGATCAGGTGGACAGGTTTATTCAAGCTGCTAAGTTAGTTATATATCCTCGTTCTAACTGAATCCCGTACACCAACGCGAGATAAGTAGCGATAATTCGGCCAAATTCATGGATATAATTAGCGATAATTCGGCCAAATTCATGAACATGTATGCAAATCTTAACCTTAACAACGTGAATATACATCATGACAACGGCGTCATAAAATAGCCGAGTCATCCAGTTTAGCCAAGACGATTAACTTTATATTTTTCAATATGTTTGAGATCTTGAACAGTTCTTCGAACTGTTTCCCGAAGTGTTTCTTCATCATAGGAATTGTGTACACTAAAACGAGATAAGTCATAATACGGCCAAAATTATTAGGGTTCATCTCTTTGTATGTATATGCGGTGAAAACGCATCCCATATTGACTATTTTTTACCCTCAAAATCCCAGTATTTACCCTCAAAACAAATTAATTATTCCCAAGTCATGCAAATATTTCCGAGTTGAGCACTAATGACTGTTAATGACCCATGCGCTATTGTCTGTGTGGTCACTCAACCTTCGCTTCGTTTGACAAGCTATCTCTTGAATAATTTAATAGCTAATATAATATATACCAAGCAAGGTTTTATCTCGCTTAGGAAAATCGATACCTTTGACTTCTTTTTTCGATTACCTTGCCGAAGTATTTCTTTATCCAAGGAATCGCTTACTTTACACACTAGAGGCCTTATGAACTTTGTAAAGCCGTAAAGTCCGATACAATCGTATAAGATTATGATTCGTTCGACTCCGCGATTTTTAAAATATACTATCCTCCATAACCTTCCTAATTAAAGCGGTTCTTATTTGCATAGCTCTATCGAATATCTAACCGATGTATCAGCGAGGCAAATCGTATAAATCTCTGTTGATCGTACATTTTTAAGACGTGAAAGTATAAGATGCTTCTTCGTTACTCTCTTTAGTTCATATCATATCCATGGCGCATGCGCTGCTCTCGGGCTGCCCACTTTCCCACATTCACATTGCCGTAGGGAGACGAAGTGTATAATTACAAAGGCATTTCTTATATTATTAAAAGCAATAAGAGCTACCTTTTGATGACGTAATGCCTTCGGAAATCAAGTTCGGAAGGAGTCGGGAATGAGAGCGCAGGAAGAGGACTAGGGTTAGTGAAGACTGGTATGAATAATAATATTAAATTGAATACTAATTAGGGTTTGGGATCCTACAGGTACACGAGGCTAGGGTTAGGGATTCTGAAGCTTTAATGACGTATCTGAATAAATAATTAGGGTTAAGGCTCCCCCAGGAAGACGAGAAGTCATGACGTAATGAGACTAGGGTTAGAGGGTCCTAAAGGAGCCTGAGAATGAATAATTAAAAATTGAATATTTAATGAGGCGGCATCCCTTTGAACGGTATATGGGGGGGGTTATCTACTCGAGTGAAATGCCAAATATTACCTATAATATACCCAGAATCTTATCCCGGCATTACTACCATATATACAGAACTCGTGACTAGGCTCTCGGCAACGGCTTCCGTACGTAGCTCAGTGGTCAGAGCACTGCACTAGCAATCGCAGGGTCAATTCCTACCGGAAGGCCGCTAAGTTGCATTTTTCGCAACTGGTCCCGGTTTGATCTTAAAATGTATGTATTTCAACACTCGAAATTTTCCTTCACCATAAATCCTTTCAACATATAGATATAGATATAGATATATATAGATATAGATAGATATATATATATATAGATATAGATATATATATATATATATATATATAATATATATATATATATATATATATATATATATATACACAGTATAGTAAATCCAAACAGAGGGCAGAGTCTGGGTAGAGAGTTTTGCTCAAACACTAGCTACTGTAGTACTAATAATATATATAATATATAATATAATATAATATAATATAATATAATATAATATAATATATATATAATATAATATAATATAATATAATATAATAATATAATAATATAATAATATAATATAATAATATAATAATATAATATAATATTTAAGAAATAGAAAACATTTTCCGTGTTTACATACTGATATATAAACATGAGTGGAAGTTTGGGAGAACGAGAAATCATAGTGGGAACACGAACCCGTAGGGCGAGTGTTTCCATGCGATTTCGAGTTCTCCCAAACTTCCACGAGTGTTTATATAACGTATGGGAACACGGATAAAAATGTTTTATATTTCTTTTATGAAATAACCCGTAGAAAGCAAATAAAATGTACAAATATCTTTTTTATCAACACGTAAATTCTCCTTACTGCGTATGATGGCTCCGTGATGTCTAATTGATGGCGTATGATGGCGAATTGATGGCGTACGATGGCTAATTGATGGCGTATGATATGGCTAATTGATGGCGCATATCAAGATGGCGTAATCCATCCATGTTATATCAGGGTTCGAATTAGAGAGAAAAAGTCGACTCGCTAAAAAAATTGTGAATTTCGATATGCAACATGATTCTCACCCGTAAAAATAAATGGCATTTTAAATTCTAAATCTTCAAATTTCTGACTTTTAATTTATCTCGCCCATGTAAATCACGTTAAGATTTAAGTATGCCATGGTGTAAAATGATGATTCAAAGTAGAAATAAGTAATGAAAAGAATTTACAACATCTACGACCTGCCAAAATAAAAGAGATCCGCGAAAACCGCGATGTAAATAAGCTTGACGACAAAATGGCGACCATTGAATTTCGTCCCGAATTTCGTAAATATTTCTGCTATATTTCTTCGTTTCACATATATTTTTTTAGAAAAACAAAACATTGAACGCAAAAATGGAAAACGAATACATGTTATTAAAAAATGTCGATTCGCAAAAAAAAAAATGTTCGATTCGCAAGTGCCAAAAATCGGCTCGCAAATTGCGAATTGCGACCTGCTAATTCGAACCCTGTATATAGCCTGATATAAACACGGTAACTGACCAATCACAGCGTGCGTAAGACACGACTTATATAATGATATATGATATATAATATATAATTATCATTTATAAATATAAATATAATATATAAATATAATATATATATATATATCCCGAGGGTAATATTTTGATGAATTCCCCGAGCTGAGGGTCTATAAATTATATATTATACCGAAACAATCTTGAATGCTGTCTTGAAATGTCTTGGAACCTCTTCTAAATTGTTCCTCCATTGTTTACATGCAGGCTCGTCTTGGTTTACGCGCGAGTACTGGGTACGAGCGGGGTACTCGTAGTCGAATTCCACGCTGAATACGTCATCAGCAGGTCATTCAAACTCAAATTACCCACTGATGACCTCATCAGCAGGGAATTTGAGGTTAAAGCAGGGAATTTGAGTTTAAATTGACTGGTCATGCACGTGGTACAAATCTAGCTCTTTGATTGGACAATTTATAGTTGAGGTATAATATAATATTTATATTATATTATATATTATATATTATACATTATACCTCGATCAACTATAAATAATTGTCCAATCAAAGAGCTAGATTTGTACCACGTGACCTGAGTCAATTTAAACTGGAATTCCCCGCTTTAACCTCAAATTCCCCACTAATGACGTAAGCAGCGGGGAATTTGAGTTTGAATACCCCGCTCGTACCCAGCTAGGACGCGCGCATAAACCAAGATGAGCCTGTAAACAATGGAGGAACAACAAGACGTTCCAAGGCGTTTCTAGACGTTTCAAGACAGCATTCAAGATTGTTTCGGTATAATAAATCATTTATAGACCCTCCGCTCGGGGAATTCGTCGAAATATTACCCCTCGGGATGATATCATCATCCCTCGGGGTAATATTTCGTCGAATTGCCCTTGCTCTGGGTCTATAAATGATAAATACAATACAATACAATACAACACAACACAACACAACACTTAACACAATACAATACATAATAACACCAATAGTTTGGTTCTTCTGCTGTCAGAAGGTGAGAAGGTCAAGTGTTGCCTCGTCGATTTCCTCTTCTAAGATAGTGGTATTATCGACATAGTTACTTTTTCTTTCTTCCAAAATGAATTTGAAACAATGAATATATTGCCAAATATAATTTTTAACTACCTATATAAGCATACAGTGCTAAAAGCCTTCATTTTACGTTTTACTTTTTTAACAAGTGCACTCAATTAAAAACACATTAACAGAAAATAAACACAACAAATATCAACAACAAAACATATAAAATACAAAACCTGTGCCACCTGAAAATCGAAAAAAGAAACAGAATAACATAGCTTAATATTTGCCCAAGCCTTGCTGTCAATTCACATGAATTTTTCGAGGCAAAATCGCAAACTTAGAAGTTTAAGCATTCAAATGACTGTTCACGTTTGTGCGGTAAATGGAAAACAAACAATTACTCATTAAAGTATTAGTATATTATACTATTAATATTACTATTAGCAGAAATGCTTCTTAGTATATCCTTACAATTGACAGAAAGAATTTTAACAAAAAATATATTGCCGTCACAAAAATACACTATAATAACTGACCTTCTTGCTCATTTGCAACTTCCTCCAAACCTTCTGCCGTTAACATTTTGATGAGTTCACTAAAATTCGGCATTTCGCTTTGACGTTGTGGACGATTTTCGAAAGGTACTTCTTCATGGTCTCAGCAGAAAAAGAAAGAGCTTACGAAGACCCTGGTGTTTTCTGGGACATACAGTATAGAATAGCATTCACCTGTACCTCATATTAAAAACATTGTTTAAAAATCAGGTTTTATTGTAGAAGTATACAATAGTCTAAGTCTTAATTCGGATATATCCAGTTAAGCTGTAACATTTTTGAAGTCTTTAATATAAAAACTAAAAACTGATTTATGGTCTTGGTACATGTTTTATAATTGTATTATTTCGTTTCCCGCCTTTTCAATAAAAGCGTTGTTTGCTTTTTACACTCTCACACTAACTGTAAAATGACACGAATAGTGTTCCACAAGTCAATATGAAACTGAAAATGATTGGCAGGATTGCCAACACACGTTAAAATATCACAAGTAAGAGTCATATTAAAGGCACACAATCACGCATCGGGGAGCTCAATCTTGAAATAATTCGTGGACAAATACGTATAAGTTGTTTGCGAACACTTTGCAAACGCAACGGGCAACGGTTTTCGAATATCACAGAAAAATCAACAATTACTTACTTCGTCAAAGTCTTGTTATTACTATTGTTCATATTCTTCCAACATCATTTCACTGTCGTCAAAAATCGAGCCGTCGCTCCTTATACCTTCCGCCATTTTGCCATACTGTGCCCGCGCATAAACACTAACATTCAGCGGTCATTTTATACATGTTTCCCTTTTTACACGCATAGTGTGTTACAAAATGTCTGACTTTTTACACGTCAGTGTGTTTTTAACTGATTTGCAACACGCTTTGTGTGTAGCAAGCCGTGTTGCATGCGTGTTGTAACGCATTTTATGTTATAACAACACGTTAGTGTGTTCTGGCTACGTGTTGTTACAACACGGCGCAACACGTCTAACATATCACAACACGTCAACAACACGCTCACGTGTGTTTAGAACACGCCTATGTGTATTAAGAACACGCCTACGTGTACTTAGAACACGCTTACAACACGCTAAGTTTTCTAGTGCATGGTTGTTGTTGCCTCGGTTGCCATGCTTGGCATGTTTCTCGGCTGAAGAACCGTGCTGGCGTTGTTCTCGCTGACCATAGGTGTCTCAGTGACTACACTGCCTTGAAATTGGCCAGTTGCTGTTTCACCTGAGGAGTTGGAGCTGATAGTCGGTGTCAGCCATCTTGTAACTTCGGCTGCCACTGTCGTTACGAGTTGCTCGAAGAAGTTTGGAGGCAACATTGAACCCGCGATGGAATATTCGGGGAGCGAAACGGGCGGAGTTGTGACTGCGCTGGCGGAGGTCGAAGCTTCATTAGCTGTGTTTGCAGCAACCGAGGAACCGGCGCTGGTCGAAGCGACACGACGGGAACGCCGTGGCTGCGGTGCAGCCAGTGTCGTGGCAGAAACTCGTTTTCGTTGTTGCGAACGTTTGGGTGGCATACTGTAACGATAAACTTGTTGGAAAAGAGCAAAGCGGACCAGATAAAGGACGAGGGAATAAATTTAATATAATAAATCAATGATTATGACTGTAGTAGATGTCGCGGCAGGGTACAAGCCCCTGTATGCCACATAATTGAATATGAGAGGGCGAAGCCTCTATGATAATATGATGATACTGTGAGAACGAAGTCGTCACATTAAATGTGAGGGCGAAGCCTCGATGATAATATGATCGGCTGTGAGAACGAAGTCATCACAGAAATATATGAGGGCGAAGCCTCAATGATAATATGATAATGCTGTGAGAACGAAGTCATCACAGAAATGTGTGATAGTCAGGCAGCTTAGAAAATAGATGTGGACATTCCGGACAAAAGCACCAAATTTTCCCAACATACTACCCATCTCAATAGCTTTCCATTTTTTATAGGAACCACTTCCTTCAGATACATTAAACTGAACTACATACATCTCTGTGATACATTATGGCGGCCATCTTGGATTTTCAAAATGGCCACCATGCAAAAACCAATTTCGGCTTCTGAGCCTCTTTAGAGCACATTCTTGGTATCTAAACATATCCTTTCTGTGTAAAGGAATACAACTATACCATTTAGGATAGTGTCAGATGGTTGTTTAGCGAAATACATAATAAAAATATCAATTATGGCATAATAAATTGATAATTTCTAATAATTGCATGTATTTTCAGGTTGACTAGGAAGATGGATTCCGGACAAAAGCCCAAACTTTTTCTCACATACTACCCATCTCATTAGCTTTCCATTTTTTTATATGAACCACTTCCTCCAGATATATTACACTAAACTTTATACTGTTATACATAATTATCAGTGATATAAACATGGCGTCCAGTCGACTGTTTAGAGCAGCGCGTCATATCTTACTTATCCTCGTTATACAACTGTGTCTCTTCAACCTAAAGATTCCTCGAAGTTTAATAACGTACCGAAGAAATGGCTGTGAGTATTTTCAAGCTTCTCACAATGTTTCCCAGCCTAAAATCTACTGCTCAGTTCCATCGAAACATTACACCAAATCGCCAACTCTGTCAAGTTCTAAGGTACTGCACGCTGTTTGCCGTCTTGTCCAGAAGTCACTATTGGCTGTTATCCTCGTCCGTCTATCTAACGATGTGGAAATTAATCCTGGCCCTGAATCTAATTTTCCACGATTACGTGGTTTGAAAGTTGGCCATTTAAATATACGAAGTATTGCTGGAAAGATTGACGCCGTACAGCTCCTTCTTAAGGAAAAGCCGTTTGATATTCTCACATTCTCAGAGACTTGGTTGAATTCGAACATTGCTGATAATGAAATTAATATTTCTGGCTATGAATTCGTCAGAAACGATAGAGTTGGAAAATCTGGTGGAGGTACTCTGGCGTTCGTACGAGACGGTATTCCTTACACTAACAGAATTGATTTGTTAAATGGTAATATCGAATCGAACTTAATCGAAATCGTTCGCCCGAAATGCAAAAGGCTCTTTGTATTTACTGTGTATAGGGCTCCTGATTTTTCTCTAGACAGCTTTATCGATGATTTAAACAACACTCTTTCGGCGATTCCATCAGAAGCTGAAGTATTGTTGCTTGGAGATTTCAATGTGAACTTTTTGGCGAAGAAAACTGATCACTCTTATGCATCGAAACAAAAGCTTATTAGAATTGCAAATACGCATAACCTTGATCAGCTAATTGTGCATCCCACAAGAATAACCGAAGAATCATCTACAACAATTGATTTATTGTTCGCAAATAACATCCATCGTATAGTGCACTCGGGAGTTTTGCATGTCCATTTGAGTGATCATTCACTCATTTATTGTATTGTTAAAGCAGGCGTCCCTAGAGCCCCAGGCAAGACCATTGAATATCGGTCATACAAACATTATTCGAAGGAATTATTCTTAAGTGACCTGAAAGAAGCCCATTGGGATTTGATTAATGAAGAAGATGACGTCAATGTTGCTGTTGAGAAGTGGAACGAAATGTTCACTGAAATCGCTGACCAGCATGCACCGATTAAGAAATCTCGGGTAAAGGCAATTCAAACACCATGGTTAACTTCGGATTTAAGTAACGCCATGCAGGAACGTGATTATTATCACCGAAAGGCTATTAAGACCAACTCGCCTTATCAATGGAAGATGTATAAGAAAATGAAGACATATGTTAATAAGTCTGTCAAAAAATGTAAAGCTGACTATTACCAAGATCTAATTAATAAGAACAAAGGAAATCCAGGTGAACTGTGGAAATCGTTAAATCAAATTACCTCTCGAAAATCAACTTCCCCGCCATCCTGTATTGAAGTTAATGGTGTTTCTCATACTGACCCGAAATCTATTGTTGAAATCCTTAATGATCATTTCTCAAATATTGGAACTAAATTAGCCGCTAAGTTGAACATTGTTAGTTTTCTGTTATGTCCAAGATCTTCGTCTAATCAAACAACAAATGTTAAGAACGAGTTCACTTTCCAGGATGTCGACGAGAGCTTTATTAACAGTCAACTGAAACAACTAAAGACGAATAAAGCTATCGGCCTTGATGGAATTAGTGCCAGAATGTTTAAAGACTCTGCCACTGTTTTGGCACCTGTTCTTACTATGCTATTTAACCGCTCACTAAATTCTTCCATTTTCCCTGCCATCTGGAAATCGGGAAAAGTAATAGCCCTGTTTAAATCGGACAATCGATGTGACCCTAACAACTATAGACCAATTACCATATTACCAACAGTCAGCAAAATACTCGAAAGGGTGGTCCATACACAAGTTTACAACTACCTAAACGAGAACAAGATATTAACACCAAGGCAGTTTGGCTTTAGACCTAAGCTTTCAACAGAGATTGCCCTTGCTCACTTTACTGATACCATCTTGGGAAATATGGATAAAGGCTTGGTAACAGGTGCTGTCTATCTTGATCTTGCAAAGGCATTTGATACTGTTGATCATGACTGCCTTTATCAAAAACTTATTACTGTTGGTCTCTCGAATGAATGTGTAAATTGGTTTAAATCATACTTGTCTAACAGAAGCCAGGTCACTGCTCTGTCCAGCTGTATTTCATCTTTAAAGCCAGTCCCTGTTGGTGTTCCCCAAGGAAGTGTTCTTGGTCCACTTCTCTTTCTAATTTTTGTGAATGATCTTCCACTCTACACCAATAACTGCGAAATATCACTCTACGCTGATGACACAATTATATATTGCTCTTCTAATTGTGCGGATGATCTTCAAGATAAATTGAACTCTGACCTACAAAGACTGTGTCAGTGGTTTAATTTTAATCGCTTGTCCTTGAATACATCCAAATGTAAATTTGTTCTTTACAGTAGCTCTCGTAAACTTAACAAGTTTCATAATGTATCTTTTTCAATCAATGGTTCCACTCTGGAGAGGAAAGAGTCCTTTAAATATCTTGGAGTTAGCATCAACCAAAATATGTCATGGGCAGATCACATAAATGTTCTAAGTAAGAAAATTAATCAACGGCTGGGTCTTATCAAGAGAGTTAAATACATGCTTCCATTACATGCCAGACTCACATTATATAACAGTTTGATCCTCCCCTTATTTGACTATGGGGACATCGTTTGGGGAGACAAAAATAATACGGTTTTAATGGAGCATTTACAAGTTCTCCAAAATAATGCAGCTCGACTTATGCTAGACCTTCCCCGTTTTCAATCGTCTGCATCGCAAGCTCTTAATAATCTGAACTGGAAGCCATTAACTTTTCGCCGGCGTTACCACCGTTGCGTTGCAATTTTTAAGTGTCTGAACAATATGGTCAACTTTGATTTTAATCTAAAGAAAAATAAGGACATTCACGACCATGACACACGGCGGCGTGACAATCTCCATCTTCCCTTTGCTCGTACCAATTGGGGCAAGCAGAGATTCGTTTTTAGTTCACTTGTTGACTGGAACTCATTAGAATCTGATGTTAAATCGATTAAAAATTTTAACATTTTTAAATCGAAACTGAAAACCTGTTTTTAGAACTTCTATATCTCTAGTCTTCACTTAATTGTATATGTATATTTATCTACATATAAGTATGTTATTTATAATTGTTTATAATTTATGCAGGACCTCCCTGAAAATCACCTCGGTGAGTTGGAGCTTTCCTGATTAAATATTGTTATAATAATAAATAATACATTGTGGCGGCCATCTTGGATTTCAAGATGGCGGCCAAGTGGCTGGAGCACAATCTGTGTGTATAAACATATCTTTTCTGGGTAAAAGAATACAACTATACCATTTAGGAAGTGTCAGGTGGTTATTTAGTGAAATATATAATAAACAGATCAACTGGAGCATAGTTATTACATCAAATTTATAACAAACAGATATTAATAATTTTCAAATTGACTAGGAAGATGGATTGGAACATATGCTTGATCTGTCAAGAAAAGACTACAGAGCTGCTAAAATGCCCACTGAATGCACAAGGGAGCAGGGACAAGTCAGAATCATACAGCTCCTTCCTGAATAACGTTAGTGCTTTCAGAGCCCTGGATACATTTCCAGTGGTTCTTAACTTTGGATTAGACATGACTGTAGATGAACTGGTCAAAAACCGGGGTGTATGGCACAAATCTTGCTATGTCAAATTCAGCAAAACGAAGCTGGAGAGAGCTGCCAAAAAGCGATACAGGAATAATGGTACAGAGAGCAGCAACACTGGGGATAAACGACCTCGGCGCCAGTCGATGGAGAGAAATGCCTGTGTGTTTTGTCTTCGAGAGGACGGACACCTCCATGAATTTAGAACACTTGGAACTGATGAAACCATAAGAAAGATGGCTACAGAACTGCAGGAAACAGAGTTAATGGCGAGAATGGAAGGTGACGATCTCATAGCACTCGAGGCTAAATATCATCTACAGTGCTTAACAGCACTACGGAATCGCTACCGATCACTGGGACGACAACGTGAGCAGGAATCTGGAGGCTCTTCTGAGGAAAAGAAGGCGAAGTCAAGAAAGATCATTGGTGGAGCTCTTTACTCATGTAGAAAACTGTGTGGAAGATAGGACCTTCTACTTCAAATTTTCGGTCTTGCATCAGCTGTATGAAAAGCGACTAAAGTGCCTTGGTGTTCAGAAGGAGATTAACAGAACTCGATTGAAGGAGAAGGTTCTAGCATACTTCCCACAAGCACAAGAGCAAAGTGATGGCAAAAATAAAATTCTGGATTTTGAAAAAGGTATGCAGCAGGTGCTGAAGCAGGCTTTGGAATGCGATTATGAAGGTGATGCACTACTGCTGGCGAAGGCAGCCAAGATAGTGCGCAAAGAGATTGCCAGCCACAACGGTTTCAAATTCGATGGCGAATTTCCTTCTGGTTGTCAACAAGGGTCAGTGCCATATAATCTCAATACCCTTGTGTCTATGTTGTTGAATGGTGTTGACGTAGAAGACCAAGGTTCCACGGATTCGCAGGCAAACCTCAGTCTCTCAGACCATTCTCTTCAACTTCAGGAAACGTGCATCGTCTTCTGTTAATTCTAGGCATTCCCTGGATAGGGAACCACCATTACCGCTGTACATCGGAATGAAGATTCACACAGAAACCAGATCTAAAAAGATAATCACCCAGCTATATCACTTGGGTCTCAGTGTTAGCTATGACAGAATTCTGCAGCTTGAGACCCAGCTTGCGACTGCTGTTTGTGAGAACTTTCAGGAGAAGGGACTGTTTACTGTTGGTGCCCTTGACAACTTGGACCATAATCCTTCAAGTACAACTGCTAAGGGTTCCTTTCATGGCACAGGCATCAGTTTGTTTCAGTATCCCACTTCATCTAATTTGGGAGAGAAACAAAATCACATCAGACTGCCTTTGTCCGATACCAAGAAGAATCACCAGTTGCCAGACAGCTTCACCACTGTGCCAGCTGTGGCTTTGAAGATGGCAAACGTGTCAGTCCCCCAACTGTCAAATGCATCAGCACCAAAAGCGGGACAACTGGTAGGTGCACAATTGAAGGAGAAGAGCTGGTTCGAGCATACTAGTAAACTGCTGGAGAAAGATGAAATTACAAAAGGAGACACTGTCGCCTGGTCAGCATTCCATGCCTCTATGCAAGATGCATCAGCAGATCTGCACACCACTCTTACACAGCTCTTGCCCCTTTTCTACGAGAAGGCGGCGACAGCATCTATGATCAAGCATGGAATGAATGTGCTGCATTGGGAGACAGAATTCCTCAATCCTGGACAGATACCGGTTATAGCCTGTGATGCACCGCTCTATGCTCTTGCCAAGTACACTCAGTGGAACTGGCCTAACACGCATGGGGAACAAAAGTTCATAGTAATATTTGGTGGCCTGCACATAGAGATGGCGATGTGGAAAACCTATGGTGATTACTTGGCGGGATCCGGATGGACCAATGCGCTGACAGAAGCAGGCATTGCGGCATCAGGCACTACGGACTCTTTTCTAAAGTCGTCACATCTCACCAGAACGAGGCACGCTCACCAGGTGACTGCTTTGGCTCTAGCAAAATTAAAGGAGAATGCTTTCCTACGCACACAAGGAACACACAGTGATGAAGCCCAGGAGGCATGGAGGCAGGATATGGTAAAGAAGAGTCCAACATTCCAGTACTGGGATACAGTTCTCAACATGGAACTCATGGGCCTCATCTTCATCAGATCACATCGTGAGGGAAATTTTCCACTATGTTGAAAGCCTGAAAGCCTTGGTTCCATGGTTCTTCGCTCTCGACCACTACAATTATGCACGCTGGATCCCAATACACATCCGAGACATGGAGAGTCTACCCGCACCCATTCTCAAAGAGTTTGATGAAAACAGACACTGGGTCATCCACTAAACCACCAACAGATTCTCTAGTATCCCAATCGACCAAGCCCATGAACAAAATAATGAAGCGGTCAAGGGTTCTGCGGGTGCAGTCGGCCTGATGGAGAATCCTTCAGCCTTCAGGAAATGGATGGTATCAGGGCCTGAACAAGCAAGATTACTAAATGAGTTCGAAGAGGACTACTTGCCAAAAGGAAAAGATTCAGGTGGTGGCTATCATCACGAAGAAGGATTTTCAACACAGAGAAATTTCAAGCAACAGGCTGTGAGTCTGGTTCAGGTCATCAATGAGATGGGAAACCCTTTCTTTGATGACAGCGATGAGTTACTGGCTCTAGATACACGAAATGTTTTGAATGAATCTGTGGTGAACACGGTACGAACAGTACATAATCTAGGAAAGGATCAGTATGCCAAATACTGCAAAGAAGTGATAACGGATCGCACACGCTCCATTCACGAGCCGATTAAGAAGAATTCCCTTCCTCTCTTCAGTTGTCCAGAAAAAAAAGCCAAGACAAAACAAGCAGGAAAGATCTCCTTACTCAAGAATGATGTTGCTCTTTTCTCTCACCTGTACATCGTGATGCAACACAGGGCGAGTGACATGACTACATTCTTCAGCCACGAGAATCATCCTTATCCCCCTTCACTGTCTGATGGCGGAAAATTACGCTTGGGAAAGAAATCTGATCTGCTGAATATTCTGGCCAAGGATGCTCACAATAATCCTCCTGATTCCATTGACGTGAAGCTTCTTGATGGAGCTGCTGTGGTGCACATGCTTCGCACAACCAACGTTGTCACATTTGATGAGTATGCTGATCAGGTGTTTGTTCCACACATCATAAAACAACTAACAAACTCAAAAAGAGTTGATATAGTTTGGGACACATACATCCCTAGCAGCATCAAAGAATCCACTAGAGAAAAGCGAGGAAAGGGTGTTCGGAGAAAGGTTGCGGGTAAGAATAAGCTCCCAGGAAACTGGGCCGACTTCTTGCGTGACCCAACCAACAAACAGGAACTGTTTGCATTCCTTTCCAACAAGATTGCCACTGTTGATTGCCCTGAACACAAGGAAATAATCATTACATCTGGTGCCACCGCTATTATTAAAGGAGCCGATCGATCCATGACACCATGTGATCACGAGGAGGCAGACACCAGGCTGCTGATCCACTTACAAGATGCCCTTGTGAATGGTTGTACAAACTGTCTAGTGCGTACTGTCGACACAGATGTAGTGGTGATCCTTATTGGCAAGTTTCATCACCTGATGACGTTGTGCCAAGATGTGATCATTTGGGTTGCCTTTGGTACAGGCAAAATCTTTACATATCATCACATCAATGCTATCTACGAGGACCTAGGTAGAGAGAAATCCCTGGCCCTCCCTGTCTTCCACAGTTTCACAGGATGTGATACCACGTCTGCATTCTTTGGAAGAGGTAAAAAAACAGCGTGGGAGGCATGGAACTGCTATCAAGACGTGACACGTGCCTTTACCTATATGGCACTCCATCCTTACACAGAAGTCGAGGTCGATGCTCAACATTTCCAGCTGCTGGAACGCTTCACCGTTATCCTATATGATAAGGCCAGTGACCTGGAACATGTAGATGAAGCCAGAAAGGAGCTGTTTTGCCAGAAGGAGAAGACGATGGAGACGCTTCCCCCAACCCAGGATACACTATTACAGCACTCAAAGCGAGTTGCATATCAGGCTGCAATATGGTGCACCAGTGAGCAGAGTGAACAACACGCACCAACTCCAGAAGGTTGGGGATGGACTTTTGACGAGGACAGCCAGTCATGGGTTCCCGTATGGAACATGTTACCTGTGGCCTCAAAGGCCTGCAGTGAACTAGTCAAATGTGGATGCAGAGTCAAAGTGGATGTGGTACTAGGTGCGCATGCAGAAAGGCACGTTGGAACTGCACTGAGCTCTGCAGTTGTCACTGTGAAAAGTAATTGAGCTTATTAACTGCATGTGCAGTGGTGTATGATGATAATATAACATCACCTTTACAATTGATATAGTTACAGTCCATGTAGTATTTTAAACTTTTATGTATACTGTAGCTACAGGTTTTTTTGTTAATAAAAACCATCCACTGCTTTTATAAATGTTATAGTTGTATTTCTTTACACTTAAAATGTATGATTAGAAACCAATATTGTGATCCTTATTGACTTACAAGATATATTGGTAGTATAGGTTTTTACATGGTGACCATCTTGAAAATCCAAGATTGCCTCCAGAATGTATCTGAAAGAAGTGGTTCCTATCAAAAATGGGAAGCTAAGACATTGGGTAGCATTTGGGGAAAATTTGGTGCTTTTGTCCAGTACGTCCACATCCATCTCAAATGTGGTCCTAAGCTGCCTGACTATGAGGGCGAAGCCTCAACAGTTCATAACCGAACAACATAAATGTATGGTTCAAATGACTGTTAAGCTTTATATGGTAGTGTCATTTAAATACGTGTACGGAGAGTAACATCACATGGATAGCGAATATTACTAAGACATATATATATATATATATATATATACACAATTATACACATACACGCATACTATACATATACATATGAAAATCAAAGCATATTTAAGGCCTGTAATATGGCCCCTCGATAACTACGGCACAATCGATATTGTCCATCACGGTTGATCAAATGTACACCGTCTGATAGGAATGGTGAAGCGCAAGGGTTGGAAAAACCCATGTGCGTCCAGCAAAAAAACGTTTGGGATGTGTTCCAAAACAACACTCAGACACTGGTTCAAAATTTTTACTTTGGCATTGAACGATAGAGGCGTTTTCACGGGTAGTAACCTGACAAACTCCAATCACACGGTCAGGTTACTTCCCGTGAAAACGCCTCTATCGTTCAATGCCAAAGCAAAAATTTTGAACCAGTGTCTGAGTGTTGTTTTGGAACACATCCCAAACGTTTTTTTGCTGGACGCACATGGGTTTTTCCAACCCTTGCGCTTCACCATTCCTATCAGACGGTGTACATTTGATCAACCGTGATGGACAATATCGATTGTGCCGTAGTTATCGAGGGGCCATATTACAGGCCTTAAATATGCTTTGATTTTCATGTGTATATGTATAGTATGCGTGTATGTGTATAATTGTGTATATATATATATATATATATATATATATATGTCTTAGTAATATTCGCTATCCATGTGATGTTACTCTCCGTACACGTATTTAAATGACACTACCATATAAAGCTTAACAGTCATTTGAACCATACATTTATGTTGTTCGGTTATAAACTGTTGAGGCTTCGCCCTCACACATTTCTGTGATGACTTCGTTCTCACAGCATTATCATATTATCATTGAGGCTTCGCCCTCATATATTTCTGTGATGACTTCGTTCTCACAGCCGATCATATTATCATCGAGGCTTCGCCCTCACATTTAATGTGACGACTTCGTTCTCACAGTATCATCATATTATCATAGAGGCTTCGCCCTCTCATATTCAATTATGTGGCATACAGGGGCTTGTGTTGCGGCGACAGTAATGTTTGCCATGCTTGACCCTGCCGCGACATCTACTACAGTCATAATCATTGATTTATTATATTAAATTTATTCCCTCGTCCTTTATCTGGTCCGCTTTGCTCTTTTCCAACAAGTTTATCGTTACAGTATGCCACCCAAACGTTCGCAACAACGAAAACGAGTTTCTGCCACGACACTGGCTGCACCGCAGCCACGGCGTTCCCGTCGTGTCGCTTCGACCAGCGCCGGTTCCTCGGTTGCTGCAAACACAGCTAATGAAGCTTCGACCTCCGCCAGCGCAGTCACAACTCCGCCCGTTTCGCTCCCCGAATATTCCATCGCGGGTTCAATGTTGCCTCCAAACTTCTTCGAGCAACTCGTAACGACAGTGGCAGCCGAAGTTACAAGATGGCTGACACCGACTATCAGCTCCAACTCCTCAGGTGAAACAGCAACTGGCCAATTTCAAGGCAGTGTAGTCACTGAGACACCTATGGTCAGCGAGAACAACGCCAGCACGGTTCTTCAGCCGAGAAACGTGCCAAGCATGGCAACCGAGGCAACAACAACCATGGTTCACGGCGCGTTAGCTTCTGCTCATGCCCACATCTCAGGTGAGCCACAATTGCTACCGGCTACTACTTCATCCACTTCAACTAATCATTTCAAGTCGGTCAGCTTGCCAATTGACGCACGAATACCCATTGAAGTTAAGAACAAAATATGGAGCGAAGAGTTTGTAGATTTTAGTTGTTTGTTGTGCAATCCATTGCTTGAAAGCAAGTATCAAATAACCTTTCAGGGCGGTGACTCAGGTCAAACACCATCTCTATGTTTAGAGCCAAACCTAAAAAGATTCTAAATATCGAGGCATGGATGAATGCTTTTCGCATATTTGTTGGGGTGTACACTCGTAAGTATCCTCATGAGGCCCCCGCCCTCATGAAATACGGAGATATAGTGCAAGACTTGGCAGCACGGGGACAGAACTGGAGATATTACGACGAAAATTTTCGCTTCTTGAGACAAAATCAAGCCAGTGCCTTGCCCTGGTGCGATGTTCATTGGTGCGATGTTCATTGGGAGTTGTGGCTGAGGTCACAATACTCTCAGAACAGGCAAAATACGTTGCCTCGTAATCAGAGCAATGAGAACAAACGGCGCTCGCTTTTCGTACCTAGAGGCTATTGTTTTAAATTTCACAATGGAATCACTTGTTCTGGTTGTGAATTTAAACATTCTTGTTTTCAATGTGAAGGTACACACAAAGTGCAGCAATGTAATTTTCGTGACCACACAAAAACCACAATCTCCAAATTTTCCCAATCTGCCAAGTCTCACACCCCCCACGCCCATCAAAATAAAAAATCTTAAGTTCTGGCTCGAGGGATATCCTCCTAAAATCGCACAGTTAATTTTTTCTGGTTTTACTTGTGGTTTTCCATTATATTTCCACAGCCAAAATTTACCGTCCGCGGATGAAAATCCTGAAGTGGTTGACACGAAACTTGCAAAAGAATTAGCGGCCCATAGAATCGCAGGTCCATTTTATTCGGCGCCATTTCAGTCCTTTACCGTTTCACCTCTCGGAGTAATCCCCAAGAAAACCATGGGAGAATTTCGATTAATCCATCACTTATCTTTCCCAAGAGGGTTTTCAGTAAACGACGGCATAGCCGAAGAGGACATAAGCGTACGGTATTCTACCATAGCAGATGCAATTCGATTGATCAAACTCGCTGGTCCGGGTTGCTTCCTGGCAAAAACGGACATAAAAAACGCTTTCCGAGTAATACCGATACGCGAACAAGATCATTATCTTCTCGGAATGAAGTGGCACGGATTATACTATTACGACCGTTGTATGCCTATGGGCTGCGCAAGTTCTTGTAAAACATTTGAAATGTTTAGCACAGCCGTTCAATGGATTGCCCAGCAAAAGCTACACATAGAATACATTTTACACTTGTTAGACGACTTTTTAATTATTTCTCCCTCTCGAGCTTTATGTGCAAGCCAACTAAATTGCTTTTTGGCGATGTGTGACGACATGGGTCTTCCCATGGCGCCGGAAAAAACATGTGGTCCCACAACCACGTTGTGTTTTGCGGGCATTGAATTAGACTCAATCAAATCCGAGGCTCGTTTACCTCAGGAGAAAATTGATAAGTGTGTCGAATCAATATCGAATTTTTTACGCCGTAAAAAGATCTCTTTGAAGGAAATCCAATCTTTAGTCGGCCTTCTTAACTTTACTTGTTCTGTTATCGTGCCCGGTCGAGCATTTCTGCGTCGATTAATTGATCTCACAAAAGGTGTGAAAAGGCCTTTTCACCTCATTAGACTTCGACGGGAGACTAAAGAGGATTTAAAAATGTGGCTAAATTTCCTGTCAACATTTAACGGAAGATCGTTTTTCCTCCAACAAGCTTAATTTGTTTACCGATGCGGCAGGTTCGACCGGATTTGGCGTTGTTTTTGGCAGCGAATGGTGTTATTGTCTATGGCCGGAAAACTGGCTGCAAAGAAACATTGCCTTTTTAGAGTTTTATCCAATAGTCCTCAGCGTATGTTTGTGGGGTCACATGATGCAAAATCGTAAATACGAACTTGAAAACGTAAATACGAACTTGAAAAACGTTATAGAAAATATTCAGCAAGTTTGAAAAAAGCTTTTCTGTGGGTCAAGTTGACAGACGATAAGATGTTTTGTGAAGTATGCTTGGCATATCCAACTTTGTGTGATAAGGACTCGAAGTTTGTAAAACTGATGGATGTACCAACTTCCATCGGAAAATTTTTACTGTATTTACTGTATTATTCAGAGTCTGACTCTGAAAGTGACTTTGATGGATTTTAGTAATTAGTGTTAAATTAAACTGTATATACTTATGATTAATGTTTTCCAGTTGTGATGATGACTTGTGGTGTGCAAGTTAATATTATTGTATTAAACATCATTTGGTCTTGCAATAAGCTTAGATGGTGACTGGGCTAGAGTGATGTACTGCACAGTCACACCGACAAATAGGTGGGATACTGAAAATCATGGTAACTAGTATCCAGAAGTGGGATACTGGATTCTCAGGAGGGATACTAAAACTTTGGACCCTGGTATCCAAGTGGGATACTGAAAAAAAATTTAAATTTCAGACACTGTGGACTATTTGAAGCTCCGCGATAGCAACGAGGGTCCTATATTCCAGACACAAAGCGGAGCGTCAGTGCCGCGGGACATGTTTACGTCGCAACTTTTGGCAACTATAAAATTTTGTAGACTTGACCCTTCTCGTTATAAGGGTCATAGTTTCAGAATTGGCGCTGCGTCACACGCTGCAGAGCGGGGAATGTCTGACGCACAAATTCGTACTCTAGGCCGTTGGAAGTCGAATGCCTTTATCAAATACATTCGAGTTACAACTATTTCGGCTTAACGTGTTCACCAGGGTATCAACGTGTGGGGGGTTGTTACCATGGATACGGGGATAGGTAAGATTATCTAGCAAGGGCGGAATTCTTATCTTATCCTCACCATCAGACTCTTCAAACAAAGCGGATAGCAAGGGCGTCCGTTTAAGTTATTATAGTGTAGACGCTGGGTTTATATATATTCTAATTAAACTTTCACTGGCGATCAGCAAGGGCGATCGTCAAGTACCAACCATTCTCGAAACAAAACGGATAGCAAGGGCGTCCGTTTACGTTCCGATAATATTAATTCGTTCTAAAAATATAATATATTGGCCACAAAACCTTTTCACAAGATAGTCAGCAGGGGCGGCTATCGAAGATAACTAGTTACTTCGGTGTTGCATTTGCCTGGGGTGGGGCGGCATTCACGAACCCTCGTGATACTGTGGCGTGTGTTACCCCACCTTTACTGGACTACATCATTAACTGTAGCCAAAGTCAGAACATAAATAGATTAATTATACATTTATTATTAACGTTTCTTATTCCAAGTTTCAATAAAACGGCTATGAGTCTTTTCTCATAGCCAAATTATCCCAAACTGGGAGATTGTAGTGTTTATTCCATTGCCCAGTAAACAAGCTCAGGAAATGCAACATCAGCAGTATCTGTAATATCAAATGGCTAAACCGAGGGAAGACATAAAGAAAATATTTGCTTGCGAATAGGAATTTTATGTCTTCCGCCTGTAATTCGCTTATATGATTTTACCCCGAGGAGACGGAAATTCCATCAATGTCACGACGCACGAGGTCAGATAAGATGAACCATATCAGCCCGCGCTGATCAACTTAGTTCATTCACATTGGTTCACCACGACGACAAGACGTGTCATTGATTCGAATCACCCTCCTCCTCCCCAGATCCTCCACAATATTAAACAAATTATCATTGTTATTAGTTAAACCGTAGGCGGGCGTGTGTTACCCCACCTTTACTGGACTACATCATTAACTGTAGCCAAAGTCAGAACATAAATATATTAATTATACATTTATTATTAACGTTTCTTATTTCAAGTTTCAATAAAACGGCTATGAGTCTTTTCTCATAGCCAAATTATCCCAAACTGGGAGATTGTAGTGTGTATTCCATTGCCCAGTAAACAAGCTCAGGAAATGCAACATCGGCAGTATCTGTAATATCAAATGGCGAAACTGAGGGAAGACATAAAGAGTTATTATTATTATTATTGAAGTACCAAAACGGGTCATAAAAACAGAGTTGAATTTTTCGTTTCATAGGTACTTTAAAGTGCCTATGAAACGAAATTTTCGATTTGTTTTTTTTCCCGGATTATGATTATTTAGTATTTGAACATTAGTCTGCCGTAGTGAGAATTTCGAATTTTGTTCTTAGAATACCGTAAATATCGCGTTAAAGTTGAGTAATTTGGGGTCCGCAAGCGTGACAAATTCCGCGCGGCCAATTAGTGTGTGTGACGTCAAGGGGTTTGCACATTTCGCGCCACGAAGGAATCATGGCTGAAAATATATACGAAGGCAGTTTCGGGGCTTTGCTTAGAGGTGGAAATATTGTGTCGCAGGAGCACCAAATGGCGTTAGCTGCACGAACACATCTTATACCCCTGGCATATCAATGCACAGATTTCCCCAAAACGATATTACGCGCACGAAATGGCAGTAAATTTGTTCGAAGGCACCGCGAAAATTTTACACCAACCTCAACATTGGCATTGTGTTCAGCTCACTTTGACGTGAGTTCCTACGTTCGCAGGACTAATATTTCATTAAACCACGAACAAAATAGTAAATCTCCAACGCTAAAACGACTATTAATAGGGGTCTCACCTTCAATCGATGCTGCAGTACAAGAGCAACTAAATGAATCAACAGATCGATCTCGAACACAGGTAAACAGCCCGGCACATACTAAATTAAACACTGAATATATTTAGAAATGTTCGAACGCTATTTTATTCTACTTTATGTTATGGGCATACAAAATCAAATCAGATGAGACAATTTATGTACAATACTTTTTTTAAGATTCTGCACCATTCTATGTCTTCTTGTTTGAAAGTGTCGTGCAACACCTCATCATCGTCTTCGTCAACGAGTCAGCGTTCACAGATGGATATAAAAGAGGAAACTTTGGACCAAACTCTACCTGATGTCGACATCGCTACTTTGATCAATGCAGTTATTCCAGTAACAGAAACCATTGGTACTAATAGTGAACAGCAAGATGGAATACTTGATTTAAAAAACGCGTCGACCAATCCTTCCAAATCATTGCGGCTTCAGGTGAAATCTGGCATCGTAAACGCTTGCAGCAAGTGTCCAGTATCATATGTAAAACTGAGAAAGCTCCAGAAACAATGCTACAGATTAAAAATGAAAAACCGAAAACTAAGAGTTCAGTTAAAGGTAAGGTTGTTCACATGCATCCATGATTAATTTAAAGTTTATAAAGCTACAGTACAATAGTTCTGCCTCTGGACCTGAAGTTCAACAATCGTTACTGTTCGATTCTCTAATATTGTGTATTTTATATCTTTAATGTTTCAGCATGCCAGTTCTGGCAAGGAAAGCGTAGAATCGAGCAGACAAACAGGTGAAGACTGTTTAGAAGAAGATATGTATGAACAAGAGGTTGAAACGTTAACTGATGTTGTTGAAAGTGACATCGATGAAAATGAAATTGACAATGAAGATGAAATTGACAAAGAAAATGACAATGAAATAGATGTATGTTCAACATCCATTTACCAAAACTTGACAAGTTTTCTTAATAGTACACTGGACACTGAGATACAATATACACTATTTTTATGTCCAAACATTGTTGTATCTATGCTGCAAAGTTTCAGCATAGATAAGCCACAGCTCGAAGAAACCTACAGAAAAACAAGTAATTAACATATCAAGCATTACTCCAAGTAATTAACATATCCATCCAAGCATTACTGATACAGTAATAGTAACTGCCGCATAGGCAGTACATATATCAATCGAACCAGTACATCATTGTAACCTCTCTCCATATGAGTCTTGATGGCTCAATGGTTAGTCACCAACAATGCAGAAGGTACTTTACAGGTTCGATTCCTGTCCGGGACTCTTGATGAATCATCAATAGTGTGAGACATTACTGTAATTTCTTTATTAGTGCATGATTGATGTTAGAAACAGCAGTAAACTTCCCCACTATTCTGTTCAGTGCAGGTACTGCACAGAAACATTTAAAAAGTTTGCGCTATTTAGTTTGATGTCCTATGAAAGAATTAAATTCAAACAACACTAAGCTGTCAGAGATATTGTCCACTGCAAATCTATTCAGTTTTGCAAATAAATTGGCTATTACCTAATTCAAGTAAAAGAACTACAGTACTGTATTACAGTAGTAAATTAGCAACTACCGTACGCTATAAAAGTTTCAAACAGTAAGCGGGCGAGGGGTGTTGCGTATAACGTATTTCTAGTTAGTGGAATATAATCTTTTACAAAGGCTTCTGGAACTAGCGTCTTAGCGACGTTGTCACAACGAGGTGTCGACAAAGTAAAATCAAAGTTGCGAGAGAGTGAAGCAGACAGCAGCGGAAGATTATCCTTATGTTGTGCTGCTAAAGTGATGACACCATCAAATGTAGCTTGTTCTGCGAACAATTTTAATAGGTTTTCCATCTCTTTGTGTTAATACTGAGTTAACTCCACTATATAAAATTTAAACATGCGGTGTCAAACATAAGGGAATTTGATATGTAAAATTACAACTCAATGCAATAGAAAACTATTTTCGGTACACCATGATTGGAAAATATTTATTTGCTAAGCTAATGTCCATGTTACTTAGGAATTATTTACGTTGTTTCTCCAAACGAGACGGCGATTTCCCGTTCAAAATGATGTAGTTTACCTGTCGAGAACCTGCTCATCGGTCAGCACTTGTTTCCAACTGTCAAACTGACGGACGTCATTTTATCAACAAATTTCATCACGAAAACTAACCCTAACCCTAATCATAACCCTAAACCTAACCCTAAACCAAACCCTAAACCTAACCCTAAACCTAATCCTAAACCTAACCCGAAAAGAAGAAAGACAAAATTACGTCAGTTTGACAGATGGAAACAAGTGCTTGCTCATCCCGCCACAAGCCTTGCAAAACTTTGAGTACAAACGATTTTTTATGGTACAAACACCATTTCGAATGGCATCAGGTACAGAAACTGCTGAGGATACACTGCAAAAAAAGTCTGAGTAAATCTACTCAAAATCTTGCGTTCAATGATGCACCCACAGTAACGCAAAATATTGCGTATATTTACTCAACATTTGAGTAACTTTACTCAACATTTGAGTAACTTTACTCACGGCTTTGGTAAAACTACTCAAATTTTGAGTAGAAATTACTCAGACAAAATGCACCCACAGTAACGCAAAATCTTGCGTAGAATGACGATTTACGCAAAACGTTGCGTAAATCTACTCATATCCAGAGTATACAAACTCGAAATACGAGTAGAAATTACTCAAAAGAAATGCACAGTGGACACAAAACAACGCACATGAAGTTGTTTAAAATGTATATAATAAAGTATTGAAGGTTAGAATAATAAGTGTAATAAATTATACATTTCAATAATCAAGATTATATATATATATATATATATATATATATATATCAATAACTCAACTAGTTGTAATATAAGTGTTCCAACCATGCTTTCAAAATGCCACCATGGGCCACCATGGCCCAGAACGGGAAAACGAAATCTGGTTGTCTGCCACAATGACGATCTCCTCGGGCACTTTCAAGCTACCTTTGAAAATAATGCTTGTACTGACGATTTCCTCGCAATTGCTACTTCCTTGACGGTTTTGGCCGGATCCTGTAATAAAAGTTAATACAATACGTTATATTACAACGTAGTAGAACAGAAGGAAAAGCGGTTTGGGAAATGGAAGAGAAAAAGGATAGCTATGGCCATTACGGCGTGTATATATACTGTAACAATCACAATTAATATGTTTGGATAGATCTCTTTCGTAATGGCGGCCTTAACTATTCTTTTATACGAAGCAAAAATTATTTGGGATTACAGACACACGAAAGAGGTCAGAAAGGCTAATTTAAATGAATAAATAATTATTTATTATTATTATTATTTATTAATAATAATAATAAGTAATTTCTAATTGACAGTAATTATATATTACTATTATTTGTAAATATACTTTTAAATTCTGGGTCCGCAGTAATTGGCTATAGTTGCGGTCACCCTGCCATTGTTTTATTACTATATAATGTAATCTATGTCAGGTTTCTTTTTTGGCGTTTTTTTTGCACAATGGTGAAGCTACTGTAATAAAATAAAATAAAAATTCAAATCAAATGAAGACACTATAAGAAGATTAAATGAAGTACTTCTGCGGTTTGCTGTAATGACTTAGACATGTACTTCATCGATCAGGGAGCTTGTCGAGTTGTCGGGCGATTCTTACATCGGCAGCATACGCATAATTGCAAAATGTGACAAACATTTGGATTTCAAAAGGTACTCAATAAGGCAAAGAGCATTACTCGTTGTGGCACATCGTTTTACTGTAAGATTCAAGGTGAGTAAACATTTTAAAAGTATTTGTGAATGCTGTAGACATGAGTAGCCATAAGGGATGGCATGCAGGGAGAGAGCATGATGGAGACATTTAACTTTCGATTAATGTAATTTTAAACTTACAGAAATAAATTCAAGAAAGTCCTTAGTTTGTTTATGAGTTAAATGAAATGGATTGCCATGGTTGCCATGGCAACTTCTGCACGTTCATCTGGAATGAAAAAACACTAATTATACATTGTTGGGAGAAACACTAATTAAGCATGAGGTGATATCTATATTTGGTTAATATTTGGCCATTAGGAAAGTAAATTTGGTACAGTCAAACTCTTAGCGGACACCCGGTCCTGTGGACACCAATCCATTTTTCATATATACAATAGTTGTCTACCGTACATTCATTAACTTCAAAGTGTCCAAGAAATTCCTTTTATATATGTTTCTGGTCTTTCTTAATTCCTAGCCAGCTCAATAATGCCATCAACAACCTGATGGAAGTTGTGTTGAAATGACTCGGTCAAATTTGAATTATTTAAAGCATACTGGTACCTGTAAGTAGTCTTTCAAACTCAGCAACAATCTAATAAAAAAATGAAACAAAAACATATTGGAAGATTTGAGTGTACTGCAACATTATGCTATTTATGCACATTGCAAATATTATAAATATAGTACTCAGTCATTACTCATAATACCAAGAAGTATCACATGGATGCAATGATAGAACAATATGGGAATCAGTCCAATAACTGTTGCTAAAACATGGAGTGAGCACATAAAAGGGAAAACACTCCATAAAATTCATGCTAGTCTGACTTTAACTGGGGAAACAAGACTCAAAATATGACTTCTTCACCTCTTTTTCAACCATTGATGATTGTGGTAATTTGGTAATCGGTCAACAGCTAATACTGCATCGACATAATTGTATACTTTTCTGTGACTCGGGTCCTGACTTTGCAATTCTCAATGACAGGCGGCTTCAGAACCACCTGGAAGAGATAATGGTAAAAGGCGGCATAAACCACCTTCCCAAAAGCTGTTAAACAGCACTGCCAGTGTAGGACAAAAGTCACCTAGACTACAAATGAACTATTATTGATATCCAATTTTTCAAAAGGAAAATTCTTAATTACATTATAACATTGTCTACCTGTAGTACTGTACAGGGTATATACTATTTGTTATTACAGAAATGTTTTCCAATTGTCAAAAATAATCAATCTATAATGCTTGAGTAATAGATTCAATGTTGATGTTTTTTATTTAGTTATTTAATTAATATATGCATTTACCACAAGAAATACAAAATGGAAAAAAGTTGGTCATTGTGGATTTAGATGTATACTGTATATAATTATGTATCTCTCCTCTTTGTCAGGCTGCTTGTATAAACATGCAACCCAAAAGAGGTACTGGTGAAAGGCGGCCAAAGACCACCTTACCAGCAACAGCTAATACTGCATCAACATAATTGTATACTTTTCTGTGACTCGGGTCCTGACTTTGCAATTCTCGACGACAGGCGGCTTCAGAACCACCTGGAAGAGATAATGGTAAAAGGCGGCATAAACCACCTTCCCAAAAGCTGTTAAACAGCACTGCCAGTGTAGGACAAAAGTCACCTAGATCACAAATGAACTATTATTGGTATCCAATTTTTTCAAAAGGAAAATTCTTAATTCACATTATAACATTGTCTACCTGTAGTACTGTACAGGGTATATACTATTTGTTATTACAGCTACTCCTATATTCAAATGTTTTCCAATTGTCAAAAATAATCAATCTATAATGCTTGAGTAATAGATTCAATGTTGATGTTTTTTATTTAGTTAATTAACTAATATGCATTTACCGCAAGAAATACAAAATGGTAAATTTGGTCATTGTGGATTTAGATGTATACTGTATATAATTATGTATCTCTCCTCTTTGTCAGGCTGCTTGTATAAACATGCAACCCAAAAAGAGGTACTGGTGAAAGGCGGCCAAAGACCACCTTACCAGCAACAGCTAATACTGCATCAACATAATTGTATACTTTTCTGTGACTCGGGTCCTGACTTTGCAATTCTCAACGACAGGCGGCTTCAGAACCACCTGGAAGAGATAATGGTAAAAGGCGGCATAAACCACCTTCCCAAAAGCTGTTAAACAGCACTGCCAGTGTAGGACAAAAGTCACCTAGATCACAAATGAACTATTATTGGTATCCAATTTTTTCAAAAGGAAAATTCTTAATTCACATTATAACATTGTCTACCTGTAGTACTGTACAGGGTATATACTATTTGTTATTACAGCTACTCCTATATTCAAATGTTTTCCAATTGTCAAAAATAATCAATCTATAATGCTTGAGTAATAGATTCAATGTTGATGTTTTTTATTTAGTTAATTAACTAATATGCATTTACCGCAAGAAATACAAAATGGTAAATTTGGTCATTGTGGATTTAGATGTATACTGTATATAATTATGTATCTCTCCTCTTTGTCAGGCTGCTTGTATAAACATGCAACCCAAAAGAGGTACTGGTGAAAGGCGGCCAAAGACCACCTTACCAGCAACAGCTAATACTGCATCAACATAATTGTATACTTTTCTGTGACTCGGGTCCTGACTTTGCAATTCTCAACGACAGGCGGCTTCAGAACCACCTGGAAGAGATAATGGTAAAAGGCGGCATAAACCACCTTCCCAAAAGCTGTTAAACAGCACTGCCAGTCTAGGCCAAGTCACCTACCACAAATGACCTAATATAGGTAATTTATTTGACAATATTTTAATTGACAAAATATTAAATGTAATAGTTTTTGAGTCTATTAAATGCTTGAAAAATTTGGCTTGGATTGGTTTAGGTCAACATGTTTGGTTAAAGCATGGTTAAAGTTCATTCAATACCAACTCTACTGTAAATTGCATCACAATACAGTATGCTCCCAGTTTTCAGATATAAAATTGCAAGTTTAAACAAATATAATATGTTGCACACACCTCAGGCTCGATTTCATGCTTTTAAACGATCTTGTCTTCACGAAATTCCTCGATCTCGATGTCATGATGATTCGTCGTTCGTGTTGGTTATATTTTCTACTCTTCTAAAGCTTTTAAGAATTTCATCCCATCTCTGATTATCGGAATAAGAAGCTTGTTAGCTCGTATACTGAAACTGAATAACGCGGCACCATAAATTTTATTCTCTATTGTTACAAAGAAAGGGAAAAGGCTGGATGTAGTTTATTAGTTACTGTATAGCCGTAGGTATTTTATTTCCTGACCACATATTTCCTAGCCGCATGGAATTGGGCGCAATAACTACATGCATGAGTTTAAAAATTCCTTTGCCTGCGGATAGAATCCTCAAGCATAAACTGTCGTCCGCCATGAAGCGCCAATATGATTAATAAATACAGGTAATCGAAGGGTTACTAACACTTTCCTCCGCAGAGCCAGAGGCTTCTTGCGCTTTTTTGTCGAGTTCGGACAGATGAGACAGAGTAACAAACACTTATAGCATCATGCCTAACCTTTGCGTTTCGTGTAGGCGAAAATATGTTTCACATATTTTCCAATAAGAAAACGGCTTTACTGTAGTTTAGGTAGTAAATTATATACGGGTCCTGATGAGTTGAATATAGAAATACGTTTAGAAGGCATACCTTTGAATTGATCACAATATTCTTCAAATGCAGTCTTTGCTAACTACTCTTGGATTTGCGCAGTTGATTGTTCCATCCTCGATGCTTGTTTAAACCAAAATGTAAAGCAAAAGCCTTGTCAATGCCACCGACTACCAACCTCTCTGACCGTTGAGAGTGAGACAATGAAAGTTTCAATGCGGCGCCTTTTCTTCTTGATCTATGATTGGCTGCGCATCAGCATGAAGTGTGACATACGTACGTCACTTGACAAAACAATCTTCTCATATTGCAGACTAGTAATCCAGTGACACTTTTCAAATGATATTTTCACCACATCTCTGTTTTTCACATATAGTGATAATATTGCCACAGTCCGTGTTATATCTTCATATATATATAATAATTACAAATCTCTAAATGTTTAGCTGCCCATTTTGCGCTGGATTTTCACTCAGCGCGCACATTTAACACATTACTGCATCACATAATGTTTGTTCACAGTATACGAGCCCAATTTTCTGATACTCGTGCGGAGACTGTAATCATTTAATATTTATTCAGAAAATTTGAATCATTCAAGTCACACTTGCGATGAAAGCATATATTTGTAAACGTTGCTGTAGTGAGTAACCTTACTCATATAGAGGATGTTCTACTCATTGCTTGAGTAATATTACTCAATTCTCCAAATTCTACTCAGAATGTTGAGTAACTTTCTACTCAATCAATTGCGTAGAAATTTACTTATGCTAACTTTACTCGAGTTTTTGCGTACATTTACTCAGCATTTGAGTAAACTGGTAGTTTTACACAAATATTGAGTAACCTTACTCATATAGAGGATGTTCTACTCATTGTCTGAGTAATATTACTCAATTCTCCAAATTCTACTCAGAATGTTGAGTATCTTTCTACTCAACTAATCGCGTAAAAATACTCATACTATCTTTACTCAAATTTGTGCGTATATTTACACAATATTTTGAGTAAACTGCTGGTTTTACTCGAATATTGAGTAGCCTTACTCAAAATCTGCGTAGTTCTACGCAAATTTGCGTAGTTCTACGCAAATTCAAAAGTGCATTTTTTGCAGTGTAACTATGAAATAGCTGTGTATCATAAAGGAGAGTTGCTGTGTTTGGTTATTCATTCAGAGTGCAAAGATTATTCTTTATCAGATTTCCGTTCCAAAGTCTTACTCGAACAAGTGCCCGACAACTTACCTCAAGAGTTTCTCTTCATTCGATTTGTTGGAGGAAAAGAAATTGCAATAAACAAGAAACAAGAACACTTGTTTAAGGTTCGACAGTGTTTGAAAATACAAGATACATTCTTAACAGTCGCTATCACTGATGATATTGACGTACCTTTCTCTAAGCCACAGTCAGCGTCGCCATTGCAGCAATCAAATCAGCAAAAGAGGAAACTTCCAGCACAAGCAACATTATCAAGCTTTGGGTTTAAGATCCCAAACAATTCATCTGATGAACGATTGTCTTATGCAAAAGCAAGAAATATCAAGCTTTACTCGGAAACTGAGATTGAAAACTCGACTGGTAAAATGAAAACATATAGACAATATTGGAACAACAAGGCAGAAGATATTTGTGCTAACAAAGAATTTGCAAATTTTCCTAAAGCAGCCGTACATGGCGTTATAAATACGGCATGGACATTAAAGAAAGCAGATGATATGCTGACTGAAGCAAAATAAATGGCTACCGCATTAAAAGATGTCCCAAAATCATGTCTGACCGGCAGTTCTGTTTGCGAAAACAGCGCTCGTCAAAAATATCCGAAGGCTCCAGAATGCACGCAAAAAGATCAACAGCACGGAGAAAGCACTTACAGATTCTCGACTTGAAATCATCGACATTAGAAAGAATATGCAAGCTGTTCCAGCTGTATTGAAAGAAAAAGTTAGAGAGCTAGAAGGCAAGGTTTTGCCAAGCGAGCTGACTGAAATTCGTGCGTCGGAAGAATCATTGCGAAAAACAATCGATAGAAGAAAAGAGATCATCGCAAAAAATTCTGCCGTGGAACAAGAAACAGCTGAACTACATCATGAAGAACCAAATACCTGTGAAGATTTTTTCAGCTCGTTTGACGAATCTGACCTTGTCGAGGAAATAAACGAGGATATGTTTTTGTCGTATTAAAGCGGCTCTGTTTGACTTGCCTCATATTTATATATTTTTATATATATTATTCATATTTTATATTTGTTGAAGGTGTAATAAAAGGTTCAAGGTGTAATAAACTATAAGAATTATAATATTCACTTACCAGTTTGTCGATATCAGTCTATTTTTAAACCCTGATTGAAAATAGAATGTATGAAATAAACACGCTGTCGCGCGACGTAATGCGGAAGTGGATTGGCACGAGCGTGCATTTGAGCAAAATTATTCGACGAAAACAACATTTTGGTTACTGACAAATTATCGCTGGTTGATAAGCTTCCTGCTATTATGATACAAATTTGGTGTTCTATGGAGCATCATTGATGGTGTGTATATCTTCAAAGACACTTCAAGGTCAGGAAAAAAACATTTTTTAATAACATATCACGAATGATAGATTGTCAACCTTTGGACAAAACTATGTCCGCCATCCCCCCTCCCCCTTCGGACATCCGAAGTAAATTTTACTCCCCCCCTCTCCGGACAGCACAAATTTCATCCGTGGGGGGGTGTGGATCTTTTCTGGAACGACCCATTCATCAAAGGTGGCGAAGGCACGAGTGGTAGTAAATATATTATCCACATTTAGGAACAGAACGGCTTCTTCTTATAACACGCTTTTTAGGCAGAAAAGCTCAAGCGTGGAAAACAAATCCGCAATACTTCATGTTCAATGTTTATATAATACGATGTAAACTGAAACGTGGACATTGGCAGAACGGACTGGACGCACCTTTTACATATCGTAACATGAAAGTTACCTTTTATTTAAAAATGACCAAACTACTAAAATCTCCAATAACTACAGCTAAGATAAAACTAGTTACGTTTAAAGGGTTTTTATGTTATACAGCTTTCAATAATTATTGGAACTCAATCCTGTTCAATGAGCCTTGATCCATTTAGCAGCAATGGCATCAATGTTAACAGTGTCTGTCAAATCCTTCTTGCAGGACATCAAAATCAGCGACTCTAAGCATTGATCTGTCATGGACGTTCTCAAGTATGATTTTATCAATTTACGTCTACTGAACGTTCTCTCATCTTTTGCCACTGTTACAGGTGCTATCAAAGGAAGCCTAAATGCTTTGTTAGTGAGCGCGAAGGCTGATTTCCAATTCTCCGATAATCTAGCTACTTCAGCCCGGGTTTCGAGCGTCTTTTGTTGTCAGTTCCACATGAGCCAGTGCATGGAGTTGCCAAATTCTGCTTGCAGTGCAAAGGGATCAACCGGCATGTTCGATGGAAAGAGTTTGTTATGATTGTTTTAGTTGTGAATTCTATTTCCAACTCGACATTTGAATGATTAGTTTAAAAGTAATTATAACAGCTTGGGTCACTATAGCTACGAGCCCGCGATGTAGTGGCTCACCGATTTAAATTTGTATTTTGGATGCCATGTTTAGTTTTTCATTTCGCTTTAGACTTTGGTTGGACATTTAGCTGAATAAAGCCTATACTTTTATTCGGTGTTTGTCACCTTACTCGACAACAATTTATTCAGCTATTCGTCATGGATAAAGTGTTACAACAAGAACGTTTGGAGACCGATCTTAACAGTAATACGGCTTCGAAAGAATGGCTTCACTGGAGACGAACCTTCGAGAACTTTTATCGGTGTTACCACAAGAGGACCTCGATTATATTAACTAACTATGCGTCGCCTACGATTTTTCTTTATATCGAGACGAGTATGGATTACGCTCAAGCCATCAAAGTATTGAAAGCTCTCTTCTTGAAACCGACTAATGAAATCTACGACCAACATACACTCGCGACAAGACGTCAACATTCTAGTGAGACACTCAATGAGTACCTCCACGCTCTGAAGACACTCGGCAAGGACTGTAACTTTAGATCTGTCACCGCTGCTCAGTAATAATAATAATATACAAAATTTATATAGCGCTTCATTCCTATAGCCCAGAAGCGCTTTACAGTAGTAAGTAGTTAAAAAATACATCAAGAAATTATATATACAATTTTATATACAATTATAATTAACGGCAACATTGCGACGGCAACATTTCGTATTAGTAGCGCTTTACAGTAGTAAGTAGTTAAAAAATACATCAAGAAATTATATATACAATTTTATATACAATTATAATTAATGGCAACATTGCGACGGCAACATTTCGTATTAGTGGACGCAGGCGATGTTAAGCACTTAACACAAGGAATTCCGTCTTGTCTCTATTCAACTTCAGCTTATTACAAAGCATCCAGGCATCAATGTCTCTAGCACAGGCCTCAATTTTGGTGACAGCAGCTTCATCAGGCGTGGGCTTCAATGATATATTATACACTTGACAATCGTTGGCGTAACGATGAAAAGACAGACCATGAGTGAGGATTATGTCACCAAGTGGAGCTGTATAGAGAAGGTACAGCATCGGTCCGAGGACTGATCCTCGAGGCACACCACAGTGTAAATCTTTAGACACGGATCTTGTGTCGTCAACTTGGACAAATTGCTTACGATCTTGGAGATAGGACACAAACCAACGTAAAGCATTCCCTTTAATCCCAAATCTAGTGTGCAATCGTGTTATCAATAAATCATGGTCTACAGTATCGAACGTAGCTGAGAGGACAAGGAGGAGTAATGTGACACTCTGCTGTTGATAGATTGCACATAGAATGTCATTTTGTACTTTCACAAGTGCCGTTTCCGTACTATGAAAGGCTTTGTATGCTGATTGCAGAGGCTCCTCAAGACCATTTGTCTTCAAATAATCAATTAATTGACAAGCAACTGCTTTCTTTTTTTAAATAAAAGTTTTAAATTAGAGTACTACAGTACTGCGACAAGTGTATTAGAGACACATTTATCGCAGGACTTCAGTCTAGTTCAATTCGTCAAAGACTATTGGAAAATAAGACATTGGACTTAAAAACAATGTTTGACCAGGCTCGCTCTCTCGAGTAAGCTATGCGGAGCTCTGAATCTTACATGGTGTGTCAGCCTCTTTCAATGCGGCAGTTTCTCCAGTTGGTGCTCTACCTGTTTTTCCACCTGTTACTATTTCTTCAGATCAGCCAGATTCTAACCCTCTAGCAGCAGTACCACCTGAAAGTCCCATGTGTTTCTTTTGTGGAAATAGTAAGCATCTTTGTTCAAAGTGCCCTGCTCGTGAAGCTATTTGCATGAAGTGCCAAAAGAAAGGACATTTTGCAAAAGTCTGTCGAGGAAAGTCAACTATTTACAAAAGTGGAGTTTCAGCGGCCCTTTGGTCCCCAACACCGGCCACACTCCCTGCAAGGGCTCCAAGTTCCCTTTTCAAATCATCAGCCACAGTAGCTATTGATGGATGGAAAGTTAAAGGCCTCTTTGACAGAGGAAGCAGTGAGAGTTTTAATCATCCCAGTCTATAGACAATCCATCCTACAATGATGAAAAGAGCGTTTTCGCAACCCAATCCTAGGATATGTGGTGGAAGGTGAAATCGGGCCCAATCTATGTGAACTTCCTGTTCCACACAATTCAAAGTCTTTGAACAGATGTTTGGGATTATTTTCTTATTATTCGCGATCGATCCCTGCGTTTTCAGACCGAATAAAGCCAATCACCACCTGTAAATCATTCCCTTTGTCACGACAAGCTCTTGAAGATTTTGAAAGTCTTAAGAAAACGGTAGAAGCTGTAGTTACTGCCATCGATTAAAGTATTGCATTCGAAGTTGAGACTGATGCATCAGAGGTAGCACTGGCAGCTACCCTCAACCAAAATGGCAGACCTGTTAGTTTTTTTAACGAACCTTGCAAGGAAGTGAGCTTAAGCAAGCGGCCGTGGAGAAGCCCAAGCTATAATTTAATCTGTGCAACACTGGAAACACTTCCTGACTGGAAAGCATTTCACCCTAAGACTGACTAAAAGTCAGTCTCCTAGATGTTTGACATGCGTCATAAAGGGGAAATCAAGAATGATAAAATCATGCGATGGAGGCTTGAGCTTGTCTGCTATAGCCTTGACATCGTTTACCGACCCGGAAAGGCTAATATCCCACCGGACACACTATCTCGGGCTATGTGTGCCGCCACTACAGAATCACTCTACAAACTACACTAGTCGCTCTGCCACCCAGGTATTACAAGATTTTATCATTTTGTGCATTCTAAAAACCTTCCATATTCTCTTGAGATAAAAAAATGACAAACACATGTTCTGTATGTTGGGATTGCAAGCCACAGTTCTATCACCCTGAAATAGCTAATCTTATCAAAGCTACTCAACCATTAGAGATGATCTATAAGTAGTATAGAGAGTGGCGGTGCGGGCTCAATCGATGTCAGCCGTAAATATAAATACCGAAACGTCGCCAAATTTGTGCCAAATCGCGATTCGCCACAAATTCGGTGTTATTTCGGTAATTCTACATTTACGGCCTACATCGAATAAGCCCGCACCGCCACTCTCTATACTACTATGGCGATCGTTAATGCAGCTTTACACCCCTCCCGTTTTCTACTCAATTGATGTCAAACACACGCGAGACTAACGGGACAATACCAAATTTATACCAAATCGTAATTTTCAGCCATATTTTTAAAAATAGAGTGTGTCGTTTCAACGTTTTCGCATATTTTTAAAAATAGAACGTGTCGCTTCGTCATTTTCGCGTATTAAAAAATAGAAAGTGTCGTTTCAACATTTTCGCATATTAAAAAATAGAAAGTGTCATTTCAACATTTTCACATATTAAAAAATAGAATATGTCACTTCATCATTTTCACGTATTAAAAAAATAGAAAGTGTCATTTCAACATTTTCACATTTTTGTTCAAAAAAACTACGACCGACGAGTTCTGCCGTTGTCGCAATTCACGCGCGAAAAAAAAACCACCAGATTTTCAAGTCTAGTGATGATGTTTTATCCAAATGGTTAGCGAAATGGTGCTCTTTTGATTGGCTAACAACATCGACTAACAAATAGCCAGTCGTTTTGTGAATTAGTCCGTTTGCTCACTATTTTCAGTGTTTACCACCTCACTTCTAAAATGGTGATCGTACACGTATTTCGACGTTGTGATTCCTCCCGACAACAAGCCCAAGAAAGGCACGTACGGCGTCACAATCGCGACAATGCTCTCAACGTCTTTCTTTAATAACGGATCTTTTTGCAACTCGTCGTTTAGTTCCTCAGGGTTCTCAATAGCGTTCAACCCATCTAGTAAGCTAGCGAATTTGCTGATTAACAAGTCGGTGAGAAAAGCGTTTGCAATTTCCGTTCTCTTCAACTCATGTTGGTGCCATATCTTGTCGATAACCTTTGCGGACGCTTTTTTAATGTATGCTTCAGATTGGCTCACCACACCGTCACCAGACAGTCTAATAAGTTCGGACCTCCTAACGTCAATGTTGTCTTCCACAGTTGAGGTGTCATCAGTCTCCTCAACTAATTCCTCAATCGTAGGATTTTCTTCACTTTTGCGTTTTACCATCGCGCTATTACTTATACCCATATTTTATTGCGGAATAACAACTTCGTGACTGTATGGATAGCGCAGTGAGATTTCAAGTCTGGCGTACTTATTATTTTTTAGTGCGGCCACAATCGTCGACGCCTCCTCTCTGCTAATGTGCCCGAGGTAATCGTCGATAACGACCTTCATATCACTTCTGCTCGGACAGTAAAAGCAAATGAGCTTACTAATGTTTTCTCTATACGGTTTTGCGATCGACGTCAGTTGTTGTGTGATGACAATAACGCTCAACATAAAATGTCGCGCACTAAAAGCCAAGTTGACCAATTGACTAGTCCTATTCTTGACGTCCTGCCCACTTGCACAGTCGTCCAACACAATCAGAGTGTTAGTGCCTTTAAAAACATTTGTTACACACTTGAGAACAGCGTCGACACTATCCTGCGCGCAGTCTATCGCTAACACGTCGGGGTCGCGCACATATTTCCAATCTTGATACGCTTTGTTCCACTCGAAAGTAGGACAAATCAACACAATGTAGTCAAATTTACCACGATACTCAGATTCCAATGTTTCCAGCAAATAATGCGTCTTACCACAAGCTGTCATACCAACAATTAGCGCATTAAACGGAGTCTCCATTAAATTGCGTTTGATTTAATACTGGATTGACTGCAACCCATTGTTCATGAAGTTGACCAGTCCATCACTCATCACAAACACCCTGCACATGACATTTGCAGTCGTCGCTTTTTTAGTGATCTCAAGAAGCACACCAGATTGTGTGTTCACAATTTTTTTACCAGTGGCGACGTTGTAATTATCTTGAACGCTCCTCAAGTCGATGACCAACGCAAAACCATCTTTATAGAACTTCTGCATGGTCATGAACTGAGCGTGTTCTTCACTCAACCCAAACAATCATTTCGCTTCTGCATAGAACTTCGACTTTGGGATGCCTTGTGAGTACACGCTATTTGGCACACCTTCGATTGTGACTCTAACGCTCTCGATATTTGGGTAAAGAAACTCCTCGCTGTCTGCTCGCACCTTATTCGTGAATAGCAACACAATTGCCTTCATGCTTTTTCTTGGTAGATTAACATTTTCCTTCACGATGGTCGTACCTTGTCCCATTCAGTGGTTTTCATCAACGTAACGTGCTCATATGACAAACTACGACCACTTGCGTAACCTAACGCTATCTCATCAGCAAGCTCCTGGTTATCGATCGTCTCGTACTCAAGCTCGAGGTTCTCCAGAGTGTATCCACCTACAGCCTCACCAGATTGCGCCACCATGATATCTGTGGCCTTCGGGAGCGTGATCACATACTGCAAGTTGTTGTTCATGCTAAAAGGAGCGTACAACCCATGGTCATTCATGATCTTGCCGAGCTTTATCCGCTGTTTCGTCCCAATCACACCAAACATCAACGCGTCACTAACTTTAGCAACGTTCCCACTCGTCGCGCCACTGTCATCCTTGGAAATTAATTTTCTCAAGTTCTCAGAGCCGACACCATAGTCAACCATTTGGTCTCGCGCAGTAACACTTTCCCAAAGGTCGCGATAAACACCAGTGTAATTTTCCCCATTGTTGTCATACACAGTTTCCCCAGCCAGTTTCACAACAAGTTTCTCACAAAGCAACTTGCTCACATTATTCAAGAACCAACTTTTGTCATTCGCATTCTTAAAGTCAAACACTAAACCCAACGATCCAGGTACCAAACAGCTACTCACCTTGAGCTTTGGTATGTCAACGTAAAGTTCCTCACCAGGACTGACCTTATTAGGGTTCAACGTGATCACATGCTGTGTTCTCACCCCTTTTATGACACCCATGGTCACTCGTCTAAAACCGGGACTCAATTCTGCTGACGTGACGTTCATATACTTTACACATATTTTGTTACTACCGTTTTAGCTTGTAATAATCATACGCGAACCACGCAAATATCACCGCGAGTACCCATAGATTCTGAGCCAACCACGCGAGACCCTTCGCACCCAACGTCAACGCATTGTAAACTAAGTTAGCCAACCCAACAGCCCATGGGCCCATCTTCGTTATCGCGTTCTTAACAGCCTGTGCGAATGACTTTGTGGCTTTAACACCTTTCATAACAGCAGACCTCCCAGCGATAATAATAGTTGTCACAATTCCAGCCATTGAAATTGCTACGGCACTCAACCCAACCATATTTTCTCTAGCCCATTTCTTGAATCTCTCTAACCTAGACAAGTCGTTGTTTGTGACCTCGTCAGCAATAATTTTATTAGCTTCTTCGTGTTCTGGTTTGAGACCTTCCTGGAGTCGTATGTTATCCGCTTTCAACTCAGCCACCTTACTAACGTTTTTATACCATTGTTTTTTCATTGGGTCAGTCTCATTTAGAGCTTTCGAGCGGTAACTATCGGCTGTGATTTCTAAAGCATTCATCATCACATAATTTGAGCCCACTGGATTCAATGCGCCTGCGATTTCTCTCAACATTTGCTCTCCGCCAACCTCAGACGTCGCGCGATCGTTTAGCTCACTCTCTCGTGACTCCACTTCACCTTCAACCCTGTCAGAAACGCCCGAAACAATAACGTCTGTCAATTCTTCTGTTGGCTATATGCCCTCAGACCTCAACCGCGCGTCGACCACACCATTTGACGTTTTTTCGTGTTCTTCCCTAGCCTTAACAACTAAGTCCTTGAACTTTTTAACAAATCTATCGTTAGCCACCGCTGCGCTATAACCAAGCTCCCCAAACTCTCCACCCCTCTTTCTAGTGATGACTCTCCTACCCTCAAACTCAGCGCCTATCATCTTATCTTTCTCACCATTGAGCACCCTCAACCCATCGATAAGTCTCTTCGATGTCGGTCCATCTCCCTTCCTAATGTTTACGCCCATAATGATTTTGAGGAAGTCTTTCTTGTCACTTCTCTCCGCCGACAAGAACATCTTTTTGTCTTTCGACATCGATGGTATATCGTCACGTATGTCAGATGACGCCCCCTTCTTTTCAGTTTGTCTACCACCACGTATTCTAAGCTTGGGAGCATGGTCATCACCAACAACTGCTGAGGATCTCGCGTCTGCACCCCTTATTGTCACCGTTTTACCATCGTCAATAAACGGCATCTCTTTTTCTTTTTCTTTAACCCCTCTTTTATCCTGTTCGTCCTGCAATTTATTCATTCTCTTATACAATTTATCATGCTTGACACGCTCGATGTCTGGTATGCCACCATCAACGTATTTGTCGTTAATTAAATTATAATCTCGAGCGACTTTTTCGAGTTCGTCATTTATTTGATCATCGGTGTACCTATCGAGTCTGTCGAAGTTCTCCATCTCGATCTCGTCAAAACCTTCCCCACCTTCAGCCATATTACATTAGCTCACATTTTGAATATTGCTTTCTGGTGTCCATAAGTCACGTTTGCTTTTAATTTAGATAATTATACGCAAGCCACGCGAACGTCACCGCAAACACCCATTTTGAGCCAACCAAGCAAGACCCTTTGCGCCTGTCATCAGCGCGTCGTAAACTAAATTAGCCAACCCAACAGCCCATGGACCCATCTTCATTATCGCGTTTTTAACAGCCTGTGCAAACGACCTCGTGGTCATAGCGCCTTTCATAGCGTTAGACCTCCCAGCGATAATAATGGTTGTTATAATCGAGACGATCGCAATGGCTAAAGCACTCGACCCAACCATATTTTCTCTAGCCCATTTCTTGAACTTTTGTAACCTGTCAATGTCGACTTCCTGTTGTTCTCTAACTTCTTCTATTTGCCGCCGTTCAATAATCATGTCTCTAGCTTTTTTAAGTCCAATCACTCTTTCATATAGATCGATGAACTCCTCGTTCTCCACAGTCGTGAGATCTTTCTCTGCAAGCTCTGCTACTCTTTCGTTCGCTTTGTCTATCGCTTCTTGAAAACGGTCTGCTAGTATTTGCAATGCACCAGTGTCGCCCACTCTTGACTCAGGCAGCACATTCTCGCTTGGATTGAGCGCGCTATTAAACTCACGGTTCTCGATTGGTGTTAGTCCAGGTATGTCGGCGTACTCCGCGTGTACGGTGTCTAACAACAGCGCACCCCCCACGACGTCTTCACGATCTTTTACGTAGTCACTAATCCGCGTTTTGAGATCACTAGAATCCTTACCCATCTGTTGAAGAAATCTTCTGTTACGTTCACGCCTCAGTCCACTCCCCACTCTAATTAGTCTAATTTTCTCATCGACTGTGACGTTTGGATCGTCCCGAGCTAGTCTGTGATCTTGAGTGGTTTTTTCGAGACTAAACTTTAGTTCATCGTCAGTGACATCTTTGTATTCATCAGAGCCCTCCATCTCGAGGTCGTCGAAGCCACCTTCAGCCATATTACATTAGCTCACATTTTGAATATCGCTTTCTGGTATCCACGAATTATGTTTGCTCTCATAACCTAACCATTTGACCAGCGCCATCTTCTCCCCTCTGACTTTCTTTCTTTTCAAAACCTTTTCAACTCTGTACACATCATCGCCGTGTTTCTTATTGACCAGCGATAATTCCTGTTCGTAAAACTTCCCAATAATCTGTTCACCACTTATGTCCTCAATTTCGTACACATTCGGGTCACCACGAATAACTTTCACCACTTTAAACAGCTCCTCAGTGAAGTTGGCTTCGTAGCCCTTTGTGAACACACTCTTGTATTTACTAATTCTCACTGGTTGACCAACTCTAAACTTCGGCAATGGGTTGTCTGCAAATAGATGACCAAACAAAGTGGTCCAAACTTCACCCTCACTCGACTTATCGACATCCTTTGGCTTCATCATAATACTACGATTCACATTGCTATTGTAATTGCTCACAAACTGGTCAAGAACATCAATCCATTTGTACGTCCCACGAGCGTAAAAGTACTTCCACATAACACTCTTGAGACTTCTATTGAAACGCTCAACAACAGCAGCCTTTTTATCACTCTTAGTGCTGAAATATTCAACACCATGTTTTTTCAGCAAACTTTTCACACCAACGTTGTAGAATTCGAGTCCATCGTCGAATTGCGCTAGCTTAGGCATGGCTCCAAACCGATCTTTAAAGTCGTTCAACAACTTTCCAACAGCCTTAGTCATGTTCTTAGTGTCTTTTCTATAAACCGCAATGCCAAAAGCATATCTACTCAATATTTCAATGCCTGTCAATATCCAGTAATAACCGCCATTCTGTTTTGAGTGCTTACTCATGTCCACTAGATCCATTTGGAGCTCTTCACCAAGGTAATCAACAAAAGTCGCGCGGAACTTGTGTCTTCTCACAATGGGTTTGTACCTAGTGTAAGTGTCCTGCGCTGTCAACCACTCTTTCACTGTTTTTCTAGTTACCCCCAATCCATTTTCTAACGCACTTTGATACAGCCTCTCTTGACTAGTGTACCCCGTCTTGGGATTGTAGTAAATATCTCTCAACCCTTGTTCTGTTTCCACACCAAGTTCCATATAATTCACACAATATACAGTTCCAATAGCACCGCGCCAATTTTAAGATTGTCATTATTTGGTTTGACACGAAACGTCATACTCGAGTAAACACCTTTTTTAATATTCACCTTGGATTCGATGTCTACATGACGTTGTACTGACCCTTTCAAAGACTGTTCGGTGGGTATTGGCAACGTTGTGATCACATCGCTACGCTTCCCATCAATACCTACATTGCTATCCGTCTCAACAACGTCACACGAGACTTCTATGTACTTTAAACCTTTATACATGTCGACCTCGTTTGGGCTAGTGTGCCACTGCAAGTCATTCTGAATCACCTTACCCTTCGCGAAACCAAGTAGAGGCCCAATGGTGTCTAACACAGCTGAGCTACTAACCTTGACCCTACATTTGCCTGTGGGCGTTAGTTTCTCTATCTCGAGATCCACCTTACGCTCGTTAGACTCATGTTTCAAAACTTTGACCAATGCGTCGAAGCTAAAGTACCCTTCACCCACTTTAATCTTTTTAAAAGAGCCAACCTTAGAGTCGTCCAGCGTGAAGACCTGTACGCTGTCGTCATTTGTCGTGTTATGGTAGTCCCAAAACACAGTAGCTGTCTTGACCATAATGTATGGGTTATCGTGTATGACCATCATCGCGCTGTCAAAGGACACAACTTTTTCCGCACCTTCAATGAGTACCGTCAACTTTCGCGTCATGTATAACATACAGTATATTATATGCAGAAAGCCCTTCACAATTACTATGGAAAGTACTACAAACGTGCGATGGCGAACACATCGAAGGCTACACACGACGCAAAGGCAGACCTCATCAAAAAGTACCCTCACGCCACTTTAAGTAAATTCGAGTTCTACCCAAATATTTCGCAAGACGGTGAGATCATGAATGTCGACGTGTACTTCAGAAATAATGACACCCTCAGTACAGACATAACCAGCGCAACCTTCAAAAATGATAAGAACATGTGGAAGTGGTTGCACAATAGCAAGTTCCCAATAATATGGCAAGGTGGTGGAACTATCCAACCACTGCCAAAAGGTCATAAGAACCACTGGGGGCTTTGGGATGGTTATCCAACGGAAAACGTGTTAAATTATCCAGTGAATGATTTCAAAGTTTTTGTTAACCAAAATAGTTACTTCATGTCAAAGCTACCAACCTTACAAATCACTACATCAAAGACAAAATCAACGTGGGACGACAGCGAATCTTACTATCGCGTTGTGTTCGCTACGTATTGTGCGAGTTTCTGTTGTGGGGTCTCACTACAGCATTTATCAGTGTCACAAGAAGTCCACCCCGTGGTCACAAGTGTGATGAGATTTCATGTGTACTTCACCATTAGAAGGCTTCTCAGAAGAATGGAAGGTGGTGAGACCATGAAGTCAATAAGTAGAGAATTCAACGCTTTCGAATTGTATGGTAAGATTTCCAAGATTCCCAGAAAACATTATTACCAGAATAAAGTCCTGAGCGATGGCACTTTAGGTGAATCCAGAGTGTTCACACTCAACGACACCCATAACGACTACAAACGATACGTCGCGCGATTGTCAGACGGCTTTACCAACATTGGACTGCAATATCTAAATCAAAGCATAGAAGCCTTTGTGTACTCCACACTTGGTGCGCAAGCGAGAACACGTGTGTCAGTCGTTGGTGGTTCTGCAGGAAGTCTAGAGACCCAACAAGAATTCCGCAAGTTGTTTTCTGACAGTGTTGTCAACTATGACGTGTCGACATGGATTCTCAACATGAATAAATCGATTAGAGACACCAACGTTGTCCAAAATCTTGCAGTGTCGCCAAGTACATGGTTAATGCCAAGTAACGTGGTGATACTCAAGAATAAAATCGCTGGGTACAACAACTTATTAAAGATTGCCACAGAGTCCATGAGATTTGGAGTGAACACCCGCTTGAATGCAACAACACCAACGACTGTGGCTAAAAAAGTCCACCAAGAAAATGTGGTGACTAACTTAGTAGCGCCACCCGTGAAGAAAACAGTGGCCACCACCAATCAAATAGCGCAGACCACCACAAGTAAGTCAGACACGACAACGCTGGCGATAGTGTTAGGGTTCTCAGCAGTCTCTGGCTATCTACTAACCAAATACACCTTGAAGTAGTAATGAGTCTAAACTACGGGTATGAGTCTGACGACCCTCACGATAAAATACTAAAGAGAACGAAAAGGCATCTAGACGAAGATCCCAAATTAAGTGCGACCGGTGGAAGGATGTCTGGACTAATAGACATGCAAGGCTCAGCGATAAAAAACGTAGCAGACCCAGTCGACGACCTAGACGTCATCAATAAAAAAGTCTTAGAGCAATTGTATTTACCGCTTTACTTCAAAGTGCGACACCACAACGTCGTGTTTGACTTCAACACCAACACACACGCTGCGAAAAACGTGGACCTCCACAGTAACACCTCCAAAGTGAAAGCTATCGGTGACGCGACAAGTATGTTAGTGCAAAACAACTCGACCTATGGTCCCGTCGTTGGTGTCGACAGTCAAGGTCACAGTTTTCTGTCGCCAGTGTTAGCACCAATCCCACTTGAGTCAGGCCTTCATTTTAATTGCCCCAGTATGCAATGGTGTGATCTCTCTATTTTTGTTGTGGTGAGGTTACCTACACGCACCGCTGGATAAAATTGGGAGACAATTATATCAAACGACGATGGTGGTTGGGATAAGTTCATAGGGTACAAGACTGGTATGACTAATGGACTCGCGTATGGTGGTAGCGTCCCAGCGATGGAGAGCATATGCACTATTCCGAGTGGTGTCGACCTCACAAAAAGGCATATGATATCAATACACTGGCAAATGAGCAACTCACATGTCAGGGTCAACAACGTCAAGTCAACTGACTCAGACTTCATAGCGAACATGAAAAAGATAGGCACACCCTATGGAACAATTTTTGGAATACATCGACCAAGAATACCACTCGCACCTTATGCATACCCATCGTTGATAGAATTCTACGGTGTGAAAATCGTGAGTGGTTACATGACAAACCGAGACATCATAACCATGGGTGGAGAAATGATGAAGGAATATAATGTAAAGTAAATGGGAGCGTGTATTTCGAGACCTCATGAAACATATAAAATAAATAAAACGACTGACCACATGCTCAAAGCTGGTGGATCATTTGGCCGCGGTGACGTGACTCTCGAGCTCCACGCTGAGATTGGTATGAGGTCTAAAAAGACTTACGGCAAACCTATTATGTTACCAGAGTCAGACACTGTGGGAGTGGCAGGAGACGTGACCTAAGTTAAAATGGGTTGGCTTAGAAAACTGGTTCGTAACATTAGAAACTTTTTCAGACGACGTAGAAAACCGAAGACTAACGAAACACATGTGATGCGTTGGTACACAACAAACCAGATCTATAAAAAACCTAACACCCACATCGAGTAGTTTTTCGTGGAGGACTATATAGTGATGACTTCCATGGTGCTTCAATTATTTGATTTCGATGGTCACCAAATCACGACGGTTAATCACAACGGTGATATATGGTTCAAAGCGAAAGAAGTCGCGAGCGCTCTAGGCTATGCTCGACCAAAAGATGCAATTAACGACCACGTCGAACCTGATTGCAAAATGAAGATGGAACAGGCCTCGTTTATCAACGAACTTGGGGTCTACTCGTTGGTGTTCTCGAGTAAAATGGAGCGTGCGAAACAGTTCGGAAGGTGGGTGCACTCAGAAGTCTTGCCAAGCATTAGAAAAAGTTTGGCTGACGTCGGTCTCAAACACAATCAGTTTAAAATGATCACCGAGTTCGACCTTCATACGAAAGTTGTTGGTTTTCTTAGGAAATATTACCCAGAAGCTATTTTGGTAGCTGCCTGTGGTGAAAATCAAGTCACTTCAAGTAAAAGAATAAATTCGTGGAAAAAAGGTTACCAACGTGGAACACCTGACTTGATTATTGCTAATGCAAACCGACAGCACAGCGGGCTTGTGATTGAGTTCAAGAACCCAGGTGGCACAGGCAAGACATCCAAAGAGCAAGACTCTCTGCTACTCAGATACAAATCCGCTGGTTATCTAACATTGTTGTGTGACTCGTATGACGACGCTATTACCACGGTAATAAAATATTTCTTTGACGTCGGGTTTCAATGTTCCCAGTGTTTTCGTAAATTTAAAAATAAGTCAGCGTTGAGTAACCACGAGAGACATCACTGCGTGGTGCGCGACTAATTTTATGTGCGTAGCATTACTGACTTCAACACCTCTAATGTCTATGCATGAAAAAAAGTTTCTATGAGACATTGGACGCTTCATGTGACCAATGTATAAATTTAAAAAAGTGGGGTATCCGAGAACACCCGTAATTTTATGTGGAAGGATGATGACGTCTACACACTGCGCGATATTGCTCAGCACCACCAACGAATGATGGTCCTGGGTTGTATCTCCAATTGAATGGCGCTTCAACAGTTGTTCCGTAAGTGTCACGACAAACGACGCAATGCGCTTTTAGAAATGTGATGTCGTCTGCCATTGGGAACAATGTGTCGAGCTCGCCAAGTTTTTTTAAGTGCTCCGTTGTTATGAGACCACAAATAATGACGTGAATGCCGGCTTTGACATATTCGCGAATAATCGGGAGTAGATCAGAGTACCAATGGCCTTCGTCAATGCCAATGACGTCGTAGCCAGTTAGTTTGGAAGAACTCGGAAGGTTGGTGATTAACTTCGCAGGTAAACTGTCTGACCCGACAACAATGGTCTGACGATGTGTGGAGAACGCGTGGTCAGTTCGCCTAGTGTCACCTGTGTTGTTCATGTAAAGAACTTTGAGCCCTGACTTACTTAACGCAACTAACCTGCGGAGAGTCTCTGTCGTTTTTCCTGCGAACATGGGACCAATCACGATTTCTAGTTTACCAACTTTCTCTGTCATGGTTACTATACCTCCAGAGAAATATTTTTTATTGTGGTGGTGGAAACCGTCGTTCGTTGTTAAATAACCGCTGAAGCTCCCTTTTTTTAGTGCGTTTGGTTTGGGACTGTGAGATATCTGTGAGGTCATCTGTGAGATATCTGTGAGGTCATCTGTGAGTAAGATAACACGTGATAGTGTATTAGATGGTTGAAGACCCACAGACGGCTGTTGAAGCTAAGATCACAGCTGATGTGAAGAGCGTTAAGGTGAAGGACCCAAAGCGTGTCGCTGCTGGTAAAAAGTTGGCTGAGATATCGAAAGCTGCGAAAGAAAAGAAAATGCGTGAAATGATAGTCAACGAAGAACAGGGTAGTGAGTGGAGCTATGGTTATATTGTTGGAACACTTGGTGTTATCGTTGCCAGTGCCTCGTTATGGTACACAGTTAGTAGTGAAAAAGAACCTGTGAGTACTGCACCAGCACCTGCGTCAGAGAGTCATAAAACTTGTCGTCCAACATTAGACACGTTTGACTCTTGAACAAAACACACGACAATGTATATGGCCGCGATCGATCGAAAAAAACTCATGAACGAATTGTACGATGCGCTACTTGTTACGACTGGTGCTGTGGCAGTGAGTATGATTTCTAAAAAGGCTTTGGGAGAACCATTGGGAACACCAGAGACCGTGAAAGGTACAGTGAAACTTGCCGCAGCTGTTGGTGCAGGAACGTTGTTAGTAAAATGGGCACAATCAAAAAAGTGGATACCGACAGATCCATTCAAATCAACGTAAGTTAGTGGTGAGTGTCGTGGCCGGAGGGATATTTAACGCAGTGGCTTTTGCAGGCGCTGGCTTTATGTTTTCAAAGTTTAATCACTCAGGCTATGAAGCCGAGATGAAAAGACACAACCATGCGTTGGAACAGTTAGCCAGTGCGAAAGAAGTGTGGTATGAGAATGAGGTCGCCAAGAAAGATCAGATCCAACATTTACGACAACAGCTCTCTGACGCTAATGCTGACATCAATGACACAAATCACGCGTTGGAAGAACTTAGAAGCGTAATGACCATTCACTACAGCGGACGAGTGTTCACTGAGAGTCCGAAGATTGCGGATTACTACCAACCGAGCGCGGAAATGAAGGAATACCAATTGTTGTTTATTAGCGCGCTAGGTTTGGGTAGCGGAATAGTGGTGTGGGTGCTAACTCGATAAAAAATGTTGGAGTAGTATAAGAGCGATGGACAAACTTATGAAGCAGATGAGCTATGGTTTGACAATTGATGAGATCGCGAGTGAAACGCAAATTGAGTGTGGAGACACCCTCAGAATTCACTACTGCTCGGATTGTGACGGTGTGAAAAATATAACTGAGTGCGGTGGGTATGCGTGTCCAAAGTGCGGCGACATCGAATGGGGTTACACTCAGAGTTATAGTGACATGAGACTCACACGACTAAAAAGCGTTCACAAGCGGTCTTGGTGGATGGGAAGGAGACTACGGAATGTTGTGAAGGGTGAGCACCTTGAGTTGATAAAAGAGGACTTCCTGAAAGTTGTCAATGTGCTGCACTCACGCAATTTGATAAAGGGTAGAAACGTCAGCAGATATGGATACTACATTATTAGGTTGTGTCATAGAAGACGACTTGAGACACTCAAAAGGGTGTTAGACCTCAAAGACGGGAAGGTGAAAGATAAGTTCGACAACAATTTGTTTGGGATGGTGTACCCAAAGCTGGGATGGTGCTAAAGTGGCGATCGTTATTACAACGAGTGGGTTAAGAAAAAAAGTGTAGTATAAGTATAGGCCAATGAGTCGGACTGTGAAAACCCCACTGACAAAAAGACAAGTTGAGGTTGGTGGGCGGACGCATAAGAAACTTGTTAGAACTGGCGCGACTCGCTCTAGCTACACAAATGCAGCCGCCGTGAACCTACTAACAGATAGAGCGATCAATGTTCACGGCTTTTTTGGAGACCAAGAAACACAACCCACAGTTGAAGACCATAGTGACGCATCGTCGACGCAGCTATTGGATCGAGCACTGAGAGGGTTCACAAGGTCCTATGGAGTCGAGGTAATTGACGCTAGAGACATCAACCAACTAAACGCGACTAGAAGCGTCGTCATTAGCCTTTTGAGACGTGAGTTGGGTGAGACTAATGGGATGAAAGTGGTAGAGACAGTTAAGGTCACTTTTGAGAAAGTCCTAGAGCGTGATAAGACCACATATAAAACAGCCTACTTTAACAGCGGAACGTTTGTTGTCATTAACGAGCGCGATATTGAGGATGTTGCCAATCGTGGGTCGGAACAGATTTTAACGCGGATAGCTGGGTGGTTATCTGAGGGGTCTGGATGGACTATCGACAAAATAGATGCACATTACGTCAATATCGCTACTTATAGACCTCTGCATGGGAGTGGCTACATCGCGTTGCCAAAGGAGCTGCGCAATAGTATGAAGGGTCTGATAAACGTAAATAATGGGGATGACAACGAGTGCTTTAGATGGTGCCACCTTGCACATAAGTTTCCTGTTGGAAAAAACTCTGATAGAACGTCAAAGTACGTCAGCCATATCAGCGAGCTGAACTACGATGGAATTGACTTCCCAGTCACACTCAAAGATTACAACAAGATCGAAAAGGCTAACGATATTAGCATTAATGTTTTTGGGTACGAAAATAAGCAGCCATTCCCTGTGTACGTTTCTAAGGAGGCGTACCCTGACCATATGGACCTACTGTTGATAACTGCCGATAGCAACAAGCATTATGTGTATATTCGCGATTTTAATAAATTCATGCACCGGCAGACAAAGCATGAGGCGAGAAAGCATTTTTGTAGGTATTGTTTGCAGTGTTTTACCCGAGCGGACGTGCTTGAAAGTCATATTGAAGTATGTTTGGTCATTAATGGGAAGCAAGCTATTAAAATGCCACAAAAAGGTGCGAAAGTGAAATACGAGAATCTTAGTAGACAACTAAACGTACCATTTGTGGTGTACGCAGACTTCGAGGCTATCACACAGAAGGTGCACACAGCAACACCACCAAGTGAGTGTAGCTACACAAATGCTTACCAGAGGCACGTTGACTGCGGTTATGGGTACAAATTAGTTTGTTGCTACGACAACGAGTACAGCAAGCCAGTAAAAGTGTATCGCGGTGAAAATGCAGTCAACAAGTTCATTGGGGAAATGTTAGAAATTGTTGAGTATTGTAAAGAAACATCTGAGAGCCACTTTAACAAAGAAATGGTGCTGACTGATGACGACAAACAAAATTTCGACGAGGCCAAAAGTTGCCATATTTGCAGTGTTGGTACACCGGCGCTGACGTTAGAGTGAGAGACCACTGCCACGTGTCAGGTAAGTACAGAGGGTCCGCACATCGCGACTGTAATGTGAACTTTAAGTTGACTGATAAAATTCCTGTGATCTTCCATAACTTGCGCGGCTACGATAGTCATTTCATTATGCAGGAGATTGGCAAGTTTGGCCAAGACATAAATGTGATACCAAACAACATGGAGAAGTACATGGCGTTCATGCTTGGGAAAAACTTGGTATTTTTGGACAGCTTCCAGTTCATGAGTAGTGGTCTAGACAACTTGGTGAGGAACCTACCAAGGGACGCTTTCAAATACACGTCAGAAGTGTTTCGCGACGAGGGGTTGGCACTCATGACAAGAAAGGGGGTCTACCCCTACGATTATATGGACTCCTTTGAAAAATTCGATGAATGCGAGCTACCCTCCAAAAAAGATTTCTACAGCATTCTGAACGACGAGCATATTACGGAAGAAATGCATGAGCGCGCCATCGATGTGTGGGACTACTTCGACGTTGAAAACATGGGTGGGTATCACGACCTGTATTTGAAAAGCGATGTGCTCTTGCTCGCCGACGTTTTTGAGAACTTTAGAGAGACATGCCATCGCGAGTATAAATTAGACCCGTGTCACTATTTCACGTCGCCTGGATTGGCTTGGGACGCCATGTTAAAGATGACTGGAGTGGAGCTCGAATTATTGTCCGACATTGACATGTTCCAGTTCGTGGAATTAGGTATGCGTGGTGGTGTGAGTTACATATGCAACAGACATGGCGTGGCGAATAATAAATACATGAAGGGGTATGATAAAGCGCAAGAGTCGAAGTATTTGATATACCTTGACGCCAACAATTTGTATGGGTGGGCAATGAGTCGAAGTCTACCTACAGGTGGCTTCAAGTGGTTGACTGAGAAAGAAATAAAAAAGGTTAATCTACACGACTATCACAACGATAGTAAAAAGGGCTTACTGCTCGAAGTCGACTTGGAGTACCCAGCCCATTTGCATGACCTACACAACGATTACCCGCTGGCTCCTGAGAAGATGGAGATAACTGTTGACATGTTGTCGGAGTACTGCACAAAAATAAAAAATAAGTTTAACGTGAGTGTTGGTGGTGTGAAGAAGTTGGTGACTAATTTGATGGACAAAAAAAAGTACGTGTGTCACTACGGAAATCTGCAGTTGTACATGGATCTTGGGTTAAAAATCAATAAGATTCACAGGGTCCTGCAGTTTGACCAGTCCAAGTGGTTAGGCAAGTACATTGACTTTAACACAGTCAAAAGAACTGCGGCTAAGAACGCTTTTGAGAAGGGTTTCTTCAAGTTGATGAACAACAGTGTGTTCGGAAAAACGATGGAAAATTTGAGGAAGCGCGTGGACGTAAGATTAGTGACCACTGCGAAGAAATTAGAAAAGCTCGTCTCAAAGCCGACGTTTGTGTCTTGCAAAATATTTAGCGAGGACTTAGTCGCTGTCCATAAAGTTATGTGGGTATGTGCATACTAGACTTGAGTAAAACGCTGATGTACAATTTTCACTACAATTATATTATGAAAAGTACTCTAGCGACACCTGCAGATTACACTTCACCGACACTGACAGTCTGTTGTACTCAATCAAAACTGATGACGTTTATTCCGACTTTATGACGGAGTGCGAAAAGTTCGACAATAGCGACTACCCCGCAGACAGCCCATTCTTTTTTAGAGAGAATAAGAAAGTTATTGGGAAGATGAAAGACGAGTGCGCTGGAACGCCAATTATTGAGTTCGTTGGGTTGCGCAGTAAAATGTATAGCTATTTGAAAGAGGATGGAGGTGGTGGAAAAACCGCTAAAGGTATTAGAAAGAACATAATTAAAAAGGTAATCAGACACGAAGATTACAAAAGTGTGTTACTCGAGCAGAAACAGTTGCGACACACAATGAAGACCATTAGAAGTGTCAAACACCAGCTCGGTAGTTATGAAATTAATAAAGTATCGCTATCCTGCTTCGATGATAAACGATACCTTTTAGAAAATGGTATTGACTCCTATGCGTATGGTCACAAAAACATTGAAGCGAGAGACATCATTGAAAATAGTAGTGAGCAAACGGACTAATTCACCAAACGACTGGCCATTTCGCTAACCATTTGGATAAAACATCATCACTAGACTTGAAAATCTGGTGGTTTTTTTTTCGCGCGTGAATTGCGACAACGGCAGAACTCGTCGGTCGTAGTTTTTTTGAACAAAAATGTGAAAATGTTGAAATGACACTTTCTATTTTTTTAATACGTGAAAATGATGAAGTGACATATTCTATTTTTTAATATGTGAAAATGTTGAAATGACACTTTCTATTTTTTAATATGCGAAAATGTTGAAACGACACTTTCTATTTTTTAATACGCGAAAATGACGAAGCGACACGTTCTATTTTTAAAAATATGCGAAAACGTTGAAACGACACACTCTATTTTTAAAAATATGGCTGAAAATTACGATTTGGTATACATTTGGTATTGTCCCGTTAGTCTCGCGTGTGTTTGACATCAATTGAGTAGAAAACGGGAGGGGTGTAAAGCTGCATTAACGATCGCCATAGTAGTATAGAGAGTGGCGGTGCGGGCTTATTCGATGTAGGCCGTAAATGTAGAATTACCGAAATAACACCGAATTTGTGGCGAATCGCGATTTGGCACAAATTTGGCGACGTTTCGGTATTTATATTTACGGCTGACATCGATTGAGCCCGCACCGCCACTCTCTATACTACTTCTATATTGACTCTAAATGCCCGTTGCCAACGACGAATAAGAATCGGTACTTTCTCAACATAATTGATTAATTCTCCAGGTTTCCGTTCGTGTTTCCATGTCCTGACGACGACCGTGATCAAATGCCTCACTACGCTCTTCTCCCTCTTCGGAATGCCGGCGTATGTTCATTCAAACAGAGGAGCTACGAGGGGTAGCTACGAGTTGTACTACAATCCAGCTGGGAACGGCCAAGTGGAGGGTATAATGGCACCATCTGGAAAAGCGATCACCACATGCTTAAATCGAAGAACCTTCCAGTAAAGCATTGGCAGGACGTTCTTCCAGATGTTACATTTAGTCCGTTCCTTATTATGCACAGTGACGAATGAGACGCCCCACGGGCGCTTCCTGTGTTTTGCACGAAGATCATCTTCTGGCAGCTCTGTACCCTCATGGCTGGTTACACCCGGCCCCATTTTCATTAAGTGTCAAGTCCACTCCAGCAAGAACCCCCCGCTGCGCCCATGTGAGCTACCCAGATGGTCGGGAGACAACAGTAGATCAAGGTCAAGAGATGTCTCAGCCATCTGAGTTGGGATTGAACCCTGGCGTGTCGAATGATAACACTGATCAGAGTTCTCTGGCCAGTCAGACAGAGAATGAGCAATCACTGACCAGCCAAACACCAATTGAACAGCAATCACCCAGTCAAACACCAACTGGACAGACACCCTTCCGACGGCCATGCATACTCATCGCCCTGTTGATAGACTTAATCTTTAACAGAAGGGGTGAATGTTATGATTGTTTTAGTTGTGAATTATATTTCCAACTCGACATTTGAATAATTAGTTTAAAATAATTAGTTTAATTATTATTATAACAGCTTGGGTCACCTATAGCTACGAGCCCACGTGTAGTGGCTCACCTATTTAGCAAAAAATATTGAATTCGAAAGTAGAAGTTCGAAAACAACATCTTCCTATTAATGTTCTGTTAAACTGTCATAGAATTAAAAAAAAATAATGACAATATCTTTGCATGTTAACCTGAGTGTTTTACTGACCTGAAGTACTAATATTTCTCTAGTTTATGCAGCTCTGCTCTAGTAGGCTTTCTATTTTAACTAAGCAGAAGGGGGAATCGCGGAATGATTGAGGCTAAAAGGTAGCCCCGGTTGAAAAAAAAAACGTACTGAATGTCCATGTCGGACTCGCTGACCATTGTATTAATATGTTGTCAGTGGTTCCCAGATTCCCAGACTCAGAAATAGGGCCAGGAAAACTATTTGATTGCTCACATGTGTCCTTGCTTGGGGCCTGCTTGGGGCCCACCACAGTCCAAAATATGAAATTTTATAAACTTCTGAGCTGGAAAATCACTGCTCAGAATACAGGAAATGCCATTTGCAAGATCTTGCAAGGCAAGAATATTGAATGATTTATTGTAATTAATTGTAATTTTTAGCATTGTATTTCCTTGAAATTACACTGCTCTTAACCAAACAGAATGTGCAGTGTACAGTAATATTACCAGTTAAACAATTTCGCAAACTTTAACTTCTTCAGCAGTTTTTGTGTTATAGTTTTACAAAGTGTGAAAGTGTTTGAGTATAACAGTACATGTTATATATTACTTAGAATGCTGTAATAAATTCCTGCAAATAAACTTTGAATCTCTTGATTTGTTTTTCAGTTAACTTGAGAGCATAATTGTTATACACATACTTTATATCTTCCGCAACATTAAATTTAACAAGTGATGTATATTTAATAAACATGTATATATATAATTTTGAACATACTATATCCTAGTTATCATTCATTATTTCATCCGGCAGTAGATACATGTACGCCTAAGCGTACCTATTTTTCACATTGGATAGATCGCAAAGTTTTCTCAAGTTTTGTACAGGGAGCAAAGATATCATACCGTTACAAGATAAGAAGATTGAGGTGGAGTTTCATGATGAAAACTACATTTTATCCTCCACCTGTTCATCGAAGCTACATCTTCCAAAATCCTTTTGTGCATATGGTGTATTTGAAGCAGCACTTCTTGCAGTTATATATGATTGTCAAAATGCTTTCACAACACCCTGAAAAATGGATACTATTAACTAAATAAATTAAATAAATAAATTCATTTGTTATGAAAAGAGTTGTTAAATATTAGTTAATTCAGACTTCATTTGCATGAGTGATACACATTAAAATTGGATTTAAATCATTTTGTTATAGAAAACGAGCAGCTTTGTGTTTAAGTAATGCTGATACAGTATTATTTGATTTGAGAATAACACATGACACTTTTTATCTAACAAAAGAAAAGGAAAGATATATTTGACTTCACAACTCTGCCTCTGTTAAAAATCATATAGTTTTGCATTATTCGAACCAACAACATGCTGGATAAATAAATTTTTTTACAAAATATTTTAAGAAGTTCATTGTTTATTATTTCAAAAATAAAACCATATGGTTTTAGGATGCTGTCTTATTTTCATTATATTTTTGTGTTCATTTTTAATAAAATGATATTTTGTAATTACCAACCTTGTGTAAACAGAAAGCCAAAACAGAATGATTTACTTCCATTTTCAAAGCATATCAGTAGTATGTAAGGGGTACATATAAATAACATGTTGTAAACCAACAAAAAGTAGACTAGATATTCTAATTACTTAGTTACCTGTGGTAGCACGAGGTTTAGGCAGCGTTTATGTTCGTCGTTTTTTTTGTACGTCGAGATATTGTAATTCTTGCATAATATTTACCATCAGGCTTTGCATGTCTAAGACGTGTTGATATTCATGTGCAAGTCATGAGTTCTTTCTTTCTCTGCCTGGTTTGGGTTGCGTTTGGTGAAGTGAATGTTGATCTCAGCGGTAATGAGGCTAGCAAGTGCCTTTATCGTAAGTTATACGCCCACAATGCTTACATTTATTTGCACACACTGATCACAGTAGGCCTACACTAAAAGATGCCAAGCGATTTCGAAACTGGCTGGTCTGCGATCTCAAAGAAAAACTCAAAACGAACCAAACAATCGATACAATCTCAAACAACTCTGCTATGCAGTGCATCTCAAATTGTTTATATACCAAGAACAGTTTTTGTCTGTATATGCTGTGTTGCTTATTGTATCATCTGATTAAAGATTTTAAAATTCTAACAAGTGTGTGCATAGTGTATTCATACATTTAGCCTAATAAGTTGGAGCATGTTTCAGTTGACAATATTAATTTGGATTAATCGGACTCAGTCTGTCAGTGTATCAACCAACAAAAGACTGCAGATCATGTTATGCCAAATTTCTTAATAAGCATGTGTTATTAACTGTGACTGTCAAACGCCATGTTGGTCGACGTGATCGAGAGCCTAGTAGAATCCCAGCTAAGAAACTCGCGCCAAACTGTGGTTAACATCTGGAAGGTAAATATAGTGTTGACGTTTTCAATTAGAAATCATACTGTATTTCCTGGATTCAGTGAATAGTGGGACCTTACACCCCCACTGACGTCACATTGTGATCATCATCTTTTTAGGACTTTGGTGAGCTTTATGACTTAATTAGAATGCTAGATCGAACTGATCAAATTTTGGATTACTTTGATAAAGTAATTAAATAGTATGATTTTACATCTGTGTTCAACTCGATGGTATTCAAAGACTGATTGCACGACTTTTTCAATCGTTATTAACATCACTTGGTGGGAACAGCATTGGTACGAGAAGGCAAGAGTAATGCGTTATATGCATGCCATAGTGTACCATGCCACACAATTTATGGAAAAACACCAAGGTGTAGATTTAAATAATGATATATTGGGTGGCCTGAAAATCATAAAAACAACACTGACGCCTGCATTCTAAAAGCTCGCTCACACTCACACTTGAGTTACGCTCCAGTGAGATGCACTCAAGTAGAACTGAAGTGTGAGTGAGAGTGGAGTATGAGTGTGAGTGTCCACTCAACGAGGGAGCACTCACGCTTGAAATTATTAGGCAGATTTGCATTCATAGAGGTCGCTCGAGTGTGACTTGCTGGAGTGTGTGTATAACGTTGAATATTGATGAGGTTGGGAAGTACCATATAGGCATGTTGTAGAATCATCAATTGCATTCGTACTGAGGTGCTGCACAAGATGTCTGACAGCAGACAATATTATTCGCAATTAGAAAAGGCGCTTGTAACGGAGTTAGTGCGAAAGCACAAAGATCTGATAGAAAATAAAAGGAACGATTACAGAACGATAAAAAAGAAAAACAGCGCGTGGGAAGCTGTATCCGAAGAGTTCAATTCCCAGTCAGGTGTGACTAAGAGGGATGCGAAGCAGTTAAAAAAATGTTGGGAAAATTTAAAGGCCCGTGCCAAGAAACAACTGGCTAAAGAGAGGAGAGAGTGTAAATTAACTGGTGGTGGCCCCTCAACATCCAACCAAGACGACGAAGCTGCGGCTGTTGCATCTATTATTCCCGCTCAAATAGATAGCCTAATTAACCCGTTTGACGACGATAATTATGAAACAGGTATGACAATGCTATAAAACATTATCCAGGTGTGATATAATTGCACCATCCGATCTATTATATTCCATGTTGTAAACATCAACACAAGCTAATATGATTTGTTTTATTGGTGCATTTATAGAACACGACGACGATGAAATTGATGCAGAAGCGACAACATCAGTTACACCAAACCAACATGAATTGCCGTCATGTGTCGTTGAGGCGGCGCTAACACCGTCCTTGCCCAAAAAAGCGCAAATATCCGCGGCCCAGGCACGTTGTTTGGATATGCAAACCAAACAGCATGAGGCGGAGATGGAGATCCTGGATATCAAGAAAACGAACATCGTAATTGCACACAAACGGAAAATGGAAGTGCTAGACGCGGAAGGGCAATATTGGGAGACGATGACGAAGGCCATGAAAACAACACAGGAGGAACAACCTAGACCAAACACACGGGCTAGGAAGCAAAACTAGCTACCAACATTAATGACGTAAATAACGGCTAAAATGTACACACGTGTATTCTCTTGCATGTTCTGGGCGGAATTAAGTTGTGTTATTAGAGAATATGTAATACCTGTATATTAATTGTGTTATTAAATGGGATAAGTTGTTCAGACATTATGTGAAATGTTGCACGATCAGGGCTTGACGCACAGCATTTCCCAAACGCCGTTCACCATCAGGCATATCAGGTACGCCTTCCTCAGCAGCCGGAATATGCTCGGGTTCGTCAATAGGGTCATGTCGGCTTCTTATATAGTTGTACAACACACCTGTAGCGACAATGACAGTTAGCGTCGTTTTCAGTTTTGTACGCAGGGTCGTTGATAGACATGGGAACAACCTCTTCCATGTGCCAAACATCCGCTCCACTGTATTTCGTGTACGTATTTGAGCCACATTATATGCGTGTTGTGGTCGGGTCTGCGGATTAAGTAGTGGTGTCATGAGATATGGCCGGCATGGGTAACCGCTATCACCAAGTAAGATGCCAGGGATATCACCATGTTCGAATTGTGCACAAATGCGACTGTTATCGAAAATTCTGGCGTCGTGGACGCTACCTGGCCAACGAGCAACAATATTGAACATTTCTAACGTGGGTCCGCACACAGCTTGAACGTTGATTGAGAAGTATCCTTTTCGATTTCGAAATAGTTCAGCATTAGCACCCCCCGGGCATGGTATCTTTATATGAGTACAGTCAATTGCACCCACAACACTAGGAAATGCACAAATTCGCCAGAAATCACGTTTGAGTTGATCAAGCATTTCATCTGCCGGAAAGGTAATGTAGTTATCCTTTAAACGTGCGATGGACTCGGACACACGTTTAATAATCCGACTTGCTGATGGCTGTGAAATATCACACAAGTCTCCACATGCTAGCTGGAATGTACCCGTGGCATAAAACCGCAGCGTCAACAATAGTTGAATATCAGCAGGAACGGGTTTTCCTCGGTCGTTGTGTGCAGAGATGTCTGCCTTGATTATTTCCAATAACTCACGAAATCCAGCCTTAGTTAACCGGTATCTGCTCCGGAATTGCTCCTCATCATATTTCCCATAATCAAACCTATATGGTTTTCGTTTATTTCGGTTGTTTGTTGCAATATTATCCAAACATTCTAACCTATTTAGCCACCTCTCCGCCATCTTGTTGTGACTAAGTACACATGAGTGCAGCTCAAGGGACGTATACCTCTCACTCACACTTCACTCCACATCTGCGATTCACTTGAGTGTGAGTGGTGTCTTTGAATGGTTGAAGTGTGAGTGTAGCATTATACTCAGTGAGTGTGAGTGGACACTCATTGAGTGGTGAGTTGCACTCATTGAGTTTGAGCGTCCACTCATTGAGTGTGAGTGTGAGTGAGCTTTTAGAATGCAGGCGTGAATCTTTTTTTTATTTTTATGCTAATTTTGATACAGGTTAATCAATGTTCACAAGTTTGACAAGGTATTACTATTGCATACTGCTAGTGAAGATTGACAGCCATATTGAGACATGACCGAGAGGATGTTTAGCTTCATAAGTGATAGTCATGACATCAGGACCTGATCAAATCCCTGCCAAATTACTTAGGTAGTCATATCATTGTGCCAACTATTCAACAAATCACTTGCGTTGGGAACTTTGCCATTGATTAACCATCTTATCTCATGACAGAAAATAACTTTTTTTTGTTAAATATACCAAGAAGCGAACAATAAGAGTTAGAAATCAAAAGCCTCATTTCTCAACTAGTTATCACATTCTTTTGAATGTCACAATAACTATTCAATATATAGTATACATACTAATCAGTTGAATATGAGATTTAATGCTTCAGTTGGAACATTAAATTATGGGTGTGTCATGAGGTAAATACTGTGTAGATCATATGTATAAATACAATATAACTATGTCTATAAAATATAAAGAGTTTAACTATACATTTCCCTCTTAACTATGACTGGTAGCGAATCACAGCTTTCAAATTAAAAAGTCGTCATGAGTGAGACTCCAACATGCAGGGTATCAAGGCCGAGACAACTACACAAGCACTGTTGATTGGCTTGGAGAAAAATATTTGTATGCTGTTCTTCATGTCGTAACAAGTAATTATTTTTCCAAACTGTTTATGGCTGCCAAGAATAAATTTGTAATGTAATAAAGGAGATAAAAGTTATAGATAAAAGTTATATATGTGTGAGAAAGTGTTCATAAAACTAGTATTTAATATTTACATTTAAAAGTATAATGATATTAAAAGTATGACTTAGTAACATCAATGAATGCTGTAGATAGAATTGTAGATAAAATTACAGGCTCTTCGAATTAGTCATGCATATTTTTTACAAAGGAAACCTTGCTGCCTTTTTCAATTCAACATCCCTTTTTAAAAATGTGGATGGTGACCAAGACAAAATTGTTTTTTATCTTCAGTGGAAATTCCACTGCAGTTCCTGCTCCATCTTCGTTCATGTGATACCACCTGTGCTCGGGCAGATATTTCAGTCTGTCCAAATCATTTTTTACCAAATAAGTAATAACCATGGTGCTCTGATGTTACTCCTTTGCCAATGGATGTCAACTCCAAATGTCTAAATCAATATTTGCATATACAGATGATGATGATCGCTTGCGTTGATTTTGCACATCATGCAAATTAGCCTAAAACATGCATGTTTTGCAGGAAAAGCGAAATAATGGTGGGTGATTTCAAATATTTTGACGTCCAGATCCCAACAAGTTACCGCTATGTTTTATGTTGCGAACGATCTGGCTAAGTTATGAGACTTCGAAACACACACTCCTGTTATAAATCCAGATCATCCTTTGGCAGAACAGGTACATAATTTATATATGGCTAGCCGGTATCACAGCGTTGGTTCGAGCGAGTTGCTAATTGCAAGCGCTGTTCCTGTGGCACTGGCTAATTTATTGATTATTAATTGAACACTTACCGACTTTAAAAAACGTACCGTGTAGATTCAAAAACTAAACACCTAACCCATTAGGAAGATGGTAAAGGCACTAACGGCAATACAGGACTGAGATTTGATGGTTTCCCTTTCATTATAGTGTAGACAGACACATTAACAGTGAGTTTAGAACTGTGTGCCTGGCGCTTAATATTCGAGTTTTATGGCTCATCTAAAGACTTGGGTTTCAGTGGGGACTAAGCAACCTAAAAACAATCTTGTAAAAAATGTAAACATAGTTATAGTCCGGTGTCTTGTTAGAAATGTTGCGATCGAACCGTAGTTTTGGGCGAGTGTCCCGCTGTATGTACCAGACCCAATAAAGCATGTTTACGACCTTTCCAGGTTCAAAATCTTGGCAAGATCTTGCCATGATTCAAAAAATTATTTTCTTGCTATATGATCTAGAGACCTTGCAACGATTGTATGTATATTTCTTCCCAAGATCTTTGTATAACCTTGGCATGATGTTTTGCCAGGAGTTTATAACATATACCATGATCTTGACAAGATATTGTCAATATATCTTGCCATAATCGTGCTAAGATCTCTATATGATCTTGCCAAGATAAAATATTACATTATTGTTATTTCACTACTCATCTCAAATACATTTTTAATACATAAAAGAAAAGTACCACATTCATGTTAATTAGAATGTGCCTACACTTAAATAAAACAATTATTGAAATGATAGAAATTAAGTATTTTACATTGAACTTTAATTATTAAGTTAACTGATCAGCTTGATTTAATAAAATGGTTTATATTATGTAGAATATGTCAAGAAATGGGGTTATATAACCGCACACAAAAGGTTCATTTACTGTAACCATTATGCACTTTGCTAATGCAAATTATTTCGAGCACTTTGCTAATTATGCACTTTGCTAAGCACAGCAACCAGATCAGTTTCTTCCAGGGGTTTGAGTTTAAGTTTAAGTTTGAGTTTATTAGATTTATCACTCTTTGGTGAACGGAATACCCCAACAGGCTAGAAGCCCAATTGAAAGGGGTTCCGAGGGCCTACGATTTAAGGTCGTTATTTAAGGTCGATTTAAGGGGTGACAAAACGGAAATATTATGACTTGCTAGCAATTTGGAAGATGAAAGTTCTTTAACAGTGTCATCACTTGGAGGGGTTAGAGCATTGGTGCAAATATTTGTCATCATGCATGGAAAAGGCTTTACTAAAGAAACATATAATTTTTCAATATTGACAAATTCCTGAATTTCTCCATAAAAATTTTCATCACTTGATTGCGTACAGAATTTGACAATGTAACTGCATGATTTCATACAGCGTCCATATGCCTTGGAGTGGAAAATCTCTCCACATTTTGAAATTCGTTGAAAAAAGTTACCAAAGAGGTTCTGAAAGTTCATGGTACCCAACCCAATATCACCACACAGTTTTTTGATTGCATCAAACTCTGAAGGAGTAATTTCCCTTTTTGTTAGAGGTAGAGAAATGTACAACTCGTCTGTGGCAGCTGACATCCAGTTTGACCTACATGTTTTGTTAAATTAACATAATAACATATATTAGTCTTGTATATCTAATAAAATGAGGCTTGCACTGCTACAGGACTTGCCTTCTGTAACAGTCTTTATTAATTATACAAGAAATGGGCAGTTAATCTATTCTGCAAGGTTTTGACCTATTCTAAAAAAGAGCTGTAAAAATGCTTTAAATTTAATACAATGTACTGACTAGTTTGAATACGTATACATACCTAGGGTTTGACATTAAAAGTTGTTTGGAAAAAATCTGCACATTAGAACTTGCTTCACACATTGCTAAACTGTACACTTGGCTGTCAATATGATAGTTTTCAATAATCTGTAAAACAGAACATTAGCCTTATAAAATTTTAAGAGCTACAGGTACAGGGAATATTTCAATGTGTTCTTATTTGATTACAAGTACTGCACCTGCAAATCCTTTTAATGTGTGTCCTATCATGGATTCAAAGGCAAAGGCTGAGTGGGAACACAATGGGCCCATTACCCTCACTTGGTTTGACAAGTGTGTCAAGTTATGCACATTCATTGTCTCACTTTGTTGACCTATAATAAACCGATAACATTAATGATGGTTGAATGTTGTAATACTTTGTTCATGAAACAATGAAAAAGAAAATATTTATGTTAAAACAACTGGTATGCAACTAATGCAACATTTATTCACTAATAATAAATGAATCAAAAAATATTTACAATATGACAAAATGACAAAATGTGCATAGAAATATCTCAGCATTATTTATGTCCTCTGGTGTAATCTCTTTCTTTAACATTAAGAACCACATTGCAGTAGCGAGAGAAGTGCCAGATGGCGAAAATACTGGAGGTCTAAAAATAGCTTTAGTAGCAGAAGTCCATAATACATCAGAAAATGTTGCATTTTGGTTGCTATATATACACAATAATATATATCTGTACTATAATTCAATTATAAAGCCAATTGTTTGTAGTAAGGAAAATATATATACAGTATATATATAACTTTCGTATATATTTTTATTTTATCTTTTTTTAATTTTTTGTTTAGGATTAGTAAGGGAGTTCGTGTATTTTAGAATTTTAGAGTTTATTTTTTGCAACATTTGAGTTATAATAAAGATGCTTTCTATCTATAACTGCATGTTAGTTTTGCAATTATAAAATTGGTTTTGACAGTGTAATTATACTGTAACATAATTGCTTGGTAATATTGACTGCCCACCTTTCCACTGTTTGATATGATCCAAAAGTCTGGGCTTCCTATCCATGTCATGGGGTACAAGAATAGATTTAATTTTCTCATTTATCAATCTTTGTTGCTCAGGTTTGATATAGAATTGTTCATCCTTATTCTTTGAATCTATTACAAGAGAAACTCTTGAGGTAAGTTGTCGGGCACTTGTTCGAGTAAGACTTTGGAACGGAAATCTGATAAAGAATAATCTTTGCACTCTGAATGAATAACCAAACACAGCAACTCTCCTTTATGATACACAGCTATTTCATAGTTATCCTCAGCAGTTTCTGTACCTGATGCCATTCGAAATGGTGTTTGTACCATAAAAAATCGTTTGTACTCAAAGTTTTGCAAGGCTTGTGGCGGGATGAGCAAGCACTTGTTTCCATCTGTCAAACTGACGTAATTTTGTCTTTCTTCTTTTCGGGTTAGGTTTAGGATTAGGTTTAGGGTTAGGTTTAGGGTTTGGTTTAGGGTTAGGTTTAGGGTTATGATTAGGGTTAGGGTTAGTTTTCGTGATGAAATTTGTTGATAAAATGACGTCCGTCAGTTTGACAGTTGGAAACAAGTGCTGACCGATGAGCAGGTTCTCGACAGGTAAACTACATCATTTTGAACGGGAAATCGCCGTCTCCTTTGGAGAAACAACGTAAATAATTCCTAAGTAACATGGACATTAGCTTAGCAAATAAATATTTTCCAATCATGGTGTACCGAAAATAGTTTTCTATTGCATTGAGTTGTAATTTTACATATCAAATTCCCTTATGTTTGACACCGCATGTTTAAATTTTATATAGTGGAGTTAACTATTAACACAAAGAGATGGAAAACCTATTAAAATTGTTCGCAGAACAAGCTACATTTGATGGTGTCATCACTTTAGCAGCACAACATAAGGATAATCTTCCGCTGCTGTCTGCTTCACTCTCTCGCAACTTTGATTTTACTTTGTCGACACCTCGTTGTGACAACGTCGCTAAGACGCTAGTTCCAGAAGCCTTTGTAAAAGATTATATTCCACTAACTAGAAATACGTTATACGCAACACCCCTCGCCCGCTTACTGTTTGAAACTTTTATAGCGTACGGTAGTTGCTAATTTACTACTGTAATACAGTACTGTAGTTCTTTTACTTGAATTAGGTAATAGCCAATTTATTTGCAAAACTGAATAGATTTGCAGTGGACAATATCTCTGACAGCTTAGTGTTGTTTGAATTTAATTCTTTCATAGGACATCAAACTAAATAGCGCAAACTTTTTAAATGTTTCTGTGCAGTACCTACACTGAACAGAATAGTGGGGAAGTTTACTGCTGTTTCTAACATCAATCACTAATAAAGAAATTACAGTAATGTCTCACAATATTGATGATTCATCAAGAGTCCCGGACAGGAATCGAACCTGTAAAGTACCTTCTGCATTGTTGGTGACTAACCATTGAGCCATCAAGACTCATATGGAGAGAGGTTACAATGATGTACTGGTTCGATTGATATATGTACTGCCTATGCGGCAGTTACTATTACTGTATCAGTAATGCTTGGATGGATATGTTAATTACTTGGAGTAATGCTTGATATGTTAATTACTTGTTTTTCTGTTGGTTTCTTCGAGCTGTGGCTTATCTATGCTGAAACTTTGCAGCATAGATACAACAATGATTGGACATAAAAATAGTGTATATTGTATCTCAGTGTCCAGTGTACTATTAAGAAAACTTGTCAAGTTTTGGTAAATGGATGTTGAACATACATCTATTTCATTGTCATTTTCTTTGTCAATTTCATCTTCATTGTCAATTTCATTTTCATCGATGTCACTTTCAACAACATCAGTTAACGTTTCAACCTCTTGTTCATACATATCTTCTTCTAAACAGTCTTCACCTGTTTGTCTGCTCGATTCTACGCTTTCCTTGCCAGAACTGGCATGCTGAAACATTAAAGATATAAAATACACAATATTAGAGAATCGAACAGTAACGATTTACAATCCACTTGCCCACACCTATAAGTAAAGAACAATTGGTTTAATTACATGCAGTGTGTAAAAAAATGTGGTCATATACACAGCAACAATAGACTAGTTTATTAGACTAGTTTATTACTCATTAGTTTATGATTGAGTAGGTTTCTTTAATTTCCCGCAGGCGTTATCTAGTATAAAGACCATGAATACTATTTAATAATAAATGAAGGAAAAAACTAGGGAAATCTTTGAACAAGGTGAATAAAATGGACAAAACTTTGTTGGAAAACCTCCTCAATCATGAACTAAATCAGATAGATCCCTCGAATGTCAGGCTATTATGCTATATAAAGCCTCCTTCTCGGGATCTAACTCTTACTTTTTGTGTGAAAGTAAAACATTTTTGTGTAGTATCAATGTACTGTGTGTAGATTCGTATTGTACAATCTCAAATGAGACGTTTTGCTTATTTTCGAGACACTACGCTAACTTTGGAGAAATTACGCTAACGTGGACTGTAACTAATTGCGCGGACTTCAAATTCGGCCCAGTCCGCATTGTCGGCTTTGAAATAAATTGCAAAAGTGTTAGGTATGTACATACTTTCAATAAACAATCGACACCATGGAGTTTTCTCTTCTCCCTGATATTGCCTATGTAACTCGTTGATGACTGTCTTAATTACAGTCCTGTTGTCGTTGTAATGAACACTATTAAGAAAAAAGCACAACTACTGTACAACATCCAGATATAGTTTATTCCTGAGGACCTATTTCCACACAGTCAGTTATGGGCTTCTAACCACGAAGTTACAAAAATACCTGTATCCAGCTTCTGCAGCTAGTCAGTAAATTTATAACTAATAATTATCAGTTGTTTGCTGTACAAGCTGTGTCAGTGAGTTGGTCATTCTCGGAAAACTCTGAGCTCTTAGTGGGACTCAAACCTGCGAGTACTTTAACCGTATATAGGTTCGGCTATTTATAGTGGCTGTATGCGTTATAATATGTGCTTTACTCATATAACAATAGTAAATTAATTAACTAATTTGAGCAGAACATAAAACTGAAAAACAGTTATAAATTTGTTAGTTTCGGAAATTGCAGCTTGGTGTTAGTAATAAATATCAGTTGTTTGCCATACAAGCTGTGTCAGTTATAGCGTCTGGCGAGCGTCAGAAGGTTGCAGGTACAGTATATGTACGGGTCAATATTTAGTATTTGCAGCTAATTAAATAAATTAATTGTTTAAAAAACAGCCATCTTAAAGTAGGGTCTATGCTCAAGCCAAGCAGAAAGCGAGAAATGTTTCTATGTACCTCTCCATCACCACAAAACCTTGAAAGTCATCCTGTCGATACAGTATTTTGTAGATTTGCATGATGACTTTACAAATAAACAAACTGCACGGTTAGAAAACTAAGTCCTAGTTTAGTGGTAACACCCCAAGTTTTGAAAAAATTGAGAAATTTGGGCAAAAATAGACACTCGATTGGAGCATTTAATTTGAATATATTATAACATCTGTGATTTCGTGTCGCTAGTGTTTCCGCGATGAGTAGTTTTGCGGTTATTTAAACTCTATTTTCAGGTGAATTCCTGTGCCCGAAGGTTTGAATATACGTGAATTTGACCCCGTCGGAGAGGCGACGAACGATATATTTGACACGCTTCCAGATACAGGAACAAACTACGACAGCGCTATGAAATGTTTAACCGAGTACTTCGACCCTGTGCGCAACAAAAATAGGCAATCTACAAATTCAGACAACTCAAACAAGAAACCGGCGAAGCAATCAACAATTTTTATCGAAGATTAAAAGAGAAAGCAAACACGTGTGCATGAGTTTACCGACACAGACTCTGAAATCCGAACACAGATTATTCATACAACGTCTGACCCGTGACTACGGAGAAAAGCGCAATCTAAAAGCTCTTCTCACGTATGGTTCAACGTTGAAAAAGACGGATATGAACGCAAAACTGCCTGAACAAAATCGTGAGCTCAACCAGTCGACAAATCACCTTTTGAAGTTTTCTAAGTTAAAAGGCGTAATAAACTCGTTAAAAAAGTACGGGAAAGCGTAATATCAACAAAATTACGTTCATCCGCATTTTGTACTTTTATCCGTATCCGCGTTTTGTACTTTCATCCCTATCCGCGTTTTGTACTTTTATCCGTCCGTATCCGTATGCCTGTTTTGTCCCAACCTTTTAAAGATTCCGGCTTTTAAACATTCCGGCTTTTAAAGTTTCCGGCTTTTAAAGATTCCCCCTTTTAAAGATTCCCCCTTTTAAAGATTCCCCCTTTTAACGATTCCCCCTTTTAAAGATTCCCCCTTTTAAAGATTCCCCCTTTTAAAGATTCCCCCTTTTAAAGATTCCCCCTTTTAAAGATTCCGGCTTTTAAAGATTCCCCCTTTTAAAGATTCCGACTTTTAAAGATTAATATTCCGGCTTTTAAAGATTCCCCCTTTTAAAGATTCCCCCTTTTAAAGATTCCCCCTTTTAAAGATTCCCCCTTTTAAAGATTCCCCCTTTTAAAGATTCCCCCTTTTAAAGATTCCGGCTTTTAAAGATTCCCCCTTTTAAAGATTCCGACTTTTAAAGATTAATATTCCGGCTTTTAAATATTCCCGCTTTTAAAGATTCCGGCTTTTAAAGTTCCGTTCCGTTCCTCGTTCCGTTCCCCGTTCCGTTCCCCGATTCCCCGTTCCTGGTTTTAAAGACAGCCGTAAACTTCCTGCCGCTTTGAGAGATCGTGTCCAGACCGAACTACAAGAAATGGAATCCAAAGGAATCATTGAGAAAGTCAACGAGCCTACTGCTTGGGTAAATTCCATGGTAGTTAAAGAGAAGCGCTCTGGAAAACTCCGCATATGTATCGACCCACGAGATCTCAACAAAGCTCTGCGTAGAGAACATTACCAAATCCCGACACAACAGGAGATCACAAGCCGACTGACAGGCGCCAAATTCTTCAGTAAATTGGATGCCACCTCTGGATTTTGGCAAATGCCACTTGATGAAGAAAGCTCCTATAGGAGCTTTCTTCATCAAGTGTAAGTGCTCCTATAAGTGCTTTCTTCATCACCTCTTCTTGGTCATTTAGTCTGTCTTTTCAGAAAATATCTAAAAATATATAAAGATTGTATAGAATGTAAATAATTATAGTGTGAGTATATTGTCAGTGTCACAAGAGTGAAGGTATTATTGCTGAAGTTAAAATAAATCTTCACCAAGTGTTTGACCCAGAGCATGGGTCCTTGCTTTTGACTGTCCCAGTGCACAAAATGTTTGTGCAGACTGAATTAATATGCCACAACAAAATATTGGCAAATGCTTTGGTGCATTACAAAAGCAAAAAGAAAGAGTTTACATTTAAATATTTGCAAAATTAGTAGTAATTGCTGATTGAATTTAACACATTTTATAACTGCATATTCACTGGTGATTTTTATAAACCATTTTTTATAAACCTTATCTTTTTGCCTTCGGAATTATGAAAGGAAAGCCAAGTTGGATGTGACAGAAAATGTCTACAACAATGTATTGTACATGTTTGACTGCGTTTATTGATCAATATTGCGTTTTGAATGTGTTTCATTAATAATACCAGAGACTGGGCAAAAACAAGTACATTTATAATAAATAAGTAATCACTGAATAAGTGACACAATAATAAACAGTGTTAATAATGTTAACAGACTATATGACGTTACACATGCAGCGGCCAACGCGAAGCTTTTAACAAGTTTATCAGAAAAAAATGTGTTGAGAACATGCGAGATTGAGATCGTGGAAATAATAACTAGAATAAAAAAACAAATTGCCTTACTTACCGCCTCGAGGTAGCTCTCTTCGCAGTGCAAAACAATGACCAAAGGCAAAGCCCAAGACGAAGTGCAAACGTTTTACCTTTTGCAATATCTATGTATATAATTGTGGTTTCTCTGCCAACTTTTACAAATAATATACATCTATCGATGTTCACGTTAACAGTATCTGTTTCACAAATGTGTTAACCGAAAAGCTTCGTGCAAACACCAGCAAAAAAGTCCAAAGATGAGCACTGCCGTTAACCGTTTTAACTTTCCTCTTCATAATCCACGCCATCCATGATTACAAACTGGTTCAAACAGGTTCAAGCGTACCAACAAGTCTATTTCAATTTGTTAGGACAAGCTGTGTCTTGCTTGTTGTTCCAACTGTGTCACAAGTTGTCAGAGAGCTTGATCCAGACTTGTTGAAAACAACCTGCAACAGACTTGTTGTCCCATACTTGTAACAACCTTGATGACTTCATCAGGCTTGTTACAAGTTGTTCCAACACGTCTGAAATTGCTTGTTGTCAACAAGCCTAATACGGCTTGTTCCAACAACTTGTTACGGCTCTGCAACCCGACAACTTGCTACAAGGTTGTCGTCAACAAACTTGTTACGGCTTGATAAAACAACAGCATTGTAACAACTTGTTCCCAGGCATGTAGCAAGCTTGTTGCGCCAACAACTTGTAACAAGCTTGTGAGATTTTTACGTGTGTACTTGACGACGTTCAACACACCATTTGGCCGCTATCACTTTACCGTGATACCATTTGGTGTAGTGTTCGCGCAAGAAGTGTTTCACAAGACCGTGCACGAGAAATTCCATGATCTTCCCGGATGTGAGACAGACATCGATGATATTCTAATTTGGGGACGCACGATGGAAGAACACGATCAAAACCTTGAACGTGTGTTCAACCGAGTGTCAGATATCAATATGACACTTAGCAAAGAGAAATGCCAGTTCCGTCAAACTGAGATAACCTATTTGGGAGAGACACTTACCGAAAATGGCGTCAAACCCGACGAGACCAAAGTTCAAGCAATCAAGAATTATCCAAAGCCTACGAACAAACACGATGTTCAACGACTGTTAGGCATGGTAAATTTCATCGCCAAGTTCGCGCCGAACATTTCAGATGTGACCGCGCCTCTGAGAGAACTTATCAAGAAAAACATTGAATTTCATTGGCTCGAAACACACGAGAAAGCTTTCACAGATCTGTAGAACTTACTTACTGATCCTGGTACTCTGCGCTACTACGATGTCGCACAACCAGTAACACTCCAAGTCGATGCTTCACAAAACGGTCTTGGAGCTGCTCTAATCCAAAACCAAGGTCCAGTAGCTTACGCATCAAAAGCTATGAACGAAACACAACGCCGCTACGCACAAATCGAGAAGGAACACTTCACGAGCAATTTGAAGAAGACATCGCTTCGGAGAGATTCATCCATCTGATGTCATCAGAGTCTTACGTCACTGACCGAAAAATCGAAGCCATCAAAGACGAAATCCGCACAGATGAAACGTTGCAACTCTTAGTCCAACAGATTCAAGATGGTTGGCCAGATCACAAGATACTGGTACCAATTGAAGTACGACCGTACTATCCATACCGCCAAGAACTGACAACCGAAGGAGGACTTATCTACAAAGCCCATAACATCCTTATTCCACTGAAACTGCGTGCAGACATTCTCCAGAAACTCCACCAGTCACACCAAGGAATTGAGAAGACCAAAAGGTTGGCTAGAGAAAGCATATTCTGGCCTGGTATGAACTCATAGATTGAAGAACTAGTATCAAAATGCTCAACATGTCTTCATCACGGCAACGCCAACCAACGAGAACCACTTCAACCCCACAAAATTCCCAGTCGACCATGGCAAAAAGTCGAAACTGATCTTTTTGACTGGAAAGGAAAACCACATTTAATAATCGTCGACTATTAGAGCCGCTATCCCGAAGTTGCTGAACTTCGAAACACAAAAGCACGGACAGTCATCAGCAAAACAAAGTCCATATTCAGCAGACATGGAATTCCTGAAAGTGTAGTATCTGACAATGGTCCACTATACTCATCAGAAGAATACCAACAGTTTGCCAACGATTACAACTTCATCCACAACACTATAAGCCCGAGATATCCCCAGTCTGGTGGCCTACATGAAAAGACAGTCCAAACAGTCAAGAACCTTCTTGAAAAATGCAAAGTCACCAACCAAGACCCATATCTAGCTTTGTTAGACTACCGTAACACCCTATAGATGGCTTCACTCCAGCACAAGCCCTTATGAGCAGACGACTGCGATCAACCTTACCTGTATCCCAAAGAAAGCTCAACCCTAAACCTATCAACAAAAGCACCTTCAACGCTACACGCAACCAACAGCAACAACAGCAGAGAAAATACTATGACCGCACTGCAAAGTCTTTGTCACCATTAGAAAAGGGTGATGTGGTGAGATTTAAGAAAGATGCTCAAGCACCATGGACCCGTGGGACACTAATACGGAAACACCAAGCACCACAAAGCTACATAGTGAGGAGCGAGAATGGGACAGAATACCGTAGGAATCGCAGACACCTACGCAAGACTAAAGAACATCCACCCGACTTAAACACACAGGATACAGATCATTCCCAGGAACCAATTCCACCACCGGCAACTAACGCAGATGGAAATAACGATTGAAGACAAGCCGTTATGGCAGACGGATCAATCAGAATCCAAACTACAAGACATAAACATGAACACTATATAGTTTAAATATATTTACTTAAATATTGAATCGGACACGTAACTAAAGTAGAAACTTTATATCTTAAATGGTTCATTTTCATATTATATAAAGTAAGATTAATAATTTAATATAGTAATAATTACTCGTTTAATTACTTAGAAAAGGGGGGATGTAATATATGCTAATATATGCTAGCCATATTAATTAAGTGATTGACACATCATCTCTTAAGGACGAACACGTGTATATCTTACACTAGTTAGAGCTCAATAAACTATACCTTCCATAAGTATAACAAGACTGAAATCTAGTTGTTCCAGGGTTAGTAGGAAGGTTACTACAAGGGTCATGAATATTAGGGTGACGGTTAGGACTATGTTTTAAATTCGGGATATTTATATGAAACGTCAGCCGAGTCTTTTATTATTCTTTTTGATGACCAGCAACCTTTTAACTATTTACGTGCGAAGAAACATCTTTGTGTTAAGATATTTTGTTCGATATAAACACCTATTGGATTCATCTTCGCCCAATATTACAAAATATTGAAGTCTCGATTTGCAATATTAGGCTCGACCTTTGGTCTCGCCCAATATTGAATTCTCGACTTAAATATTTTGTAATATTGGGCTGAGATGAATTCAATAAGTAATATAATAGGTCACTGGCGATCACCCATTTAAAGCTGGTTCTTGGGCCGCCATTTTGAAATGTTCAAAATGGCGGCGGTTCAAAATGGCGGCGGTTCAAAATGATAAACTACGATATTCTGGCTATATAAGTCACATATACTTCAATATAAGTGTTTCTTACTTTTGTTGCCAATGTCCTTTAGACAATCTAATCGGGACCTTAAGATCTACGACGGCAACCTAGGACGGTGACGGCAGCGGAAGAAATATAAAATTTAGCATTCGAATGAAACCACGGTCGATTGACTAGCGTATTTGACACTCGAAGCTTGTTTTATGATCTCCAAAACGCTTCAATATTTCTAAAACGATTGTAGTGTCTGTGTTTAAGTCAGTCTTAAAGCGCTTATGCAATGATTATGCAATGTAAAATAACTCTTTTGTTTGAAAGAACTCTTGAAACTATAAAGACTAACCATTTACAACTTTTTCATATCTCACTTCACTCTTGAGATATTAAGATTTGTTTAATATGTAAATGATCATACTTATGACATTACAATGCATAATGACTTATTGAAAAATTCTGCATCTCTTTACCATTATCCGACATGAAATCGTTTGATGATTTGCATATTTGGTGTCATTGGATACATCCACGCACATGCATTTCAAGTGATTTCATTACATAATCTCAATGATATATAAGCGTTTTCAATAAGTTATTATGCATTGTGATGTCATAAGTATGATCATTTACATATTAAACAAATCTTAATATCTCAAGAGTGAAGTGAAGTTACCGTCGTCCTAAAGACGTGAAAATGTTCTCAGTGGCGTTGTAAACAGAACTAGGACGGCGTTGAGATTACTCTTGGGAATAAAAAATATTCATTATTTTTGTTTCGCATAAAGATTGGTTGCCGTTGTAGATCTTAAGGTTCCTAATATCGTTCATCCATACATGTCCAATACTGTCGCATTCATACGGATCGTAAAGGTTATTTACCATCCGTAATCTATATTTTCGTTTCGTGACTTCGCTCATGGATTCATACGGATCGTAAACGGTATTTACGATCCGTAATCTACATTCTCGTTTCGTGAGTCATACGGATCGTATACGGATGGTAAACGTTATTTACCATCCGTAATCTACATTCTCGTTTCGTGAGTCATACGGATCGTATACGGATGGTAAACGTTATTTACCATCCGTAATCTACATTTTCGTTTGGTTAATTGCGTCATGCTGCGCATCCTGCGCTTCACGAATGAAGTCCAGCTGAGCTAGAACATTGCACCTCACCAAATGACCTTACCATCCGTACGGATCGTACGGATCGAAAATACTTGATTTACGATCCGTAATCTACATTCTCGTTTCGTGAGTCATACGGATCGTATACGGATGGTAGTAAACGTTATTACGATCCGTAATCTACATTTTCGTTTGGTCAATTGCGTCATGCTGCGCAGCCTGCGCTTCACAAATGAAGTCCAGCTGAGCTAGAACATTGCACCTCACCAAATGACCTTACCATCCGTACGGATCGTACGGATGGTACGGATCGAAAATACTTATTTACGATCCGTCAGTTCAACCATCAATCAACTCCAGCTGAGCGAGCACATGACAACCTTACAAAATTAAACAACTTACGATCCGTGCGCTTCGTACAGCTCGTATATACTGATTACAAATAATAATTCATTTACAATGGGTAAACGAAAATACACAGCTTAATATCATAATAATATCGTAACTTTAAAACCATATCAACAATCACCTTGAAACGTTAAAGCAATAACAACTTCTTTTACGTCGCATGTGATACATGATTGCCTCGTTCCTCAATCAAGCGCTAAAGTCATATAACTATAAACATAATCACCTGAAACGCTAAACGAATATGAACTTCTATCGCGTCGTGTATTATATACGTGATTGCCTCGTTCTCAAAAAACCTTGCAAAGCTAAAGGAATATAAATTTATATGACGTCGCTTGTCATATATACAAGTAGTCATATATATATATATATATATACAGAAGAGGAAGGGATTGGAACTGAGCTCTAAGCCAATCAGAATCAAGGAAGATTTGAATGGACCAATCAGAGCACAGTTCCAATCCTTATTTTCAGGGGGGTGTCCTATTTTTAAGGTGTGGTCACCCTGTAATGAGCGACCAGTGATCAAATCAGGGGGGATATGCAACTGGTCGTATATAAGAGGTTTTTTGTATAAAATTAGTCAAAAAGTGGTCGCGGTCAAGAGTATATATATATCACATTGGGTCGTGTTGTTGCACGACCAGTTTTTTGATAATCCTGAGTTGAACGACCAAAGAGTTTGAAGGTCATTCAAGGTGAATAGTGTTAAGCAAGTACTGACGTCATTTGCTATATGGGGGTTGAAAGCCGTGGTGTACAAGGAACAGGATGTTTAAATCGTAGAATTTAGTGTTCTGACCAATTGATGATCAGTGTGGAAAAGTTCACCGAGAAACCAAAATATCAGTCATCGAGGAAATTGAAGTGTTAGAATGATTAAACCATTCTAATACAACAATTTCCTCGATGACTGAATATTTTGGTTTCTGGACAAACTTTTCCTCACTGATCATCAATTAATCGGAACACGAAATTCTACGACTAAACTTCCTATTCCTTGGTACATCACCGCTTTCAACACTCCATATAGCATCCGTGTCAGCACTTAGACAAAACATCATTCACACTGTGATATATATACTGACACACACACCACGTTTTTGAAAAAAAATACAAAAAATTCTATTATACATAACCATCATACCTCACCCGATGTGATGTATACTTACCGTTCCAAAAACCCCGTATTTTTATTTGAAGACTTGTAATGGTTTGAAAATAAAAATAAACAGTTTTTGAACTGTCCTTATTTTTATTTGGAAGAGTAGTAATGTTTATTGAAATAAAAATAACCATTTTGAATTAATCATAGAAATTTCCGTCGTGGAGCTCTTACCTCGACGCCATCTTATGGCCGAATGACTGATATTCCCTAGTTAGTGTATATTTAAAAAGGAATCTCAAAATAGTTTAAGAGGGTTATATCTCATAGAAATTATTTGGATTTTCCAAAAAAGTTTGAGGGGTATAGTTTTTGAAAAAACCTTAAAATAATTTTAGAGGGAATATCCAATAAAAATATTAGTGGAAAAAGTTATCGTAAAAAGTGATTAAATAAATTTGGATGGAAAACACTCATAAAAATTATATGGATTTTCAAAAAAAGTTTGAGGGTTATAGTTTTGAAAAAACCTCAAAATAAATTTAGAGGGAATATCCAATAAAAATATTAGTGGAAAAAGTTATCGTAAAAAGTGATTAAATAAATTTGGAGAAAAACTCCAAATAAAATTTTAAGAGATTTGTTTAGTATATAAGCAGCGGTTGTTTCATATTTTATCAGTTGTGTGTGTTTTGCTCGCTTGTAAGTTGTGCTTCGGTACAAGACTCTGACATCTTCCGATGTTCTGTTTTTTATTAAAACTGCATCGGTGCGCGATCAACCCGTAGTCGAATTTGTGATTCGAATGAGATTGACTCAGGTCCATAGCGACAATCTGGTCATCCCTTGTTCAATGAATTGCTTATTTTACGCAAGGGTTGTTCGTTAGCATATGATGAAAGAGTTAGCTATAGTAAAAACATACACACGATGGAGAAGTTGAATGAATATATATTACACACAAGGAAAACAAAAAAACTACACAAATAAATTCGTAATGTCTTTGAATGGTGTTCTTGTTGGGTATAACACGTCTACAAATTAAAATTAAATATTTATTGTTTTATTTTTTCCAATTGTTGCACTCCTACAAATTAAAAATACCAAAAGAAAATGTTCATTGTTTCATTTTAACAAGTTGTTGTGTACTTTCGAAGTACATGAATTGCTCACCCCGCGTGTCGACGTATCCCCATACGCGGGGGTCTTCGTCTTCCGACGCCATGTCTTCGTCTTCGCGTTCTGGAGGGTCGTAGGAGTCGAAGGAGTACTCCGACTCCGGTTGCACACGGTATGCCCACGCGCTTTCTCCATCGGCAACGAGCAGCACTCCAGGTACCTCCTCTTCAATGGTATCTTCGGTAGGGGGGGTGGGATTCCTACTACGATATCTTCTGTGGGAGGGCTGACTTCTTTCTAAGAGAGAAATATAAAAACATAATAAATACATGTCGCTTGTATAGTAAAAACATTTTAGCGCTAACTTACATTGACTTCGGCAGTTTTCTCAACGGTCGGAGCGTCTGACTTGGTTTGGTTGGACATCGTGTTTTTTATCTTTTCTCGTTTGTCTTCGTGCAAGGGTGAAAGCGCTTTGGTATGAGACGTGTCGTCGTGCTTATTTTTATAATGACGCTCTCGGACTATTACAATGGTTTACGGCTTTAACCAATCAGAGTTTCTATAATCAAACCTCCCCCGTATCTATCCAATCAGAGCTCGTTCATTAAACCCTTCATGTCAAAACAAGTGAAGTATTATAGGCAGGGAACAATACGTGTTCTATTCACACCCCTTATGTCAAAACAGTTTGATATATAATAGGATCGGAACAATGAAGCTTAGGGACGCGAATATATAATAGGCGTTTTGTTCTGATTCCTCCCCTTATGTCAAAACAGTATGATATATAATAGGGTAGGGAGACAATGAATTTACTTGTTGGGATTAGCGGCCATTTTGTTTGTGTACTTAATAGGGTAGGGAGACAATGAATTTACTTGTTGGGATTAGCGACCATTTTGTTTGTGTACTTTGGGTAGCTACGATTTTTTAATGAGTTTTAACCTTAATTACTTGTAGGGATTAGCGGCCATTTTGAAGGGATTAGTACTCGTGAAATATATATTTCCCGTGTTTAAATACGTCTATTTCTAGATATTTAAGTATTTTTACATTTATTTAAACATATTTTTATGCTTTTTGATACTTTATTTTTTCACTTTTTCACACAATTTAGTATATATTTTAAGAAACCCGTGAGCGCGAATAAGGAGAGCGTGTTAATTAATTCACACATGTCAAATCATATGATAAATGGTCTTTTAATGTTTTAACGTAATACTTCGGGATTTTTACAACACATTGTCTGCGAGTTTTCAAAGAAGATATGTCGGCCCACGAGAGCTTCTTGATTTTCCTGTCGATGAACCACAGTAATAATAATTCCAGCTTCGACCCCCATTCGGGTATTAAGAACAGAGGTAAGATTGAAATCTTTTAGTATTATCCCACGACGTTCAGCTAGCCAAGTTTTATCTCGGTCATTTAACCAATGGTTATCTTCAGGCATGAAGTCAACAACATAAAAATCAGAGTCTGGACACACAGCATATAAAAACTCAGAGCTGTATAACTTCACGTTATCAAGTTTAATTTCGTTTATATCTATACTTGTTGTTGCCATCGTGTCTAATAACTAATGTTTTTGGCTAGAGATGTCTATATATACAAAGGGATTAGTCTTTTACGATAAATATATTTTGGTTGTTAAGATATATATTTTTACCAATTTTACTGTGTTCGGATGACCCGAATTCGATTTTAAAATAATTGTTATGTATATCGTTAAAGAAAAGTTCATACATCTGTATCGGTTCGCCAGCAGGTTTGGATATGGGTCTTGAACCCATTAACTGTAGATTTCGTTCACGAGATAGAGCCTTCATAGATATTATATCTATAAATGTTGCTTGATTCATGGTGGTGTGATTGATACATGTATAAACTGTCCGATCAAATGTGTATAATCGTCCGATGAGTAGGTATATATATATTTCTCATCCCCCAACAATAGCATCTTATATAGTATTCTAGCGGCACGTGCATTGTTGGGTAACATTTCCACTTTACGACATTCAAGCACGTGATATTCAATGTGTGAAAAATCCTCTGCTAAATCCGTTAGTATTACCAACAGTGGATATTCTTTAGTACCTGCTATCATTTTGAAAAATGTTTTTAAAAATACTTCTAACGTGTGTTTATATATCTTTCCCTTTTCAACGTTTCGATTAATATTTTTAAGCAAAATATTAAGTCAACAAAAAGATTAAAAAGATTTACATGTATAATCGTCGGAGCGCGGCTTATCGATTTTATCATTCAACCAATGAGAATACTCCGATATTTTATTGGGAATTAAGTTCTACCAATCAGAATACCCCATTTTTTTTAACATGTTTTTTATAAACGTTTGTTCTTAATTTCTTTAGTCATAATATCATTATGGCTCGTGTGAAGCAGACTCATAAAATTTTGGATAGTGGAAAAGCAATGGCTCGGTTTGAAAGTAGAGGAAAAGATATTCCTAAAATGTTGAAGCAACGACGTCTAGAGCGACAAGTGTATCGTAATAAGGCTCGGGATATTTCAGATGGGGAAACACATCAAGAAATCAAAGAAAAAAAGAAAGTCAAACATTGTACAACTAAAGACAATATTGCACAGTCGCAATTAAATTTCGCTGTACCGATAGCTCAAGAACAGACCAGTTACATTCTACAGCCGCCAGCGAAGTATAACACGCCGATAGCAAAGATACTGTCTCTACCCCAGAATTCACCTCTACTGCCGCAAGCAAAGTATGACAACGGGTCGTCGTGGCAAGCAAAGACTCTACCCACACAAGTTAATCCCCTACCGCCTCTACTGTCGCAAGAACAGTATAATATACCGCTTCAAACACCGCAAGCAAAGTATAATACATCTCCTATTCCCCCGCAAACGATCTCACCACCACCACCCGAAGAAGATGAATTAGATAATTACATATTCGATATGCCCATTGATTTCTTCGGCCAAATCTCTATTCCTTCCCCTGCGAATTTAATACGAATTGATGAAATGGTACCAGGAAAACAAATATTACAAATTGTGGATGAATTAGCAAAAGCTCTTTCCCCAACATTATCACCTATTCCTCTTTCACCACCACAAGTACCGCCACCACCTAATTCACCCCAGCCATTATTACCAGTATGCGAAGAAGAGGAAGAAGACGAAGAGGAAGACGACCGAGACGTTTTGAACGATCCGCCTTTGAAGAAAAGATGCTATAAACGTTCATTAATATATATGAAACGTGATAAAAAAGGCGATGAACATCATGAAGAAAAACGAATGACAATCTATTCGAATTATGATCAAGATATTATTTGTACACAACGTGATAAATATCGTGAGTTAGAGGGTCTCTATATTGAGAAACTATATATAAATAAACAATATTTGCAATGGCGTTCTAGAAAATTTACGAGTGATCTTATGGAAAAACGCTATGTAATGGATAATAATAAGGATTTGAAAAGAAAGCGTGATTTAAAAAAAAAGAAACCAAAATGTATAAAATGATGTTGTAAATAAAAAATATCAGTAATGTGAAAAGTATGGAAGTGTGGAATGTTATGGTAAAAGAACTGACACGTTTTGAAATAAAAATTAATAAAAATATGGAGAAAGGTGTATGGAAATGTCTTGACGAACATGAGAAGTTATTTAAAAATATTATTGGCTATTTAAAATGTCCACGTGAACTTTTGGATGTCTATAATCGGATGGATCGTCATGAAATTGGACAAATAATAGCATTTTTTGCTCTAATCCTGTGTTTTTTTAGATATAAAAATATTGATAATGAAGAATATTATATCAAACTATTTGTACGACAAACAATTTTAGATTTTAGAAATTCACATCTTAAATTCGTTTTATTTCCCAATGACAAAAAACACACTAAAAAAAACACTGGTTTTTTGTTGTTGAATATATTCTTTGAATTTTTAAAAATAGTCTAAATACAATTTTTCAATACTCTGTATTATAATGTCAGGATCTTCAAAGTTAATATTATATGATTCTATAATACTCTTTATACTAAAAGTAGTTGATATACTGGTATAAGATGTAAGCCTTGCCTTTATAGAATAATTATATATTATATCCATATGCGGAGGGTAATGTTGTAAACTAAGCGGTCTATTATTTTGTATAATACTATTATTTTTAACTTGATCTGATAATAAACTGACTTTAAACTTATAGGGTTTACTTGTCTTATAGAATAATTTAAACCAATAAGAGTATTTCTGACAATTTTTATAACAACATGTACAGGGTGGGGTTTTCGTTCGCATCACCTTAACAATCTTATCGAGATTAAAAATATAAACCCTTTCGTTACTAGTTTTAATTTTTGATATAGGGTTATGATTTTCGCAAAAGAAAATAAAACAGCATACAAGTTGATACACTATTTTCTCAAACGTATCTAAATTATGTAAATAATAAAATGCAGCCTTTAAATAAAACGGATCTAAAAAATATAAATAAATACAGCAATATGTAAATTCATGACTAAAACAACGATTAAGTCTATGTAATGTATTACAAAGATAAGACCCTCCATACCCTATCGCTTTAGGAATTGTAGTTTGCTCATCATTAATAGTAATAGAAATAAAGTGGTAAATATCTTTTCTTGGGTAATAACTGTTTTGGATTTCAATAAAAAAATTATCAGAATGATTATCATTCAAATGAAAAATAGATTTCATTATTGTTTGAGAGGGTATTAATAGTAATTTGTAATAACGCTCACAGAGTTTTTCACCATAAATATAATATTTTCGTTGTGTATGAACAACGGGTATTATATAGTGTTGTTTATCTGTTAAGATTCGCCAATCCTTGCATTCATCTTGAGGCAATTCAGGTTTCATTTTTTCAATATAGGCGTAGTCTTTAAATCCCCGACCAATGTGTCTCGAATCAACTTCCATACATCCGATAATTTCCCCATAGTAATAGTCACATAAGTCACAGACGGCAAATAATAATCCAATGTAACGGTTACGAAAATGTTGTATATAATACACAATTTTCAATATCGTCTTAATATTTAGGTCATTAGCTTCTGTATAGCTTCTTTTATTACCTATGTTTAACGACATTCTCAAAAGCGATGTTTTTTAAAAAAATCGTCTTGTATATATACTATTTTTCTCACCACACGTAGAATTTAACACGATAAAAATTTGAAAAAAGTATTATTGTAATTACAATGTATAATATATCAAGTGTTTTGACATGAACAACATTAGGGATTCGTGTCGTTAATCCCACAACACAGCATTGCGGGAACTAATCCCCAAATATTTGTTTAGAAGGAATCACTAATTAGGGATTCGCGTCTCTAATTCCTACAGCACACATTCATTATCACAAATCATCGGGGTGACATGAAAGCTTTAATCAACGATCTCTGATTGGTCAAACTAATCTACCCCCAGTAACACATAGTTACGCAGGATGCAATTATAAAAGCTGATGTTTTCGAAAATAATTAATATCAGTCTGAGTGTAGGAGAGAGAGAGATGGCAAATATATTTGAGAAGAAGAGCAGCGAAATTAAAGAAGACTTCATCCCGACAAACCGCCAGGAAGATGCTGAAGGGACGACTATCGAAGAGTTGTATGCGGGTAAATATAATTGTGCATTAAACAAATGTAAAGAAGAAATATCCCAAGAACGACAGAAATCATTTTTAGCGCATATCACACATATAATGGATTGTGAATGTTACCAGTTTAAGGGAGAGAGGCCCAGTTATCGTGAAGTAACTCTTCTTGAACTTCAAACGAACAAGTATTTTATTTATCATTGTTATGATGGGAAGTTAAAACCCTACAAAGAACTAACTCGAAGGGAACGGTCTACTGTCTACTATCAATACCAATGTCATGGACTAGACTATTTAACTGAAAAAAAATCAAGAGATTATTTTAGTCAAAGTGAACTTATAAATAGATTAAGTTATTTATTTCGTAATGTTTTTCCCCCGAATGCTATTATCGGATATAAAGGTGGTGATAAAGAATCGTCGTTAGTTAAAATACTTCAAGAAAAAACTATTTTACATTGTGTGAATCTTGAATATTTTGGAATTGAGAAGTACGATTATTTACTTTCGTTTTATAATCTTAAACCAAGAAATTGTTGGTATCATACTAGTGAACCCACATGTTTATTGTATCATTGTAGTTTGTTTGAATGTCTTTTATTTGCGGCATGTTTGTTTCGTAAATTAGAAGATGTGGATAATGAACGATCGATACTCTCTATGTATGATAAGGAATTTAATTTTTAAAATTATTCTCTCCTGAATATTTTTCCTAAATAAAAAAATACACTTTTGGATTTAAAAAAAAAATATTGAATGTATTTTCCTTTTTATTTTTAGAAACACAAAGATTGTTTAAAAAATTATCAAAAGCACATTTAAGAAATGTTTATATTTTAAAAATAAAACGTACATTAGAACGGTATTATTTTGTTAAAGATGTACATGTTATCAAAAACACTATTTTTGTAAAAATAGGAGAGAGAAGTTTTAAAAAAAATAAGATGATCATAGAAACTCTTTGTACATTTAAATATATAAAAAATGATATCATTCTACGTATAGTATAAATAAAACGTTCTTATTTTTTTTTCTCTTATTGGAATTAAAATGAGTCAGAAAAAAATCATCCATTATAATGAACGTTTTTTTCTTATTAATCCAAGAAAATACGGGACAATTGCATTAAGATCAGTAGACAATGTATATGACTTTCAAGAAGTTCCTTGGACACACGGTGTAATACCATCGAGTTTTGTTGACGGTTATAAAATTAAATCAAATATTCGTGCTCCAGGACCATTTACTGATTTTTCATTGACATTTAGTGACAATAGAAGTTTTCATATAAATAAAGCGAATTATCTTACAGGTGAATTAGAAGCAAGAAAAAAAGATTGGTATAAACGAAAAATAATTCATAGTATTGATGTAAAACTTAAAAATAATATTAGCGAAAAATATAACGATGCATTAGGATGGAGTATTGTTCAAGTTAAAAAAGAGTTATTCAAGCAGGGTGATCTTGGGGCATATATTGGAAAACCTAATAAACTCTATTTTAGCTCTAATCAATTGTTTATTGATCCTGAGAAAAATTTCTTTAACGATGATCAACGTTTTGTAGATTTAGCTTATAATTTACCTGCTGACGAAGATTTTATATTGATTCAACGCATTCAATTTGTAGATGAGCATTATTTTTATAAATATGGTCTTAAAGTGGCTGACGCGAACCACCCCTATAATGAATACGATATTTCTATTGTTTATTCTGATGGATATACGTAGATAGGGGATATATATAAAGATCGTTTTATCAAAGAGAGCTGTCATGGCTATTTTTCAGCGAGTACAAAATCAAGAGGGATATAAGATTTATCATGATTTAACACAATATAGTTATGTGGAATCCGTTTATTTTTGGCAATTAGTAGGAAGTATGGAAATTGAAAAATCAAGATATCATCTACTAATATCTATTGCTGATTATGAAATATATTTACGGTATAAATTTATACTGGAAGTAGAATGTTCAAAAAATCCCAAAATGTATGTTATACATCAAGAGGAACACGATATTCCAGAAGAATGTTATGAATTCCTTCGTAAAATATGTGAAGCATGGAATGATGACCTATCCCCACGTATCAACGACAAAAGAATTGGAGAATATTTACAGATACTAGATTATGATAGAAAACATTGTTTTAGTTATGAGTGCTTTAGGAGTATTATAGCATTATATTATGATTTTGTTGTTTATAATAAAACTATAAAATACATTTGTAAAAAATGTAAAGGGGAATGTGAATGTAATAGGGATTACCCTAATTTCATCAGTGTAAATTTTAATGAAATAAGAGCTTATAATGTAGAAAAAAATTCATTGGACAATAACCTCTTATGTAACGAAATAATACACTGAATGTATGTTTTTTTATTTTTAAAAAAATTAATACATTAAAAACTTTTCAACATGGTTTCTGGGTTTATGATATACAATTCCTCCTTTTTGAAAATGTCTTTTGATTTTTTTCGTTCCTAGTTTTGCAATAATTTTTACTACATTAGCTTTTTTTTTAAGCTCTTTTTTAAAATCGTTTATAAAAAGTTTGCCGTATTTATTGACTGTTTTGTTTCCTCCACGTTGTCTTTTTTTCCCTTTAAAAATACCTCCACGTTGCCTTTTTTTCCCCTTAAAATCACCACCCCGTAATTCTCTTATTCTTCCTACCATTGTTATGAAGGTTGTTTTCTCTGCCAATAGTTATCACCATAGTCTGCAAAAATTTCTTCATGGGGTTTTATATGTTTTACACTTTCTAAATATATTTTTTTATTATTGGGGTCGTAAACAAAATCGGAATTATTTTTATATATAGAACCGGTTTTCCCATTATTCGCATAACGTGCTGCCGCATGAGTTGTCAAATAAGCATCGATACACGTATTTGCATCGTTACAAATACTATATACAGCATTTGTGTTTTTACCATATTTACGATCCAATTTGGACTGTGTTGTTTTTTGACCTGTGTAATAAGAAATATTACGATCGGGTTTAAAAGGTTTTTTCCAAGCAAATAATCCTTCACCTGCATTTGGAATCGTTGATTTCTTGATACGTAAGTTATTTTGTTTTGCTAAATGAATCCAACATTTTTTTGTTTTTGCTGTTCGTTTACGACATCTTATTTTTTTTAGGGTTTTACTTCTACATTGAAGAACGTGACGTATACTTTGAGATTTATCATTGCGTCTTTTTTTTCGAGGTAACTTAATTCTTACCATTTTTTTTAAAATATAGTTTTTATTCCTAAATAATCATTATTTTTTTCGTGTCTCTGAATAAATTTTACCAAACAATCTACTTTATAGATAATATCTTCGGGACAGTTATATATGTCTTTTTTTAATTCCGTTATTCTTTGATTTAAAATCTTTGATGAAATAGGTATTATCTTTTCTTTATCTTCTGTAAAATTTAGTAAACATTCCCTTAACAGATACGGCGTAAATAATATTGAAGGATCATTATCTTGAATTTCGTATCCGATATAAGGTAAATTAGACGATTGTAAATAAATTTCAATATACACAATTTCACTCATATTTTTTTTTTACTTTTTTTTTTGTTTTAGTTTTTTTTAAATGGGTTCTTTATTATCAAAAAAAATCCCTCCTATACTTACGTTGACATGTATTAATATACAGGATTCATACGATGTTACTATTGATCGTGTTGATGGAGAAGACGAAAACATAAATAAAAATAAAATGACGTGTTTTTCTTGTTTTAGAAAAAAAAAAGAAGATGAATGATGATCAGAAAAAATTAAAATATAGTCAAAAAGATATAGATAAAATTGTAAGTTTATTTAATAAGAAAAAAGAAAGTAAGAAAAATGAAAAAATAGACGATTATTTTTCTGTTAATCATATAGAAACTATTCGTAGAGAAAAATTTAATGTCACTGAACAACATTTTTCTTTGGATGTTTCACGGGAAAAAACGGTTAATTTTATTAGTTTTATTCAATCGTTATCGTTGGTTTTTTCTTATTTAATTAACATTGCACGGGCAAATGTAAAAAGTGATGACGATTATGTTAGATTTATCTTTAGTAATGCGCCAAAAAGTTTTTTCTCTACAGCCGTACGTTTTACCCGTGAAAGACTTTGACGTTAAATATTTCTTAAATATTATGGAAAAATTTATGCAGAGTAATAAAGAAATAATAGCTAATGGATGGAATAGTAAGGTAATTGTTCAAACTTTTCCCGCAGGAATAAGTACAAATAAAAAAAAAAATAGTGTACTAAGGAAAAAAAGTATTTATAATAGTTTGAATAAGGGAAATGTTACAGATAAAGGCGGTGTGAAAAGTAATGTAAAAAAATATGGCCGTAAATTTCGCACGGGTGTATTTTATATTCTTAGCCATGTATTATTTCGTACAGTGAAAGATTGTTGTTTTGCTTTAGCAATATTAGTGGGTTTATCATTTTTAAAACAAGACTATAAATATGGTATAATGAAAAGAAAACCCAATAAACCCGTGGATGATTTATTTACATGTGAAGAAATTCGAAATGTATATCGGGAATGTGGGATCCCCGAGGGCAATGTTGATGCTACACAGTTTAATTTTATATATAATAATTATTTAAAAAAACAGGGTGTTGATTTGTTAGTGTATGCTGACACTCATTCCGATAATATAATTTATGATTCACGAACTGATAGTGAAGGTAATCTTATCAGATTGACTAATGATATTGTATGTTTATGGTTAAATAATAACCATTACGATGTAGTCTTAAGTATAAAGGAATTTTCTAAACTCAGTACCAGTTCTTTTTGTGTTAAATGTATGAGTTATTTTACACGTCATGAATATGTCGATAATCACCTATGTACTACAAATAACTTAACTTGTTTACGATGTTATAAATATCCGAATAATTGTAAAGATAAAAATAATAAACTTATTTGTAGCAGTTGTGATATAATTTTTTATAATGAAAATTGTTTTACAAATCATTTAACAAATAAAATTTTTAAACCTTCTCAAGATAATTATAACCGTTTAACACCATGTCAATATTTGTTTTATTGTAAAACCTGTAACAAAATTTGTCCTCGATTCTTTTTCATTTTTTCTAATACAACAGTTAAACATGATTGTAGCAAACGATTTTGTTTTCATTGTGATAAATACATGAAACAACCTCATTTTTGTTATGTGAAACCCATTTCACTTGAATATAACAAGGGGGAAGAAAGTGAACCCACTTTATTTTTTTTTGATTTTGAAACAAAAGTAACCGAAACTAAATTGCTCGTACCGTTTTATTGTATCGTCCAAAAGGTATGTAAAAAATGTCAACATATTGAATTTAAAAAAACAAAAATATTTGAAAAAAAGGATCAAGAAATTATCGATAATACTATTGAAAAAGTTAGTTGTTGTGGGAATAGACAATTTATTTTTGATAACAATGTTATTGAAACTTTATGTGAATTTATGTTTGAACAAACAAATTCCGTTTGGATAGCTCATAACGGGGGTAGATTTGATACTATTTTTATTTTAAAATATCTTTTAGAAATAAAACAGATAATACCGAATACTATAATGAACGGTACTAAAATAATGAGTTTAATAATTAAAGAACAAAATATTAGAATCCTCGATAGTTATTTGTTTTTTAGTATGAAATTAGCAGACATTCTAAAAGCAATGGATCTTCAAGGGGAATGTAAGGGATTTCATCCTTATGAATTTTACGATTTAACTTATGAGGGTGAAATTGTAGATCGGAAATTTTTTGATACGAAACATATGAATACAGCAACACTTAATGAATTTGAAAAATGGTATTTAGAAAAAAAGAAAGAGAAATATATATTTCGTAAAGAGATTTATTATTATTGTTGTAGTGATGTAGATATTTTAAGAAAGGGGTGTGTTAAATTTTCTACAATGATCGGTACCATAGCTCATATCACACCCTTTTATGCAAAGAATTGTATTACGATTGCTAGTTTAGCTTTGAAAGTGTATAGACTTAATTTTTTAAAAAAAAATTGTATAGGAATTATTCCTGCTTCGGGGTATAGGGGGGGTGTAAAACAGAGTTTAATTGCTATTGATTGGTTAGATGAAATTAATCGAGAATTAGGAGGAAATTTAGAATATATCTGTTCACAAAATGGGGAGAAAAAAATTCTAGGACGTTTTGTCGATGGTTTTTATAATGAAACGATATATCAATTTCATGGTTGTTTTTATCACGGATGTCCCAAATGTTTTGAACCCTATGCATTAAACGTTCTTACAAACGAAAAATTTTGTAATTTATATGCAAATACGCAACGTTTTTCTTGGACAATAAAAAATGCCGGTTACAAATTAATCGAGATGTGGGAATGTGATTATTTAGAAGAAAAAAAATATACACAAAAACAATTAATTGAAAAGAAAAGAAAATTTTATCCGTTTACTCCTTTAACACCACGTGACGAATTATATGGGGGACGAACTTCCCCCGTATGTTTATTTAAAGAAACAAAACCCGACGAACGAATAAGTTACGTAGATTTTACATCGCTATATCCTTATGTACAAAAAAAAAAAGATTTTCCTGTCGGTCATCCTACTATTTTACTAGGCGAGGATTGTAATAAAATAAAAATCAAGGACATATTTGGTTTAGTAAAATGTTGTATTTCACCTCCTCGAAATATTTACTTTCCTGTTTTACCTGTTAGAATAGATGGGAAATTATTATTTCCATTATGTTATAAATGTGCGGTGGATAAATGTAATAAATGTGAACATAATGAAAGCGATCGATACTTGACGGGTACTTGGACTAGTGTTGAGATTAATGTTGCTATAGATAGGGGATATAAAATAATTGCTCTTTACGAAATATATCATTTTGAACGCAAAGAAAAAATCTTTTCACAATACGTAAATCAATTTTTAAAAATCAAACAAGAATCTTCAGGAATTCCTACGGATTGTTTGAACGCCGATGGAAGTAAAAATGATGATAAAATTAAACAGTATTGTAATGATTATTTAAAAAATGAAAATGTTTTTTTAGATAAAGACAAACTAGAGAAAAATCCCGGATTAAGAACTATTGCAAAAACATTTTTAAATTCGTTATGGGGAAAATTTGCCCAAAACGAAAATAATACACAAGTGTGTTTTTTAAACGATTATGAAGAATTATTAAATATCGCCAATGATAAAAGTAAAAAATTAACATCGATGGAATTTATAAACGAAACATTATTACGTTGTACATATGAAAAAATTGATGATGCAACAACCCCTCTAAAAACGGGAAATGTAATCATTGCATGTTTTGTTACTGCATATGCACGTTTGAAATTATACGAGTTACTCGTTAAATTAGACGATCGCGTTTTATATTTTGATACAGATTCTGTTATTTATATATCTGATGAAAATAATTATACTGATGTTAAAACGGGCAATTATTTAGGAGATTTAACGAATGAATTAAATGAAAATGAATGGATAACAAATTTTTGTTCAACGGGTCCAAAATGTTACGCGTATATAACTAATTTAAATCAGGAATGTATTCATGTCAAGGGTTTTACTTTAAAAAATGAAACAATAAAAGAAAAATTGAATTTTTTATCCTTGACACAATGTGTTAAAAATCAAGATCAGATCATCGAAATTAAATATCACAATAAAATATGTAAAGATAAACTGAATCATATTTTTATTGAGGATGAAATAAAAAAATTTTCATTTACATTTAATAAACGTGTTGTTAAAAATAATTTTAATACGCTTCCGTTTGGATTTTTAGATAACTGAAATGAACAATGTTTCATTACCATTTGAACACCCTTTTATGTTAACGTTATGCGGTCCTAGTCAAAGTGGGAAAACATATTGGATATTACAATTATTGAAAAATATTAACATTATGATTACACCCGCAATTGTTAAAATGGTTTATTTATATTCAATTTATCAACCTCTGTACGCTGAAATGGAAAAAGTTCTTGCGGAAAAAACAGATATTAGTATTGAATTTATCGATTGTCAAAAGGGTATTCCCCGCATTACCGATATACAAACGAATACCCGTGAAAATACGTTAATAATATTAGATGATCTCATGTTAGTTGCAACATCATCAAAAGAAAATCTTGAAATAATAGATAATATTGCAACTCAAGATGTTCATCATCGTAATATTAGTGTTATTTTTACATGTCAAAATTTAACATATGGCAATGGTAAATTGCGAAATTTACGTGTCAATAGTCAATATTATGTTATGTTTAAAAATGTAAGCGATTATAATAATATGTATACGATATGTGATAATAAAAAAATTAATAGAAATAGATTTAATAAAGTATTAAGTGAAATTAATGAGAAACCCTATGGTTATTTGGTATTTGATAATTGTAGAAAAGGGTATGAAAATTGTAGAATTAGAACCAATGTATTTCCACATGAATCAACGATAATCTATGATTTGTAAATAAATGTAAAAAGAAAAATAAATGTTTGTTAAAAAAATAAAAAGAGTTGTTGAAATTTTTTTAAGTATATATAGTATGTGGTGTGTATGTGTATGAACTTTTTTTAACAACATGTCAAGAAGACGATATAGAAGCAGCAGGGTCCTTAGAAAAAGGAAACAAAAAGGGGGTAGTGCTCTAGATATATTTGGACCTTTGGGATCGTTAGTTGGAAATCAATTGGGAATTGGTAGTCGAAAAAGAAAAAGAAAACAAAAAGGAGGGCGGGGTATTCTAGATTTTATGACGCCCTTGGCACGATCAGTTGAAGGTCTAAGTGGATCGGGTATTCGAAAAAGAAAAAGAAAACAAAAAGGGGGGTTTGGTGGTTATTGGGCTAACGCGGTCCGACATTCCATGGGGGGGGGGGGTAAAGAGCACGTCAACATTAGTAAGAAAAAGATATGGAAGGCGTGTTCTCATTAGAAAAAATATAAACAGTGTAAATAAGTTAATTTTTTTGTTTAATTAAAAATTGGCATTATTAAAACTACAACATGACTGATTGTTATTACTCTTACAATTTTTTTTACATTTTTTATTATATATTCCTACGAGTACACTACCTAAAATTGTTTCTATTTTTTTTTTAAATTTAATATCGTTTTTTAGTTTAATACGTTCATTTTTAAATATTTTTTGTTTATTATTATTTTCGAATTCATTACGACATTGATTGTATAAATATAATAAACTCCAATTTCCACACACACCAGTATTTTTGGATTGTAATTGTTTACTTTGAATATATTGAAATGCTAGTCCTTTTTTTACACTATAATCATACCAATATTCACGTTTATAAAACGAGACATCTTTTGCAAAACTATCAAAAAAATTCATATGTTTTTCTTTATCCACCCATATAGCAACCCAATGTTGACCGTTTTGATCTGCTTCATCCGTATTCCAAATCCAACACGAGGGATAATAAATTTTTTTAGGAAAAATATTTGCAGGAAATGTACCCAAATAATATTTATTTAAAAACTTATTTATTTTTGAAATTCTATTAATCTCGTGCGTAAATAAAAATTGGGTTAAAAAACAATGTAAATTCATTGATTTTTGCGTCGCCATTTTCTTTGTGTTGAATAGGGCGTTGAAGGCGGGGTAGGAATGTGGGTGGTGGTGAGTGCTGTAGATGGTTCTTCCGAAAGACCCGAGGTGGTTTTTCCCAAATTTATATAACGTTGTCGTAATTTTATATTACGTATATAATAGGCGGGCATATGTAATTTTTTCAATTCTTTTAAAGCACTCGTCTGCTTTTGTAGTGTAAGATTGAACATGTTTTGTTTGCTGACATTATGTGTTAAATCGTATAATAAATCATGATGATTTATTGAAACACCGTTTATTTTTATTATATCTGTACCACCAATTTTAATTTTTTTCCTTTCAAGAAATTCTTTTATTTGTTGACCACTTGTCACAGTCGGTGTTTTCCTTACCTCGGACGATTCATCAGGGACCTCATTTTCAAGTTCATTACGTTTTCTTTTCATATTTTGTTGTCTTTTTAAAAAACTAACCATACTCTCTGCGACACGTTGATCATTATTAACTTTTTTCATTTCTTCTTTCATTTTATTTTTACTTTCAATAAGATCGAAATTAGTTTTGTTGTTAATTCCCTGCAATAATTTTTCGTTTTCATGATCAGTTTTGATTAAATCTAAAATTTCATTTAATTTACTCGGATTAATTAATTGCATTTTATTTACTTCGGTCATTTTTTTTTATTTGTTGGTTAAGTAATTTGTATGCTTTGTGATATATGTTGATGATACGAAAATCCTCAGATAATAATATTTTTAAATCTTTTTCTTTTATTTTGTTCTTTGAAAACTTATTCAAAATATATTTATTATCACTGGAAAGTTGGATAGAAATTTTTTTATTTAAAATATTTTTAGCAATGTATTGTAATTTATTAATTAATTGAGAATCTAACAACGTATTTTTTTTATCAATATCTGCTTTAAGATATTTTTTTAACGATGGTAAAAAGTCCTTTTTTTTTTTTTCAAAAGCTTTTTTCTTTATTTTATTTAATTGAACTAATGTTTCTAAAAATTTTAAATCATCTTCGCAACTTGATGAGGAAGAAGTAACGGAACTTTCACTATCCATTTCATCACTAACATCATCGCTAACAACATCGCTATCATTTTCACTATCATCCTCCTCGTCATCATCATCATCTCTTGAATTATCATTTTTCTCGTCTTTTTTTTCCTCTTCTTTATTTAATTCATCATTTTTTTCTTCATTCATTTTTTTTTTATGCGTAAACTGAAAACGGTGGAAATACAAGAATATGTTCACGATTTAGGGGTATTTTGTTAATAACTGTTTTTTTTATTTTTGGTTTATTTATTCTATTCTTTGTTGTAATGGGTTTTGTGTTCTTCATTTTTTTGTACATCCCCTTGTGACAAATGTTGATAATTAAATGCTGTGTAATAATCTTGCAGGGGTATTTAATCCCACTCTAATTTCATTTCGAAATTCCCCCACAAATATTAACGCCCCTACAACTGTATTTTGAGAAAAATGAAAATCTACATTAACATTTCCCGACGGTCTTATGGGTAATACTGCAAGATGAGAGTCTCTATTATCTGTTAAATCAAATGCTAATATAGAATACCCGTGTATAAAGTCATTATAAGTCATGGGCATTTCTGAATAGTTTCGATTTAATACCGAACGTAATTTTGAGTAAGCTTCAGCATGATTTTCAATTCTCCCGACAACAGCGTTATTTACGGAAACTTCAACATTATCATAATTAGGCCAGTTAAATTCAAAAATATTATGAACATATGATCCGTTCCAATTTGCTAGTGGAGAAAATACAATATATAAACGTGTAGGAACACTACCATTAAACACATCGATTACTTGATGTGAATTTCGTCCTGCAGCTACTGATTCAGTAATACAACGATAATTGGTTGTATAATATAATGTTTCTTTATTATGGGTCACCATCCCTATATTAAGCGCATTTGATAATTGTTTTTTGGGTTTAAATACAGGAATTTTTATTTTAAAATCGTCTAGGGTAATTATAGTATCAGCAATGTTCATATTCGCATGATTGGCTCCCATCATTACAATTGTATTTAGTGCACGCGTTAAACGTAATTCAACTTTATATGCTGTGGGAATATATATTTCAGCACCACCTTCGCTAAATAATGAACAATCAATCTCATCTATCAAATTCTGCGATTGATTTTGAAATGCCGCGACTTTTTGTCTCCCTCCTGCATTCACGACATTAGCATTATTAGCGAAACCCACGATATCGCTCATATGTGCGGCTGTATCTAAATATGCTAAATTAATCTATTTAGAATCTTTATATCCCGACGGTGTTTGACGCATTATAAATTGTATCCATGATGCAAAATGTGCAAAATTATCTGAGGGTGTAATTAAATTTTCATTTATTTTTAATTCTTTTGTTTTCCACATTGTACGAAGTGGTAATGTAATCATCGAAAATGCCGCTGCTGCAGGGGCTATAACTCCAGCAGCATTTCTAATCGATACTCTAGCCATTATTTTAGCATCGCTTGTTTTCATTAATCCGACGGCGTTCCCATGTCTGGTAAACGTGTATACTGACGATTGATTATCGACGGGTGTTGCGATAATTTCCGTTTCACGACATTCCGTAAACGTATCATTATAGGGTGATGAAGTAAAAAATTGTAAAGGTTCGCTAAATAATATGTCATTTTTTTCCACATCTTCAATTTTTTTACTCATTTTTTTTTTTTTAAACGTTAATTTTAAGAATATTTGAAAGTGTTCCCAACACTTGAGGAAGAAACATACCCAGTGCCAATGCACCGCCAAACCCTCCTTTTTGTATTTTTCTTCTACGTTTTCTTATTCCTCTTTTGCTTTTTCTTTTTTTGATATATTTTTTATACGTCATTTATTTTATTTTTAAAAAACAACAATACCCACAACAATAAAAATAATAATAATATCCACAACATTATGTTTTTTTTATATAAACTTTTTTTTATTTATACTTTTTTTACACAGTCTATCTATTTTGTAAAAAACGTATTACATTTGGATCTATTTTTTTTCTCTTTTTTTTATTGTCATGTGTATAATAATTATCTAAATTTGAATTTGAGGGTAATCCCACACCCTCATTTAATAAAATTTCTTTCTTAGTTGGATTTTCTTTATTTTTTCTTTTCACAACAAAATATGATGAGGAATAATTTTTTCCACGATTTCTACCATTTAACAATTCAGTATAATCTTCTACGGATAGTTCATTTATTTTTTCAGTCATTATTTTTTTCTTCAAATAAATTTATATATATCTTAATTTCTTCACCTTTTAACGGTACGTTATTCTCATAGTTAATAAAGAACTGTAGTGATTGTTTAGCCTCTTTATCACTCATAAATAAAAAATAGGGGAATTTTTTTTTTTCATCATTTAATGATGTATAAGGATTTTTTTCGTCAATATAAAATAATTCTTTTATAGTATATATAAAACGTTGTGTGGCATTGGAAATAATAGTAGATGAAGAAACTGAAATCGTTCCCTTATTTATTTTTTTTGATTGTGTTATTGCACTGAAATCCATTTTGTTTGCACATGTAATTCGAAATGAATTTTTGATATTTTTATATTCAATCGCATTTAAATTCCATAAAAAATTTTTCCCACTATTTACTAACACGTAAAGAGAAAAAGGATAAAATATTTTATATTCTTTAATTATCATTTCCCCATTTTTTTCTTCAAGAACAATCAAAAGCATTATGTTGAATGTATTAAACAATCAATACTAAGCGTTCCTGAATCAAAAGGAACTAATTTTCCTGTAGTATCTTTAACTTTAATATGAATTTCTCTTATAATGTCTTTTTTAAATTTTCTCAATGCTTTTGGGGGATTATAAGAAACTAATTGTCCATCCCCGCCACCACCTTGTCGATTCCATTGAATGGGTACTGTTGTTAACAATTCGGAACAACTATCACCAACTAACCCCAGTTCTATTTCATCACAATATATAAACATTTTATTTAATCCATCGGATACATCGGGTAAGTAATCAAAATGTTTAGAAAAAAGGGTTCGAGGTGTAGGGTTATCTTTTTTTATTTCAAACAAGAGAGGTACGATTTCAAGACCTTTTTCATTTTTTAAACCTAGCATAAAAGCTATTTTTTTTGAAAATAATATATTAATCTTTTGATTAAAAGAAGCATATTGAATACCCTTTTTTTCTACCGTAGTCTTGTTAGATAATCGAAATTCATTTACCTGTAACCCATCGACTGCTTTACTCGCATTTTCATATACCCAATACTCAATCTCAACATTAACATTAATAATTACTTTTCCATTTGAACCGATGGTAAAAAAAATTTCAAATCCTTCTAAGATATTATTTAAAAATATAATTAATGAAGACAAATCATAAATTCCGTCGGGTATAATAAATTTATCCGAAGTAAAAACGAACTCACTGCTGGCGTATACCGAATTATTATTTTCTTCGGGTATAAAATTCGTATAGGTTATGATAAATGAAAAAAAACATTCATCACCTACAATATTTTTAGTTGTTTGAGGATAAGAAACTTGTAAAACTTCTAAAAAACATTCATTGTTCAAAGCATCAATGGGTTGTGCAATTTTCATTTCAAAATCATTAATCAAATTCTTTTGAAGTCCTCTTGAGATGGAATTACTAGCAATGTGTAAATTCATTTTTTTTTTAAAACTTGTAATTCAGCACGATAAAAAATTCCTTTAATTTCTTCACGTTGTTCGTCTTCTAATTGATATGTAACGGGATCGGTGATAAATACTTTTTTAATAAAAAATATCTCATTTGTCCATCGTCGAAGACTGCTTTTTTCAAAAATATTATTTTTTACTCTTGCAATACGTACACGAGTACCTTCGCGTATCAGATCTTGAGTGGGAATAGGATAATTTAAATGATTACGTACTATTTTATTTTTTACTTTACGTATTTTTCCTTTTTTTTCTTCGCGATAAATTTCAAAGGGTGTTGCACCAGCTAATGCTTTATGTGGGGAATTATTATAACGCTTAACAATAAGGGGTAAATACTGAATATAGTCAAATTCTCCAGTCATTGTTAAAACACGTCGAACCATTGTTTTTAAAGTTCCAATTACACGTTCCACATGGGATGCTTTTATTTCTCTATTATACGTATGAAATACTTCAAAATTATATTTTTTACTTAAATTCGTACGTATATCTTGAAATTCTGTTCCTTCATCACTTTGAATTTTAAGAGGGGCTATTCCTTCTTCAATAAGAATACTTTCAAATTTATTTTTAACATTATTAGACGTTTTCTTTTTTATTAATTTGACCCAACAAAATCTTGAAAAAATATCAATACACACCAACCAATAACGATATTGATTATTATATCGGGCTAAATCTTTATTTTCAGCTAAATCAATTTCCCATTGTTCATTATTTTTATTAACAGCATATTTCAAACGTCTATATTTTTTTTTACTACTACTATGTAATCTATAATTAGAATAATCCTCATCAGTTAATGTCTCTCCTTTTAATAATCTTGAAGCTTTTTCAATAAAGTCAGCAGAAAATTTAGTTTTTTTCTTTTTACTCATTTCTATAATAAAGAATGAAAATAAATATAAAATTCTTCAAGTTCATCAACGAATTCTTTGTCGCGTAATATTCCCATAAAATCAACTTCTATATTTTTACAGGCTAACTCTTTATTTATAGTATCACCGTACAAACATAATGTATCTTGTATATTTTTACAACATCTAAAACGATAATAAAAAATTTCTGAAATTACTGCGGCACTTAAACGGTGACAAACCTCATCATCATCACTTTCTACTTTTATTTTCTTAATCTTTTCCTCGTCGTCATCGTCGTCGTCAAAATTGAGTGTGATTTTCTTTTTCTTCAATACTCGTTTTTTGACGGGAATGGGTTGGGATTTATGACCTGTTGCATGATTATACTTTCTTAGGGCAATAATATATTCATCCAAGGAATCTTTCTTTTTTATATGAAAACTACCCCAATCATCAGACCATACGATTTCACTTGGGGTTGCGTTGTTGTTGCTGGTTGTCGGTGTTGGATCATCGTCAAATTCCATTACATCATCGGTTAATTCGTTATCTTGATGTTGATAACAAATTTCCAAACCACCCCACGCATCTGTACGAACAACCAAACGGCATGTTTGCTTTTTCCAATTTTCAAATTTTACCACTTCAAAAAATATCTGCACCGATTTCTCTTGAATGCTAATCTTATTAAGAACATTCAACAATGAAGGAATATGATCATTTTTCACTTCAACAGCGCTATTGTATGTGTACTTGTCACATCTTTTATTTGTCGGATATACTTTGGCGAGAATAGCATTACCGTTGATTTTTTTTTGTGCAACTATTTTTGCAGACAAATCTGTATACGATTGCATTTTATAAAAATGATCATATTGTTGCCGTGCATAAAGTTCCACCATCTCTGAATCTGTGTAAATGATGAATCACTGTAGGGATAGTGTTTCTTTTATACCCTCCTCACAATTAAAAAAAAATTTCCATCACAACAATTTTATTACAGTAATAACCAACGTTTTATTTCAAATAAACTATTGTGTTTGCTTTGCATAACTCCTAAAATTTTACATAACTTTCTATGTTGTTTTTTTGTTTTTACTTTACATTCTATTTTATTTTCTAGAAATGCAACAAGTGCTTTCCCTATTCTTCCATTTCCATCGGAAAAAGGATGAATGGTTTCAAAAATATAATAAATCAAAACTGATATATTTTTTCTTCGATAGTTTTTTATGTAAAATTCATCTAAATGTTCCATATATTGTTGAATATCTAAAGGATCAACCCCCTCATGATATCCAACAAATCTTTTGTTTTGACTGTAATGTCCAGCATTCGTTAAATGGACCATAGATATTTCATGAATAGTTTTACAACATTCACTTATTTTCCATTTTTCTTTTTTTTCCATATAAAATTTTCGAAGGGCAAAACAAAATCTCCCACATCGCATCCAAAATTCTTTTTCATTTTCTTCGTCTTCTTCCATTCGTATAACATCATACGCAAACACTTTAAATTTTATACAATCTTTTAATTCCATTTTTTCTACATACACGTTTGTTCACTAATACTTTTATAAAAAATATCCCAATTCACATTCGATTCAGTCATTTCATACATAGGATTGTATGCAGCTAAATTATAATTCAATGTTGCTTTTATATACTTTTTTATCATAATACATAATTCTATTACATCATCCTCAAGCATTATTACATATGCAAATATTTTCTCTTTACACTTAAATTCTCCTATACTTCCCGCATAATCTTGCTTAACACCCACAGAATGATTAACTTGGGGGTGATTTTCATTTAAAACATAATTACTTTTGTTTAAAATACTTAATTTCAAAGGATCAAACTCAAAAAAATAACTTTGCCCCTTACAATTTTTATACCGACATTTATCAAAGGATACTTTACCCTTTTTTATATCATGTATAAAATCCCAAAAAACATATCTATTTTTTTTTTCAGAACCTTTTTTTTGTCTATTGAATCCTATAGGGTTATGTTCACGACAATAAAAAATAAAACATGAAGTGAACATGATAAGATTTTTAATTGAACTACAATAAGTATAAGAATTGAAAATACTAGGTGATATCATTAACAAATAAATATTTAAAAAAAGAGCAAAATCACCTTTCTGACTATGTATGTGCTTAAATTTGCTTACTAAACTTTCTTTTCCAAAACCAAGGGCATAAGATATGTATTTTCTTTCAAAAGTTAGATTTTGTACAAAATATGTATAATGATATTTATCTTTGGTTTTTAAACATTGAAATAAATCTGAGGTATGGTTTTCAAGGGGTAATACAATAAATAATTCGTTAAAACAATCGGGAAACGAAAAAAAACTACAGCATAACGTGTCTGATGATTCAACTAGTATAGTACGTTGTTGAAGCCATGATCTCTTCAAGGAATATTTTCTTTGACTTGCTTGTAAATTCGGAATCATATAAGAGAAACGATCTTCTAGAATAAAATAAGATTCCATTCCATGGGTTCCTTGGATTTTTTTCATATTGACTATATAGCTTTCTTCAGGGGGGTGAATGTTTTCACATTTCATCCTGGGACATGTGACATATTTTCCACGATAATAATCAAATAATCCACATAACCAAAATAAATATCCAATTTCTCCTTGGTTAAAATATTGAAAATAAAGAACAACCCTTAAAATTGTTTCAATCATATTGCTTGTGCTTTTTGAAAAATCTCTTAGTCTTTATATATAGCTTTTCAAATTAGCTAAATAAACATTAATCTAAATATAACAGCACATGTGGTGGTATACCATAATTTCATAGATCAAGAAGTGTATATAAAGTCTGTTTTTTTAAATAAAAAACGCTTTTCTCGATTTATTTTGAACTGTTTTATTTCAACTAAAATTATTACATAATTGCCCACAACAATCTAAATATACATGTTGTTGCAACATAGCTTTATCAAAATGTATTTTAGTTATTAATGTCACAATATAATTTCCATTACTGCTACCATAAATCACATTAAGTACAGATAATATATTTTCATCTTTAAAAAGAACTAAAAAAAGCTCTTCACCATCAAAATTTACACGTAACTGATAATTTACTAATCTAAATCTTGAATCCTTACATTTACCATATAAAAACGTTTTTGAATAACATGGGATATTATTTATCTCAAAACAATTTGAAATTAACGTGGGTAATCTCGGTTCACTATCAATAAATACTACATGTTTTCCCACTAACTGATCATAAAATGACATAGTATAGCTAAAACCGGTTATTAAAAATCTATAATATCTTTTTCCACCATATCGTTTCCGAAATATAGATTGTTCATTTTTATCTTCCACATAAATGTTAAAATATTTATAATCATAATCAGCACATCTAAACTGATAGGGATGCTCTCTCCATTCCAAAAAATAAAACGTTGAATCGCGTGTTTTTTCTATCTCGAACAATTCGACATGTAATAAATATTGAATGTCGGGATAAAGAATTTCATCAAAATCACGCTCAGCCATTTAAATCTTTTTAAAAAAACGTCTTTTCTTCTATTCGTCGTAACCTATTTCCACAGAAACATTCACTGTATATTTCCACCGTATATTTAACTTGTTGAACACCCAACGTTTAAAACTGTTTAGTCTTGAAAGTTTTAATTCATCTGGATGAATCGGGCACGGGTGTTTGTTTATACATCTTCCACACGGATGTTTGTTATAATATAATCGGTTGAATCGTTCATCTGCTGTTTCTTTACGTTCCATGACAAATATATAAACCAATTTTTTTTTACTCTTATTTATACTGTTTTTTTTTTATGGGGTTTACTTCTTTAAATCTTTTAACACCGTATCTTCTTTAACAACCATCTCTTTAATCTACAACAACGTTTTTTTTTTGGATCTTTCCACGGTATATAATTCGCACACACTTCCCCACACATATTTCCGTTAAGACATTGTCCACAGGGATATTTTGAATAGAATAATCTATTATATCGTGCATCCACGGTTTCCATGATATTTTTGTAAAAACCATTTTTTTACATTTTTATTTATATCCTACTAAAATTTCTTTTTTTTTTAATTTTAGAATATCTGTCTTTTTTAATTTTGATTTTTCTTTTTAAAAATTATATATAAACGCGTTACCCGCATGTTATAACGTTATGTGTGAATGATGTCGAATTCACATGTACAGTATCGTGATTGTGATGAACATACCGGTAGACGTTATCAAAGAATAATTACTGATGTCTTTAACCCCTACAAAATTGATGATGCAAGTAACTATTATCCAAGTCGTTTTCTTGCTAAAGAATTACACCACTTTACCTATGTTGTAAAGAAATGTCAACCTACGGTATTATGCGAATGTATTGAAGATATACCCCATGAAGATATACCCTCAACGCCTCAAACATATTACCTAGCTCTGGCAGTTAAAAAGAAACATGAATATGAAAACGATGAATGGAATTGTTCATGTCTGGGTGAAAACATAACAACAATTGTTGACTATGATGCTTCTGATCTTTTACAAAAAGAAATTACACTAATAATAGATTCTAATAATTTCATGAAAGCTGTAGCATATATTCAATAAAAACTTTTTTTTAAAAAAATTCGTGTTTTTTATTTATATATAAGAATACATAGTTGATTTAATCATCTCTAGAACAAGATGAATCAAGAACAAGATCTCGTGACCTGTGTCAATTATAGGGGTGTAGCATATTATGACAATACTCCTCGTTATTATTCATGTCATTTTCTTCAAAAACATTTTCCTAACTATACATATTTGGTAGAAGATTGTAAACCTGCTATACTATGTAAATAATGTAATCCCCCATTTTGTTCTCCACCTCAAGTCTACGAACTAACTCTGAAAATTATTATAGAGGGAGAAGAGAAAGGAATAACCCTAAAAACAATTCTTGAAACTAAAAGTGATCATCTCGTGTATAAAACAATTAAACTAATAAATGGTAACGCAATAATTCCACAACAAATTAATTTGTAAACATATTTATTTTTCTTGTACTAAAATTTTTACACAAAAATAAAAACTCGATATTCTGTTTCTAAAAGGTTTTTTATTACATTACAAAGACAAATATATTTGTTTCCCTTTACCCCTATGATTAATGAAATTGTAGGGTTTAATATTTAATATAGGTGTTTGAGTTTTTGCTAATTTTACATTACCATTATTAATATTTATATATTTTCCCTTCAATGATGATAAGAGGTTCTGTAAATTTTCCTCCGGAGCTCCAAACGCGTCTCCTATCATCATTTTGAAATATCGAGGTCCTTGCCAATCTTTCAGATATATATAATATCCATATCTTAACAACGAGGGAATCACAGGTTCATAATTTACTAATTGTATGGGTTGAGTACGATAATAAAATGTAAGATAAGGATGAGATTCACATTCTCCAAAATCAATCATTGGACGCAACCACATGTTTGAAAAAATAATAGAAAAAAATGTATTTGATACCCTGTTTATATAGTTTTGCAAAAAATCTATAAAAGTAGGTTGTCAAACTATAAAATTTTCACAAAACGTTCAAAAAAATATTGTCAAGATGGTCTATTGCAGTTTCTGTTGTTGTGAAGTGAATTCCTTCTATCATTTTTTCATGCATTACAGATGTAAAGAATGCTTTGTAAACCATCATTATTGTTATCCTTGTAAACAGAATAACTCACGACTTATCTATAGTAGAATAGTTGATCTATGTGAATGTGATGATAGAATACAAAGATGGAAAAAAACTTATTTGGATTAATAAAATTTTTTTTTTAAAATTGTCTACCATTTCCAAAATTCATAAAACTTATGATTATAATTCGGATGATCTTTTTTCCATCCTCCTTTTTGAATTTTTTTAGAACGTCGTCGTTTTCGTATTCGTTTTTTTATTTTCGCTTTTTTTATACATCTCCTAGTCCTACACTTCATTTTTTTTTTGCTGAAGTACGACAAGCAAATGCAAATATAAAAAAAACACCATCTATTTATACTGTTCTGTTTTTTGATTTTTTTTTAATATCTTTTTCTGAGAACAATGTCCGTATTACATTATGTTAGTATATGTAGGGAAAATATAACTTTTTTTGACTGCACCACAAATACTGTTCAGTGCTATTTATCATGTGAATCTCTTTTTAAAGAATATCCTGAACATATATATTTTGTAGAGGATTGCAAACCTGTTACAATAATTGAAACAAAACAATGTTCTGTAATAAAAATAAATGGTGTGGAACAACATCCGTATGAACTAACCCTGAAAATTATCAATCATGGAGAATCTGGAAAAACACTAAAAATATTATCAGAAGATGATGTTCCTCATCTTTTACATAAAAATGTTAAGTTTATAAAAAATGACGAAGACATAATAATTCCTTCTCTTGTATAAATTTATTTAATAAAGTTATTTTTTATTACATGAATTTCTTTCTTTACTCTAAAAGTTTTTTTTGTTTTTGTCGATTCTGGTTCTTATACTCAGCTAATTTATTGATTCTTTCACAATCCCATAATTTTCCCATTTTACCCTGACGTTTTCCATATCGATATAACGTGGACGGATCATATAGTCTATCTTTAAAATGGTAGAAATCATCTGCATAAGAACGAATGATTTCTCCCCCATATGGAAGCCAATCAAAAATATCATATCTTGCTTCTTTGAGATAAACAACCCCTTGAAGAAATCCCAAATCTTTATCTTTTATTTCACGACTACATTCAAAAAACGATATTTCATTTAATTTAAGATAATTCTGTGGAGTATGAATTAATTTCGCTGCCTCTATCATTTTTTCAGCCTTTTCTGGATTACGCATTTGAAATGTCCAAATCTTTCGCGAGGGTATATATCCTGCCATCTTCAACAAAAATAACTGACCATTTTATGATATCGTTTTTTATAACCCCAGGTTTTGTAGAAATGAAATAAAATTTTCTCAAAAAACTTTCATATAAATAAGCTGAAACTTTTCTTTTTCATTTATACGTAAATGTCCCTCTACAAACTTAGTTTAAGAAAAAAAATGGCTACGAAAGAAGAAATAACAAACGACGCTGGAGAACCCATACCCCTGAATGGTTCCCCTCTCATATGGGATTACGGTGATAAAGGAGAAGGATACGCGTACGGTGTACGCCCGAAAGTGTTTAATTTCGAAGACTTCAGACCCGTCAAACCTATTCAGGATGATTCTGATAGTGATGATAGTTTGTTTTTGGAGACTGACGATGTAAAGGAGGAAAAAGTATTTAATAGAAACAATATTAAAAAAAAAGTATATACCCGCTGTGATATTAATTCTCTTCGACAGAATTTTCCAAATCAAAAATATATTTTACGGCACTGTATACACTTTCCCTTTCGTACGGTATCCAGGTATAAATTATATTTAGAAGTGGTAGATGAGGGATTTCTTTATCCGTATAAATATCTAACAACAATTATGATAACTGATGATTCCATACTTAGTTCCATTAATAAAGAAATGTATTTAGATTAAATAAAAACAATAAAAAGATTTGTTTTTTCCAAAAAAAGTTATTGTGTGTACATTTTATTTTTTTTAAAAATATATCTATTTGAAAAACACCAAATAATTTTTGGACAAATTTTATCATTTTTTTTTTTAAAAATACCGTAACTAAAGAATATCAGTCATTCAGCCATAAGATGGCGTCGAGGTAAGAGTTCCATGGTGGAAATTTCTATGATTAATTCTATAAGTCAAAATTTGATTATTTTTATTTCAATATCATACAACTCTTCCCGATAAAAAATAATATGGATGTTTTTTTGGTGGGTAAGTATAAATCACATTGGGTGAGGTATGATGGTCGTTTATAAAGTTTTTTTTTGAATTTTAAAATATCTATCTCATGAAATCACCTTGATTGACCTTCCTCTCTCTCTCTGGTCGTCAAACTCAAGGATAAACCAAAAACTGGTCGTACAACAACACCAGATTTCATGAGATAAATATATACAAAATTCACAAAAAACCTCTTATATACGACCAGGTTCATATCCCCCCTGATTTGATCACTGGTCGCTCATTACAGGGTGACCACACCTTAAAAATAGGACACCCCCCTGAAAATAAGGATTGGAACTGTGCTCTGATTGGTCCATTCAAATCTTCCTTGATTCTGATTGGCTTAGAGCTCAGTTCCAATCCCTTCCTCTTCTGTATATATATATATATATATATGACTACTATACATGATGATTTATATATCACGTCGTGTTATACAGCATTGCCTTGTTCTCAAAAAACCTTGCAAACGCTCAAGGAGTGTGAATATATGACGTCGCTTGTCATATATACATGATGATTTATACAGGATTGCCTCGTTCTAAAAAACCTTGCAAACGCTCAAGGAATATCAATTTATATGACGTCGCTTGTCATATATACATGATGATTTATACAGGATTGCCTCGTTCTAAAAAAACCTTGCAAACGCTCAAGGAATATCAATTTATATGACGTCGCTTGTCATATATACATGATGATTTATACAGGATTGCCTCGTTCTAAAAAAACCTTGCAAACGCTCAAGGAATATCAATTTATATGACGTCGCTTGTCATATATACATGATTATTTATACAGGATTGCCTCGTTCTAAATAAACCTTGCAAACGTGCAAGGAATATGAATTTATATGACGTCGCTTGTCATATATACATGATGATTTATACAGGATTGCCTCGTTCTAAAAAAACCTTGCAAACGCTCAAGGAATATCAATTTATTATATGACGTCGCTTGTCATATATACATGATGATTTATACAGGATTGCCTCGTTCTAAAAAAACCTTGTAAACGCTCAAGGAAGTCAACTTATTATATGACGTCGCTTGTCATAACTATAAACAAAATCACCTGAAACGCTAAAGAAATATTAACTTATATGACGACTCGCTTGTCATAACTATAAACAAAATCAGCTGAAACGCTTGGGAACTTATAACACGCCGCGTGTTATACAGGATATTGTAACCTGCGATTTATTGCCATCACGATCACTCACACCACGCTTAATATGCTGACACTGTTATGACATGGGCCAAGGCGGCCATCTCGTCATTCTTATCACAATTATCAAATTCTTTGTTTGCAATAACATTTATCTTCTATTTTACATGTATACAGCCACAGCTATATTGATGTTACTTTCACTGCAATAAGCCTACCACTTATTTTTGCAATTTTGCACAATTCTACGCACTAAGTTACCCGAAACTTTAAAGCAATATCAACTTATATGACATCGCATTTCATATATCATTGATTTGTTCTTACAGAACGTTGCACAACAGTCCAGTCAAGCGGTAAATTACATATCAACTCACATGTAAAATCCTTCATTCGTTTTTAGCAACGTTATCTTATTAAATTTTCATATACTAACGATATTTACTTAAATATGATATCATTGCCCTCAGGGCCTTATCTCCGCCACTTTTAGCCCGCTTTTACACTACACACCAACAACATCAATTAATCTTAACACAAATTTATTATTCAAAATATGACACAACCAAAACAATGCAATACTATCATTTATAAACTGAAATGCCCTCTACAATTAATGAAAACTCCGACTTTTGGACAAGTGCCTAATATTCAGAAAGTTACTAAAAACCTACTAACGCTTTTTCCTCCAAACAACAAACAATCGTCACCTAGCTTATAAATGTTATTACATATGAAGTTCCAGTTCCGGGCATTGCCATACTGTCACAACTCCGACTTTTTCTTACTAATACCAATCATGTCCCATTCATTGTTTAAATGTTACTTTGAACTCTTCTTGAAATCCCCATTTAGAAAAAGCAAATGATCCACGTGAATATCAAAATAAAACCAATTTCTTTTTTTACGCTCTAAATTGTTCATGATAAAATAAATTTGACGAGCCCGTTTTTCATGCGTCACCCAACACAAAGCCCAAAATTGCGATGACATTATCCAATCGAAGAGGTCCATATCTCCCAAAGGCTTCTTCCAAAATAATCTTTGCATCTCTTTTGGCCATCGTGACAACGTATAAAATACGTCTCCATCAATCACTTTCAGAAGTTCCATTCTTTTTCTCACAATGTTCTCTTTTCCCCAATTTCTCATCTCCAATGTATAGCTATACAATCTTGAATATTCGCAATTATTCATGTTTCCACTCTAATTCAAATTACCCGTTATATTATTTATTGATATAAACTCAATGTAAACGTCTTCCCTTTACCGCCTAACACCTCTATACTTCATTGTCCACTCACAGACCAAACTCAAACGCACATTCATATAATTTGTGATTTTAACACAACTCTATCCTCCTCTCACCACCAATTTATTTCTATTGTCACCCACTACTAACTAATCCAATTTAACTATAGCCATTAACATACGAAGTAATCTAGAGTCTAACATAGGGTTTGGTAGAAAACGCGGACTTGCGGACTGCGAACTTGCGGACTGCGCATTTGTGGACTTGCAAAAAAATTTTATAAAATCATATTTCTAATTTAGAGTCTTTTAGCATGTTTAGCCTCTAACTTTCGGCAACGGCCCTTATGGTGTAATACAATACACACACATGGTTTATTAAACCTGACAATTTCAACTCTTACATGTTAGCGGTTTTTTCGCCGCCTTCTGCGCGAGGTTAAATAAATTAGCCTATTGATCTTTACTGATAGAACAGTTCTTTTTATGTATTAACGACACTGGGGCTTGCTGAAACTAAACAGACACATACAATTAAGCGATACATCTCCGCGTTTCCTGTTGAGTGATTAAGTAGATTTGCTCTCACCTGCGCCAATATTTAACCTATATCTAATTGTAAATATCTCACTCTGATGATGTTACGGGTTGTGAAGAAACGTTGGTATTAAAATTTTCTTAAATATATTATGTCTATAATATGCCTTTAGTGCTTTACTCAAAGTTATTTCCTGGGCCGAATCATATTCTTAACAAGACTTCGCTTTCCGCCGGGTATTTGTTAACTGTTATAACGTTAGATCAATCTCGGGTCCAGTTACACGTAGTTGCTCAAGTAGTGGTTGTTGGAGACAATAAAGAAAATAGAAAATATCAAGTAAAATATCGAATGCAGTATTTAGTATCCCCGCACTAAATAATTTATTTAGTATATGGGTTTGTTTAGGGCGCGCTTGCATATAGTTAAACACGGAGCGACCAAAAAGGTATGACCTGAATGACCGGGGATCTTAGCTGCTTATCAAAGTCCTAACATTAGGTGTCGATTTGATCATCATTTGACATATATATGAAGTATTAAATGACTATATTAACCGTGGTGAAAACTAGCAGTGGCAAGACGGCGTTTAGGCTGCCTGGCGTTAACTCTGGCTACTTTTGAGCTGGCAGTCTTGTCTAGTCTCAAGGAATCCTTTAAAAAATACACGGCTGGTTTGCCTGAGTTTCAGTGGTCCTAACTTTCAGACAAAGCAGAAATCGGAACTTTCTGCAACGGGTTTATTAAATTGATTATTAGAGATTCATCTAACGTTATATATACAGTTAACAAATACCCGGCGGAAAGCGAAGTCTTGTTAAGAATATGATTCGGCCCAGGAAATAACTTTGAGTAAAGTACTAAAGGCATATTATAGACATAATATCTTTAAGAAAATTTTAATACCAACGTTTCTTCACAACCCGTAACATCATCAGAGTGAGATATTTACAATTAGATATAGGTTAAATATTGGCGCAGGTGAGAGCAAATCTACTTAATGTGTCTGTTTAGTTTCAGCAAGTCCCTGTCGTTACCGACACATAAAAAGAACTGTTCTATCGGTAAAGATGCTAATTTATTTAAAAACCGCTAACATGTAAGAGTTGAAATTGTCAGGTTTAATAAACCATGTGTGTGTATTGTATTACACAATAAGCTAAGGGCTGTTGCCGAAAGTTAGAGGCTAAACATGCTAAAAGACTCTAAATTATAAATATGATTTTACAAAAAAATTTTGCAAATCCGCAGTCCGCAAGTCCGCGTTTTCTACCAAACCCTAACATAGCAATACCTCACCACCATCCCCAACCACGCAACGCAAAAGGAATCATGAAAAATTTTCTCCTCTTTTTCTGAGGATGATTCTGAAACACTGTTAATCCATATACCTCCCAAATTTCATTCTCTTATACACTAATGTTCTTTTTATTTTTAATAGTCTGCCGTCCAGTCCAGTTCGTTCTGGGCATGTCCACGTTTCTGTTTACATCGTTAGTTTACATTGCATTATATAAACATTCAACATGAAGTATTGCCTATTTTTTTCACACGCTTGAGATTTTCCATCTGAAAAGCGTGTTTATATAACAAGCTGTTTGGTTCGTAAATGTTCTTAATATATCAAACTACCACTCGTGCCTTCGCCACCTTCAACGAATACTCGCTTTCGAACTGTCGCAAATCTATTCCGTTAAAGTTTGTTTACATGTGCGGTCCCACCACACATGCGCAGAACGGACTGGACTGCACCTTTAAACTCTCCTAGGGTCTATGCTTCGACGAAGCACTGATTAATTTCCCCTTCATCAAAGTCGGTGTCACACCTGTGACAGTCAAACACAATCAATACTCAAACGAACCGACATCTATGTCACCTCACTATTTCCGCTACAACAACATCATATTCCTCTATCTTAGCATCCGTATGGCGTATACCACCCTCATTCTACATACCGCCTTGTTCCTTCTTCGACAACACTTCAAAAGTCTATCAAAATCGTTTTCCCATCATTTGTTACAACTATGGCCAACCGCATACAGTTGTTGGACAACGCACTTAAAACGGCCTATGAACACGATATTGACTGGTCTATTTTTCCAAAGAATATAGGAGAGGTAAGACAATATATTTAACTTATTTTATCTCACATTTACTGTCATAAGGGCTCACTTCCAAACGTCAATAGTTCGTTCCTCTAAGTTTTCCGCAGTTTACAACCTTTTCATAGTTTCCTATATTCGAAACACTGCCTACGCAGCGCTACACTTTTTTATTTTATCTCACTTTTAATTTTTATGCTTGGCCTAAACCTTTACTCTTTGCCATTATCCCTCTTCTAGACATGTCGCCTTTTTGGTAAAGGTATGAAACAACAACAAACGACCGTTTTCCTTGCTTTTTTATCCTTGATATCTTTCTGTTTGGGTCATGCCGCTATTGACGTGCAGCAATTTTGGGAAGAGCCAATCATCGTCTGGTTAGTCATTGTTCTTCCGACAGGTAACAAATTCTATCTCTAATACTTTTTAACAAAATGTGTCCATCGCTAAACATCCAACATTGATATAACGCGTGCGCAATAGTTTACTTTGCATTTTACTTATGCTATATTTTCAACAATCAGCCGCAAAAAGTGCGATGGACATATTATTACTCAACCTAGCCGCCTTTCTAACCGGCAAATGCCCAAAACGCTATTCGTCAAATATTATTCGTGTTTACTATAAATATTAGACTAAAATACGCTTCTTTTGTTTTCGGTCTTCTTCGCTTTCATTTGTTGGGATTGTGTTATGTTTACAGCTGCAGTTTACTATAAATCGTTTGCTTTGAAAAATTCGTTAAAATGCTCGACACTTATTCATTCTTATTCATGAACGTACACATTGTTAAGTCTTATTTATTCCAACGATTTCTCAGTTGATCTCAGTGGCCGTTGTGACCCGTGACAACGTGAGTCTTGTCGGTAGCTCATCAAGTTTTCGTTCCAGTTTGATTTATGTTTAGGTCTGCCACATGCGTTATGTCAATGCAACTATAACCATGGCGTTTCTTCTATTATTCAAACCCAAATATTATTTTCCCTCGCGTGTTTGTCAGACAATTTTTGCTATTCTTCTTAATGCCTACTTCAAATCCGTCGAACTTGTTTTTCTCCGAACTTCATCCTAATTAAAACCGTGGCACTTAATCGTTTCAAACGTCGTTTCAATACGTTAATACACGATTTTCGCATCCTAACTGCGTATCAGAATGACGCGTTCTGAGACGGCATCAAACTCATTTCAGTTCATAACATCTACCTAAGTGTCGCGGGGACATTTGCAGGCACAAATTCCGTCGTATGCACCATGCGACAAATGTTGAATTTCCATATAAAATCCCGAAATGACGTCACATACACTATCGGTAGTAAAGGTCGAAATTAAAATCAGCTGTTATTTCTAAAATAAAACATTATCGTAAGAGTTAGGGTTAGTATATATTAGGTGGAGGGTTAGGGTTAGGATTAGGGTAAGGTTTGGGTTTGCTACTATGTTTTAAATTTGGGGATATTTATATGGAAATCGAGCCGAAATGTTGTTGAAAACTAAAATAAACCAATCAAAAAACGTTATTTTATTTTCCTATTCTTTCCGCAGACATGCCCCTCGTGTGTCCTGAACAAGCTGAATGTCCTCGCGACATTCCCCCGCGATTTGTCGCCTCCTGTTTTTATTAGAGGAAGTGGGGAAGCGCGCGGGGAGTGGATCGAGGAAAATCGGAGGCGCGCAACACGCGCCTTGTTTCTTTTGTTATGGCCGCAATAATTATGGGTAAATACGGTAAATAACAGCTCGTCAATCCTTCGCGGCGTCTACATTTAATTCATTACGTAAATTGTTATCATTACAACCATAATAAATCCTCTCCTCTATATATCTTCAAATACAGGTAGATGCAAGAGCGCCTTGCACCAATTTTTGCGTGAAGTTATGCATGAGGTCACCGATTACCTACATGACAATGGTCACGAGACAAAACAAATGTTTCTACCGCATTGCACCTGGGACAAGTTTGGAGACATTCTTGCAAACTCTGGCGCACGATCTATTGGTCTATACGATGAAATTATGAGCTTCTTTTCTACAATGAATATGTATTCTTCGGCGAAGCTACAAGTTTCAGACACAAAGGAATACCAGGACTTTCTGCAAATGTACACTGGCAAAACCAAAACAAGAGAAACAAGTACTGTATATATAAGTTTTATAATGCTTTAACAAATACCAACTTATTTTCCTTGCACGACTCTGTCATGACACACGCGCGAAGTTGCGACACTGGACAAAAGTGTAGAAAAACAGACCGCATAGGCGAGTGTTTTTCAACTTTTCGAAAGTCAACCAACTTCAGAAGTGTTAATTAGCATCACATTTAAATCCTGCAGTACATGGATATTATTTCCTATTTATTTTATAAAATAACACCACCATGTATTTACTTATAAAACCACAAATGTTTTTCCCCGAAAAATTAGGTACACATACTGATCCTGCAGACGGTCGGTAGCATCTTTAGTGGTCGGTACTCTTAACGCACTAAATTTATAAATTAATAAGTATTTTAATTCATTTATTAATTTATAAAACACACATGTCATTAATTTTTCCCTTTCACCTCCCCGGGGCCACCTCAAGCACTGACAAAAATCTTTTTGTGTTAGTTTGTTACTATATCAAACAAATACATTACATTTTCCCATGCGTGTCCACTGTTATACATCACGACACATAGTCGCGTCTTTCTTTACATAATGTAGGCCGTCATCTCTGATCTATAACAGTCCACACACACGGAAAAATTTAATCTATTTCTTTTACACTATACTATACCAAAATTACACAAAAAGAGATTTTTAGCACAAATGACTACGAAAGTTGACTACGAAAGTTGTTGGGGCCCAAGAAACATATGCATGTGTGTTGTGCAAAACAACGCACATCATTGGTACGCCATGCTATAATGATTAATTGCCTAGCGACGCCAAGTAAAATCAAATGTCCGTCTATACTGTGATAACAAATAGTAACGAACAAATGAAAAAACAGAGTGAACACACATTATTCTATGAAGAAAAATACATACAGTATATATATATTCATTTATCAAAATCTTACTACTGAATCATAATTACTTTTTGTCATCCACAACTAAACTAAACACTCATGTCACTATAAAATTTTATAAGTGACTATTCATTCATTAACAGATTTAATGTAAGTAGTATAGGGGGTGGGGCTGCGAGCCCAATTTTTACACATTCGATGTTGAACTCGAATATAATCACCAAAACATCACTAAATTTATACCAAATCCCATACCCCCAAATTCGATGTCGTTTCAGTATTTCTAAAATTTTGTAACATGCATCAAATAAGACCACAAACCCGATTTATACGCTAATAATGTGACGTTCCAATATTTTTACATGTTTTTAGAAAATAAAAAGTGTCGTTTCAAAAAAAGTAGAGTGTAGGACCCCAAGCGTTTTTCACATATCTGGAAAAATAGAAAATGACGAAGCGACACTTTCTATTTTTAGAAAAAAAAATGCGGTACGGGCCTAGGCATTTTCACACAACACATTCGATGTTGAACGTCAAAATATCGCCAAAAACCTGATTTATATGCTAATGCGCCATTTCACAATTCTCACATATTTAAAAAAAGTAGAAAGTGTCGTTTCACATTTTTCGCATTTTTAAAAAAGAAAGTGTCGCTTCAACATTTTCACATATTTAAAAAAAATAGAAAGTGTTGTTTCAACATTTTCACGTTTTTGTCAAATCACATTTTCACAAATTTGTTCAATTTCATTTAAAAATAGAGAGTGTCGTTTCAACATTTTCACAAATTTGTCAAATCACATATTTAAGAAAACAGTCGTTTCAACGCTTTTACAAATTTATGTATCGTAAAAGTGTCTCACGCGTGATAAAATTGCCACCCGTTATGCAAATTAGATTATTGCCACCCTCGAGGCTGAGACCCTCGAAGCTGAGACCTGTTAATAATAGATCAGTCCGTTTGTTCATTATTTTCAACGTTTGTCGCACTCCTAAAATGGTGATCGTACACATGTTTCGACGTTATAATTCCTCCAGACAACAAGCCCAAGAAAGGCACATATGGTGTCACAACTGCGACAATGCGTTATCTCTCACTACAATGTTTTCGTGACCATATGCGTAGGAGTCAATGCCATTTTCTAAAATGAATCGTTTGTCATCGAAGCAGGATAACGACACTTTATTAACTTCACAGCTATCGATCTGATGCTTGTTACTTCTAATGGTGTTCATTTGGTGTCGCAATTGTTCCTCCTCGCGTAGCACTCTTTTATAATCTTCGTGATTGATCTTTTTTTTAATTATATTTTTTCTAATACCTTTAGCGGTTTTCCCACCACCCCCACCCTCTTTCAAATAGCTGTACATTTTACTGCGCAACCCGACGAAATCAATAATTATCGCCCCAGCGCACTCATCCTTCATCTTCCCAATAACTTTCTTATTCTCTATAAAAAAGAATGGGCTGTCTGTGGGGTAATCGCTGTTGTCGAACTTTTCACGCTCCGCCATAAAGTCGGAATAAACGTCATCAGTTTTGATTGAGTACAGCAGACTGTCAGTGTCGGTGAAGTGCAATCTGCAGGTATCACTAGAGTACTTTTTCATCATGTAATTATAGTGAAAATCATACATCAGCGTTTTACTCAAGTCTAGTATGCACATGCCCACATATGCGGGTCGATTTAGTGTCAACGTTTCTTTTTTTTTGTTGACAGCGACTAAGTTATCGTCAAATATTTTGCAGGACACAAACGTCGGCTTTGAGACAAGCTTTTCAAGTTTCTCCGCAGTGGTCACTAATCTTACGTCCACGCGCTTCCTCAAGTTTTCCATTGTTTTTCCAAACACACTGTTGTTCATCAACTTGAAGAAGTCCTTCTCAAAAGCGTTCTCAGCCGCAGTTCTTTTGACTGTGTTAAAGTCGATGTACTTACCTAACCACTTGGACTGGTCAAACTGTAGGACCCTATGCACCTTTTTGATTTTTAACCCAAGATCCACATACAACTGCAGATTTTCATAGTGGCACACATATTTTTTTTTGTCCATCAAATTAGTCACCAACTTCTTCACACCACCAACGCTAACGTTAAACTTATTTTTGATTTTCGTGCAGTACTCTGACAACATGTCAACGGTTATCTCCATCTTCTCAGGAGCCAGCGGGTAGTCGTTATGTAAATCATGCAAATGGTCTGGATACTCCAAGTCGACTTCAAGTAGTAAGCCCTTTTTACTGTCGTTGTGATAGTTGCGTAGATTAACCTTTTCTATTTCTTTCTTAGTCAACCACTTGAAGCCACCCGTAGGTAGACTTCGACTCATTGCCCACCCATACAAATTGTTGGCATCAAGGTACATTAAATACTTCGACTCTTGCGCTTTGTCATACCCTTTCATGTACTTGTTATTCGCCACGCCATGTCTGTTGCATATGTAGCTCACACCACCACGCATACCCATTTCTACGAACTGGAACATGTCAATGTCGGACAATAATTCGAGTTCCACTCCAGTCATTTTTAACATAGCATCCCAAGCCAATCCAGGCGATGTGAAATAGTGACACGGGTCTAATTTATACTCGCGATGGCACGTCTTTCTAAAGTTCTCAAAAACGTCAGCGAGCAAGAGCACGTCACTTTTCAAATACAGGTCGTGATACCCACCCATACTTTCAACGTCGAAGTAGTCCCACACGTCGATGGCGCGCTCATGCATTTCTTCCGTGATATGTTCATCGTTCAGAATGCTGTAGAAGTCTTTTTTGGAGGGTAGCTCACGTTCATCGAATTTCTCAAATGAGTCCATGTAGTCATAGGGGTAGACCCCCTTTCTTGTCATGAGTGCTAACCCCTCGTCGTGAAACACTTCTGACGTGTATTTGAAAGCGTCCCTCGGTAGGTTCTTCACCAAGTTGTCTAGACCACTACTCATAAACTGGAAGCTGTCCAAGAATACCAAGTTTTTTCCAAGCATGAACGCCATGTACTTCTCCATGTTGTTCGGTATCACATTTATGTCTTGACCAAACTTACCAATCTCCTGCATAATGAAATGACCATCGTAGCCGCGTAAGTTATGGAAGATCACAGGAATTTTGTCAGTCAACTTAAAGTTCACATTACAGTCGCGATGCGCAGACCCTCTGTACTTACCTGACACGTGGCAGTGGTCTCTCACTCTAACGTCAGCGCCAGTGTACTCAACACTGCAAATATGGCAACTCCCAGCTTCGTCAAAGTCCTTCTTGTCGTCGTCAGTCATTATAATTTCTTTGTTGAAGTGACTCTCAGATATTTCTTTGCAATACTCAACAATTTCTAACATCTCCTCAATGAACTTGTTAACTGCATTTTCACCGCGGTACACTTTTACTGGCTTACTGTACTCGTCGTCATAGCAACAAACTAATTTGTACCCATAACCACAGTCAACGTGCCTCTGGTAAGCATTTGTGTAGCTACACTCGCTTGACGGTCTTGTTGTGTGCACCTTCTGTGTGATAGCCTCAAAGTCTGCGTACACCACAAATGGTACGTTTAGCTGTCTACTAAAATTCTCGTATTTCACTTTCGCACCTTTTTGTGGCATTTTAATAGCTTGCTTCCCATTAATGACCAAACACACTTCAACATGGCTTTCAAGGACGTCCGCTCGACTAAAACACTGCAGGCAATATCTACAAAAGTGTTTTCTAGCTTTGTGCTCTGTCTGACGGTACATAAACTTGTTGAAATCGCGAATATACACATAATGCTTATTACCCACATCGTTAGTTATCAACAATAGGTCTATGTGGTCAGGGTACACCTCCTTAGAAACATACATAGGGAATGGCTGCTTATTTTCGTACCCAAAAACATTAATGCTAATTTCGTTAGCCTTTTCGATCTTGTTGTAATCTTTGAGTGCGACTGGGAAGTCAATTCCGTCGTAATTCAACTCGCTGACATGGCTGGCATACTTTGACGTTCTGTCAGAGTGTTTTCCAACAGGAAATTTATGTGCGAGGTGACACCATCTAAAACACTCGTTGTCATCATCGTTATTCACATTTATCAAGCCCTTCATACTGTTGCGCAGCGCCTTTGGCAACACAATGTAGCTACTCCCACGCAAAGGTCTGTAAATAGCGATATTGACGTAATGTGCATCTATTTTGTCGATAGTCCATCCAGACCCCTCAGATAACCACCCAGCTATCCGCGTCAAGATCTGTTCCGACCCACGATTGGCAACATCCTCAATATCGCGCTCATTAATGACGACAAACGTCCCGCTGTTAAAGTAGGCAGTTTTATACGTGGTCTTATCACGCTCTAAAGCTTTCTCAAAAGTGACCTTAACTGTCTCTACCACTTTCATCCCATTGGTCTCACCTAGTTCACGTCTCAAAAGGTTGATGACAGCGCCTCTGCTGCCATTCACCTGATTGATGTCTCTGTCGCTAACCACCTCAACTCCATAGGACCTTGTGAACCCTCTCAGCGCTCGATCCAATAGCCGTGGGTCTTCAACTGCGGGTTGTGCTTCCTGATTTCTAGCAAGACGGTTATGCGTCCGACTACCAACGTTAACTCGTCTGTTTGTCGTGTCACTAAAAACACCATCTCTAACAAGTTGGTTGTAGACTCGTCCATGAACGTTGACTGCTCTACCTGTTAGCGGATTTACAACGGCTGCACCAGTTCTAGCGAGCGAGTTTTCTGTGGCGTCACCCATGGCTTCTATATACTACACTTATTTTTTTCCTAAGCCACTCGTTGTAATAATGATCGCCACTTTCACACCATCCCAGCTTTGGGTACACCACCCCAAACAAATTGTCGTCAAACTTCTCTTTCACCTCACCATCTTTGAGGTCTGGCACCTTCTCAAGTGTCTCGACTTGACTTCTATGACACAACCTAATAATGTAGTATCCGTATCTGCTGACGTTTCTACCCTTTATCAAATTGTGTGAGTACAACGCGTTAACGACTTTCAAGAAGTCCTCTTTTATCAACTCAAGGTGCTCACCCTTCACAACGCTCCGTAGTCTCCTCCCCATCCACCAAGACCGTTTGTGAACGCTTTTTGGTCGTGCGAGTCTCATGTCGCTGTAACTCTGAGTGTAACCCCATTCGATGTCACCGCACTTTGGACACACGTACCCACCGCACTCGGTCATGTTTTTCACAACGTCACAATCCGAGCAGTAGTGAATTCTGAAGGTGTCCTCACACTTAATTTGCATCTCATTCGCAATCTCGTCAATTGTCAAGCCATAACTCATCTGCTTCATAAGTTTGTCCATCGCTCTTATACTACTTCGACATTTTTTACCGAACTAGTACCCACACTGCTATTCCGCTACCCAAACCTAGCGCGCCGACAAACAGCAATTGATACTCCCTCATTTCCGCACTCGGCTGGTAGTAATCCGCAATCTTTGGGGAGTCAGTGAACACTCGTCCGCTGTACTGTATGGTCATTACGCTTCTAAGTTCTTCCAACGCGTGGTTTGTATCGTTAATGTCAGCGTTAGCATCTGAGACCCGTTGTCGTAAACGCTGGATCTTATCTTTTTTAGCGATTTCATTTTCATACCACGCTTCTTTCGCACTGGCTAACTGTTCCAACGCATGATTGTGCCTTTTCATCTCAGCTTCATAGCCTGAGTGGTTAAACTTCGAGAACATAAAGCCAGCGCCTGCAAAAGCCACTGCATTAAAAATCCCTCCAGCCACAACACTCGCCATTAACTTACGTTGATTTGAATGGATCTGTCGGTATCCACTTTTTTGATTGCGCCCATTTCACTAACAGCGTTCCTGCACCAACAGCTGCAGCAAGTTTCACTGTGCCTTTCACAGTCTCTGGTGTTCCCAATGGTTCCCCCAAAGCCTTTTTCGAAATCATACTCACCACCACAGCACCAGTCGTAACAAGTAGCGCATCGTACAATTCGTTCATGAGTTCTTTTCGATCGATCGCAGTCATATACATTGTCGTGTGTTTTGTTCAAGAATCAAATGTGTCTAACGCTGGACGACGAGTTCTATGACTTTCTGACACAGGCGCTGACGCAGTACTCACAGGTTCTTTTTCACTGCTAATTGTGTACCACAACGAAGCACCAGCAATGATAACACCAAGTGTTCCAACAATGTAACCATAGCTCCACTCACTACCCTGTTCTTCGTTGACTATCATTTCACGCATTTTCTTTTCTTTCGCAGCTTTCGATATCTCAGCCAACTTTTTACCAGCAGCAACGCGCTTTGGGTCCTTCACCTTAACACTTTTCACATCAGCTGTGATCTTCGCTTCAACAGCCGTCTGTGAGTCCTCAACCATCTAATACACTATCACGTGTTATCTTACTCACAGTTGACCTCACAGATGTCTCACAGTTGACCTCACAGTTATCTCACAGCCCCAGACCAAACGCACTAAAAAATTAAGATTTTTTCTGGGAGTATAACATAATGGCTCAAGCCGAGAGGTTAGCGAAGAAGATCTTGTCTACTTGCGGAGAGTTGAGTTTATCAACGTGTCTATCCCACAAGACGCCTCCGGACCCGACGTCTTAAGAGAGTACTTGCCAATCTACACATTGTTCGACCTCGGGTGCGAAGGGTTGTTAAGTCCAATGAATCCTTGGGTTCGCTATACGAAGGCTGTCCACACCGCTTGGATCAATCTCCAAGAAGATGAAGCCAAGTCGTTGGCCGACAGCTTATCTAGAGTGATCCCTGTGTGGTGTTACTCATCATTCAAGTACCTTATGTTAGCGGGTGATGTCTACTTGAAGAACCCTCGTGAGTACACTGCCACACAACTCGGTAACTTCCTCGAAGTGTTCATAGCGATTAATATATGGAGACCGTGCCCAACCAAAATCAAAGCGTGGTTAGAGCTTGCCGCAAACCGCGACGTTCACGTTTGTGTGATGGGGTGTTTCGATATACTGAGTGCGGGCGACATCGACGACCACATAATGTCATACGCCCACATGTACTCTATGAGTGGTGCAGAGGCGCACATGTGCCACCCATGCGGTATGAACATCCGTAGTCCAGCATATCGCTCGAGACATGAGAGCTCGCAGTCCCATCTTAAAAACTTAGAGCTTCAGCGGATATTCAACAACGAACGACGATTCCCACCGCCGCAATAAAAAATATTTCTCTGAGGATATAGTAACCATGAGAAAAGTTGGCAAACTAGAAATCGTGATTGGTCCCATGTTCGCAGGAAAAACGACAGAGACTCTTCGCAGGTTAGTCGCGTTAAGTAAGTCAGGGCTCAAAGTCCTTTACATGAACAACGCGGGTGACACTAGGCGAACTGACCACGCGTTCTCCACACATCGTCAGACCATTGTTGTTGGATCAGACAGTTTACCTGCGAAGTTAATCACCGACCTTCCGAGTTCCTCCGAGATAGCCTATTACGACGTCATCGGCGTTGATGAAGGCCATTGGTACTTTGGTCTACTTCCAGTTATTCGCGAGTATGTCGAAGCTGGCATTCACGTCATTATTTGTGGTCTCATATCAACGGAGCACTTAAAAAAACTTGGCGAGCTCGACACGCTCTTCCCAGTAGCAGACGACATCACATTTCTAAAAGCGTATTGCGCTGTTTGTCGTGACACTGATGGAACAACTGTCGATGCACCATTCAATTGGAGATACAATCCAGGACCATCATTTGTTGGTGGAGCTGAGCAATATCGCGCAGTGTGCAGACGTCATCATCCTTCCACACAAAATTAAGGGTGTTCTCGAATACCCCACTTTTTTAAATTTATACATTGGTCACATGGAGCGTCCAATGTCTCATAGAAACATTTTTTCACACAGTGGTCAGAAGGTTTGTGGAATAAATAGAGAAAGTTTCGCAGATATTTTTTATTAAGTTAAAAACATCTCTAAAAAATGCTAGAACAGTTGTCGCTCCAAGCATCGTCTCAACAACGAGAACGGGCGTTAACTCAACTCATTACTCGCTGTCTAAAAAGTCTATTTACAATAGTGTCTCTCGTGGTTACTCAATGCTGATTTATTTTTAAATTTGCGAAAACACTGAGAACATTGAAACCCAACGTCAAAGAAATATTTTATTACCATGGTGATAGCGTCGTCGTACGAGTCGCACAAGAGTGTTAGATACCCAGCGGATTTATATCTGAGCAACAGAGAGTCTTGCTCTTTGGATGTCTTACCTGTGCCACCTGGATTCTTGAACTCGATCACAAGCCCGCTGTGTTGTCGGTTTGCATTAGCAATAATCAAGTCAGGTGTTCCACGTTGGTAACCTTTTTTCCACGAATTTATTCTCTTACTCGACGTGTCTTGATTTTCACCACAAGCGGCTACCAAAATAGCTTCTGGATAATATTTCCTAAGAAAACCAACAACTTTCGTATGAAGGTCGAACTCAGTGATCATTTTAAACTGGTTGTGTTTGAGACTGACGTTAGCCACAGTCTTTCTAACGCTTGGTAAGACTTCTGTGTGCACCCACGCGCGTCAATCCACTCAGTCTTTGTTAGGGTCTTTATAGATCTGATTTGTTGAGTACCAATGCACCAGATGTGTTCTAGCACTCGATTTGTTCTTCACTTTACCACGCCGTCTGAAAAAGTTTCTAATGTTACGAACCAGCTTTCTAAATCTTCGAAGCTGAGACCCTCGAAGCTGAGACCAACCCATTTTAACTTAGGTCACGTCTCCCACCACTCCCACAGTGTCTGACTCTGGTAGCACGATAGGTTTGCCGTAAGTCTTTTTAGATCTCATACCAATTTCAGCATGGAGCTCGAGAGTCACGTCACCGCGGCCAAATGACCCACCAGCTTTGAACATGTGATCAGTCGTCTTATTTATCTTATATATTTCATGAGGTCTCGAAACACACGCCCCCATTTACTTTACACCATATTCCTTCATCATTTTTCCACCCATGATTATGATGTCTCGGTTTGTCATGTAACCACTCACGATCTTCACACCATAGAATTCTATCAACGATGGGTACGCATAGGGTGCGAGTGGTATTCTTGGTCGGTGTATTCCAAAAATTGTTCCATAAGGTGTGCCTATCTTTTTCATATTTGCTATGAAGTCTGAATCGGTTGACTTGATGTTGTTGACTCTGACGTGCAAATTGTTCATTTGCCAGTGTATTGATATCATGTGCATTTTGGTGAGGTCAACACCACTCGGAATAGTGCATATGCTCTCCATTGCTGGGACGCTACCACCATACACAAGTCCATTGGTCATACCAGTCTTGTACCCTATGAACTTGTCCCAACTACCGTCGTCGTTTGATATAATTGTCTCCCAATTTGATCCAGCAGTTCTCATAGGTAATCGCACTACAACAAAAATGGAGAGATCACACCATTGCATACTGGGGCAATTAAAATGGAGGCCCGACTCAAGTGGGAGTGGTGTTAACACGGGGGATAGAAAACTTTGGCTTACACTGCTGATGCCAACAATAGGACCATAGGTTGGGTTGTTTTGCACTAATTTACTTGTCTCACCGATGGCTTTCACTTTGTTTGAACCATTGGTGTGAAATTCCACATTTCTCAAGGCGTGTGTGCTAACGTTGAAGTCAAGCACAATGTTGTAGGACTGACTCTTGAGTGATAGTAGTTGCTCTAGAGTTCTTTTATTGATGACGTCTGAGTCATCGACTGGGTCTGCTACGTTTTTTATCGCTGAGCCTTGCATGTCTATTATTCCAGACATCCTTCCACCGGTCGCGCTTAACTTAGGGTCTTCGTCCAGATGCCTTTTCGTTCTTTTTAGTATTTTATCGTGAGGGTCGTCAGACTCATACCCATAGTTTAGACTCATTACTACCTCAAGGTGTATTTGGTTAGTAGGTAGCCAGAGACTGCTGAGAACCCTAAGATTATCGCCAGCGTTGTCGTGTCTGGCTTACTTGTGGTGCGTGCTATTTGATTGGCCACTGTTTTCTTCACAGGTGGTGCTACTAAGTGAGTCACCACATTTTCTTGGTGGGCCTTTTTAGTCACAGTCGTTGTTGCCTTCGAGTGAGCCACCACATTTTCTTGGTGGACTTTTTTAGCCACAGTCGTTGGTGGTACTACTAAGTGAGCCACCACGTTTTCTTGGTGGACTTTTTTAGCCACAGTCGTTGGTGTTGTTGCATTCAAGTGGGTGTTCACTCCGAATTTCATGGACTCTGTGGCAACCATCAATAAATTGTTGTACCCAGCGATTTTATTCTTGAGAATCACTACGTCACTTGGCATCAACCACGTACTTGGCGACACTGCGAGATTTTGGACAACGTTGGTGTCTCTAATCGATTTATTCATGTTAAGAATCCACGTCGACACGTCATACTGTATAACACTGTCAGAAAACAACTTTCGGAATTCTTGTTGGGTTTCTAAACTTCCTGCAGAACCACCAACGACAGATACACGCGTTCTCGCTTGTGCACCAAGTGTGGAGTATACGAAGGCTTCTATGCTCTGATTTAGATATTGCAGTCCAATGTTGGTGAAGCCGTCTGACAATCGCGCGACGTATCGTTTGTAATCGTTATGGGTGTCGTTGAGTGTGTAGACTCTGGTTTCACCCAAAGTGCCATCGCTCAGGACTTTATTCTGGTAGTACTGCCTTCTGGGGATCTTGGAAATCTTGCCATACAATTCGGAAGCGTTGAATTCTCTACTTATCGATCTCATGGTCTCGCCACCTTCCATTCTTCTGAGAAGTCTCCTAATGGTGAAGTACACATGGAATCTCATCACGCTTGTGACCACGGGGTGAACTTCTTGTGACACCGATAAATGTTGCAATGACACTCCACAACAGAAACTCGCACAATACGTCGCAAACACAACACGATAGTAAGATTCGCTGTCGTCCCACTCTGGTTTTGTCTTTGACGTGGTGATTTGTAAGACTGGTAGCTTTGACATGAAGTAGTTATTTTGGTTGACAAAAACTTTGAAGTTATTCACCGGATAATTTAACACGTTTTCTGTTGGATAACCATCCCAAAGCCCCCAGTGGTTTTTATGACCTTTTGGCAGTGGTTGGATAGTTCCACCACCTTGCCATATTATTGGGAACTTACTATTGTGCAACCACTTCCACATGTTTTTGTCATTTTTGAAGGTTGCGCTGGTTATGTCTGTGCTGAGGATGTCATTGTTTCTGAAATATATGTCGACACTCACGATTTTACCATCTTGCGAGATATTTGGATAGAGCTCGAATTTGCTTAAAGTGGCGTGAGGGTACTTTTGATGAGGTCTGCCTTTGCGTCGTGTGCAGCCTTCGATGTGTTCGCCATCGCGAGTTCGTAGTGCTTTCCATAGTAATTGTGAAGGGCTTTCCGCATATATAATATACCATATGTTACACATAACACATGCTACATTATATGGTCAGGTTTGTGGTATTGATTAAAGGTTCAACGGAAACTGTGGATCTACCAGAGGCGCTTTTGACGTTTGGCTCAGATCCTCACTTATTGGTGAAAAAAGCGACCATCTTTTGGGACTACGTTAATGTGGAGACCGGTGTGAACGATGAAATAAGTTACAACAGCAACAAACACGTTTTTGGGCCTGGGTACTACACTTTTGAAATGATTGCTAACGAATTGAAGGGGTTAGGGGCCATCGAGCTAGTGGCAAACAAACACGATTCAAAGTGTGCGATAAAAACTGACCAACAATTAAACTTGCTTAAATTTGGTGAGCTGTTAGGGTTCGATGGTAACACAACGGTAACCACTAGTGGTTTGGTCAGCCCTAATGTTGTGGACGTTAACAAAGGGTTGAAGTATGTACAAGTGGGTTGTAGTATTGTGAACAGACCTGAGAATATTGTTAATGGTAGCAAAAGCGAGGTTATCGTGGAGTTACCATTGACCACCACCCAACCACTGAAGAGCTCCGTTCAACAATTTTTCAATATTGAGTCGAAGGTGTCGATAAACAAAGGCGCTTTCACACAGCTAGTGTTTAACGTAACTGACCAAGATGGTAGTGGTGTTAGTGTTGGTGACATATTGTTGGATTTGTACGCAACGCTTGAGTAGCTAACGTTAAACGCGTGCTAAAGTAATGAGTCTAAACTATGGGTATGAGTCTGGTGATTACACTGAAAAGCGACGTATAGACAACAACCCTCAAAAGTTGACGGTGCTTATTGAAGGTGTGGAAAAAGTTGTAACTTTTGGTCGTAGTGTGGTAGTCGCACATGATAACCCACATATTGTAGTCAAGACAGCCACTGTGTTTTGGGGGCTACGCTCGAATGTTTGATGCTTCCTCCGGAAGACTATCCCCATTTTTTGGACAGATCCAAGTGAGTGGGGGGTACCACAACTTTGACGCGTTGGTTATAACTCTACGACGCGCGCTCATGGTGCGTGGTAGGATAGACCTTGTGGTGGAGAAACTAACAGCCACAGGTAAAAGTAGAGTCAAAGCTCGGTATATGGGAACTACCCCCAATCTAGAACTTAAGCTATACGACATTGGGTTCTTGCTTGGTTTCGCGAAGGATGCGACGATTGTGTTAAATAACCAGTGGCACTACAGCCCAAGCAAGATCGACATGAATAGAGGTCTAAAGTATGTAGAAGTCTCGTGCGACGCTGTTGAGACGGAGAGCAATGTGGGCATTGATGGGAAGCGTAGCGATGTGGTCGCAACATTACCAGCGCCCGCCGAGCAGCCTCTAGATGGAGGGATAGAACGCTACGCAAATGTTGAGTCCAAGGTGAGAATTAAAAAGGGTATCTACTCAAGTATGACGTTTCGTGTCAAACCAAACAATGGTGACGCTGACATTGGCACGGTGCTATTGGAACTGTATATTGTGTGAATTATATGGAGCTTGGTGTGGAAACAGAGCAGGGGTTGCGAGACATTTACTATAATCCCAAGACGGGGTACAGTGGTGCAGAGAGGTTATATCAAAGTGCATTGGGAGACGGATTGAAAGTAACTAGAAAAACAGTGAAAGAGTGGTTGACAGCGCAGGACACTTACACTAGGTACAAACCCATTGTGAGGAGACACAAGTTCCGTGCGACCTTTGTTGGGTTTCTTGGTGAAGAGCTCCAAATGGACTTAGTGGACATGAGTAAGTACTCAAAACAGAATGGCGGGTATTATTGGATATTGACAGGCATTGAAATATTGAGTAGATACGCTTTTGGAATTGCAGTTTATAGAAAAGACACTAAGAACATGACTAAGGCTGTTGGAGAACTATTGAATGGCTTTAAAGATCGGTTTGGAGCCATGCCTAAGTTAGCTCAATTTGATGATGGACTTGAATTCTACAATGTTGGTGTGAAAAGTTTGTTGAAAGAACACAGCGTTAAATATTTCAGCACTAAGAGCGACAAAAAGGCTGCTGTTGTCGAGCGTTTTAATAGAAGTCTGAAGAGCGTTATGTGGAAGTACTTTTACACACGTGGGACGTACAAATGGATTGACGTTCTTGACCAATTCGTGAAGAATTACAATAGCAACGTGAATCGCAGCATTATGATGAAGCCAAAGGACGTCGATAAGTCAAACGAAGGCGAAGTATGGACCACTTTGTTTGGTCATCAATTTGCAGACAATCCATTACCAAAGTTTAGAGTTGGTCAATCGGTGAGAATTAGTAAATACAAGAGTGTGTTCACAAAGGGCTATGAAGCCAACTTCACTGAGGAGCTGTTTAAAGTGGTAAAGGTTATTCGTGGCGATCCGAATGTGTACGAAATTGAGGACATAAGTGGTGAACAGATTATTGGTAAATTTTACGAACAGGAATTATCGCTGGTCAATAAGAAACATGGCGACGATGTGTACAGAGTTGAAAAGGTATTGAAAAGAAAGAAAGTCAGAGGTAAGAAGATGGCGCTGGTCAAATGGTTGGGTTATGAGAGCAAACATAATTCGTGGATACCAGAAAGCGACATTCAAAATGTGAGCTAATGTAATATGGCTGAAAGTGGGGGAGATTTTGAAGACTTTGAGATGGAGGACATCGATACACTTGGTAGGTACACTGATGACCAATTAAACGATAAGTTCGAGAGTCTCAAAGAAAAATACAATTTACTTAACGATGAGTACGTCAGCGGCACCATGCCAGACGTTGAGCGTACTAGGGTTAAGAAATTGTTTGATGAAATAAATATATTACAAGACGAGCAAGAGAGAAGAGCGCCTCGAGAAACAGAGACGTCGTTTATTGACAGTGACGATGGTAAGACGGTGACAATAGGGAGGACCAACACAGAAGTCCCTGCAGTAGAGTTTGTCGAGCAGGAATCGTATGACGACGTCAATGACGTAAGTTTCAGTTTAGCTTTTGAAGAGGAGGAAGAAATTAAGAGAAGACTCGGTGAGCTAAAAGCGTCCAACAAAGAGGTGGTGAAAAATCAAGTAGAAAGAGTCAAGCTAATAGATAGGAAAATACGGAGGTTGGGTAAAAAAAACTCGGTCAAGACGACGCGTCAAGGAGCATAGTCAACAGGTCGTACGTGACAGACTCGGGGTCTATTCTCTTCAAACCGATGGGCAAAGATGGTAAATATGAGAAACCCAAACGAGTTCTAATACCTGGGAAAAATAGTTTGATCTACAGTAGAGACGACAATAATAAAAAGGCTATTGACCAGTTCAAACAGTTAGTTAGCCAAATCCCTGAGAACACAGAAACAACAGCTGCCACAACAGAAGTAGTCCCAGATGATCTCCCAGTAATTGAAACGAGAGTGGATCGTGATGACATACCTGGGCTATCACAAAACGAAAACCGTGAGCTGAATGGTGTGCTTAGTCCGAGTGATGGTGTGTTGCGTGAATCAAGAGTAGGCGATGATGGCGCACTGCAAGCACAGGCAGACCACTTTCAAGAAACGATAGATAGAACGTCAGACGAGCTAGACGGCGAGGACGACGAGAGCGTTATCTTTGAATTGACAGAACGTGTTGTAGGGCTTGAAGAAGCGCGAGACAGAACTATTGAGCAACGACAAATAGAAGAGGTTAGAGAGCAGCAAGAAGTTGATATTGACAGACTTCAGAGATTTAAGGAATGGGCTAAAGAAAATGTGGTTGGGTTGGGCGCTGTAGCAATTTCAGTGGCTGGGATTATAACAACTATTATTATCGCTGGGAGGTCTGCTGTTATGAAAGGTGCTATGGCTACAAAGTCGTTCGCACAGGCTGTTAAGAATGCGATCACGAGGATGGGTCCATGGGCTGTTGGATTAGCTAATTTAGTTTACAATGCGTTGACGTTGGGTGCGAAGGGTCTCGCATGGTTGGCTCAAAATCTGTGGGTACTCGCGGTGGTATTTGCGTGGTTTGCTTATGACTATTATAAGCTAAAACGGTAGTGACAAAACATGTGTAAAGATATATGAACGTGACATCAGCAGAATTGAGTCCCGGTTTTAGACGAGCGACCATGGGTGTCATAAGAGGGGCAAGAACGCAGCATGTGATCACGTTGAACCCTAATAAGGTCAGTCCTGGTGAGGAACTTTACATTGACATACCAAAGCTCAAGGTGAGTAGCTGTTTGGTACCTGGATCGTTGGGTTTAGTGTTTGACTTTAAGAATGCGAACGCCAAAAGTTGGTTCTTGAATAATGTGAGCAAGTTGTTGGTTGAGAAACTTGTTGTGAGACTGGCTGGGGAGGCTGTGTATGACAACAATGGGGAAAATTACACTGGTGTTTATCGCGACCTTTGGGAAAGTGTTACTGCACGAGATCAAATGGTTGACTACGGCATTGGCTCTGAGAACTTGAGAAAGTTAATTTCTAAGGATGACAGTGGTGCGACAAGTGGGAACGTTGCTAAAGTTAGTGACGCGTTGATGTTTGGTGTGATTGGGACGAAACAGCGGATAAAGCTTGGCAAGATCATGAATGACCACGGGTTGTACGCCCCTTTTAGCATGAATAACAACTTGCAGTACGCGATCACACTTCCGAAGGCCACAGACATCATGGTGGCACAATCCGGTAGCGCTGTGGGTGGATACACTCTGGAGAACCTCGAGCTTGAGTATGAGACGATCGATAACCAAGAGCTCGCTGACGAAATAGCGTCAGGCTATGCAAGTGGTCGTAGTTTGTCGTATGAGCACGTTACATTGATGAAAACCGCTGAATGGGACAAAGGTGTGACCATTGTGAACGAAAATGTTAATCTACCAAGAAAAAGCATGAAGGCGATTGTGCTGCTATTCACGAATAAGGTGCGAACAGACAGCGAGGAGTTTCTTTACCCAAATATCGAGAGTGTTAGAGTCACAATCGAAGGTGTGCCAAATAGTGTGTACTCACAAGGCATCCCAAAGTCGAAGTTCTATGCAGAGGCGAAACGATTGTTTGGGCTAGGTGAAGAACACGCTCAGTTCATGACCATACAGAAATTCTATAAAGACGGCTTTGCGTTGGTCATTGACTTGAGGAGCGTTCAAGATAATCGCAATGTGGCCACTGGTAAGAAAATCGTAAACACACAATCTGGTGTGCTTCTTGAGATCACTAAGAAAGCGACGACTGCGAATGTCATGTGTAGGGTGTTCGTGATGAGTGATGGGTTGGTAAACTTTATGAACAATGGGTTGCAATCAATCCAGTATTAAATCAAACGTGGGTTAATGGAGACTCCGTTTAATATGTTAATTGTTGGTATGACAGCTTGTGGTAAGACGCATTATTTGCTGGAAACACTAGAGTCTGAGTATCGTGGTAAATTTGACTACATTGTGTTGATTTGCCCCACTTTTGAGTGGAACAAAGCGTATCAAGATTGGAAATATGTACACGACCCTGATGTGTTGGCGATAGACTCGCGCAGGACAATGTCGACGCTGTTCTCAAGTGTGTAACAAATATTTTTAAAGGCACTAACACTCTGATTGTGTTGGACGACTGTGCGAGTGGGCAGGACGTCAAGAATAGGACTAGTCAATTGGTAAACTTAGCTTTTAGCGCGCGACATTTTATGTTGAGCGTTATTGTCATCACACAACAACTGACGTCGATCGCAAAACCGTACAGAGAAAATATTAGTAAGCTCGTTTGCTTCTACTGCCCGAGTAGGAGTGATATGAAGGTCGTTATCGACGACTACCTTGGAAACATTAGCAGAGAAAAATCGTCGGCGATTGCGACCGCGTTAAAAAATAACAAGTACGCTAGACTAGAAATCTCACTGCGCTATCCATACAGTTATGAAGTTGTTATTCCGCAATAAAATATGGGTATAAGTAATAGCGTGATGGTAAAACGCAAAAGTGAAGAAAATCCTACGATTGAGGAATTAGTTGAGGAGACTGGTGACACCTCAACTGTGGAAGACAATACTGACGTTAGGAGATCCGAACTTATTAGACTGTCTGGTGACGGTGTGGTAAGTCAGTCCGAAGCGTACATTTAAAAAGCGTCCGCAAAAGTTATTGATAAGATATGGCGCCAATACGAGTTGAAGAGAATGGAAATCGCAAACGCTTTTCTCACCGACTTGCTAATCAGCAAATTCGCCAGCTTACTAGATGGGTTGAACGCTATTGAGAACCCTGAGGAACTAAATGACGAGTTGCAAAAAGATCCGTTACTAAAGAAAGACGTTGAGAGCATTGTCGCAGTTGTGACACCATATGTGCCTTTCTTGGGCTTGTTGTCTGGAGGAATTATAACGTCGAAACATGTGTACGATCACCATTTTAGGAGTGCGACAAACGTTGAAAATAATGAACAAACGGACTGATCTATTATTAACAGGTCTCAGCTTCGAGGGTCTCAGCCTCGAGGGTGGCAATAATCTAATTTGCATAACGGGTGGCAATTTTATCACGCGTGAGACACTTTTACGATACATAAATTTGTAAAAGCGTTGAAACGACTGTTTTCTTAAATATGTGATTTGACAAATTTGTGAAAATGTTGAAACGACACTCTCTATTTTTAAATGAAATTGAACAAATTTGTTAAAATGTGATTTGACAAAAACGTGAAAATGTTGAAACAACACTTTCTATTTTTTTTAAATATGTGAAAATGTTGAAGCGACACTTTCTTTTTTAAAAATGCGAAAAATGTGAAACGACACTTTCTACTTTTTTTAAATATGTGAGAATTGTGAAATGGCGCATTAGCATATAAATCAGGTTTTTGGCGATATTTTGACGTTCAACATCGAATGTGTTGTGTGAAAATGCCTAGGCCCGTACCGCATTTTTTTTTCTAAAAATAGAAAGTGTCGCTTCGTCATTTTCTATTTTTCCAGATATGTGAAAAACGCTTGGGGTCCTACACTCTACTTTTTTTGAAACGACACTTTTTATTTTCTAAAAACATGTAAAAATATTGGAACGTCACATTATTAGCGTATAAATCGGGTTTGTGGTCTTATTTGATGCATGTTACAAAATTTTAGAAATACTGAAACGACATCGAATTTGGGGGTATGGGATTTGGTATAAATTTAGTGATGTTTTGGTGATTATATTCGAGTTCAACATCGAATGTGTAAAAATTGGGCTCGCAGCCCCACCCCCTATACTACTAATGTAACATTATGACAAATATAGTAAGCACTTTATAATGGTTAATCTATATATTGGCAAATGAAAACCTTAGTTACTTCCTTAGTTACTTCCTTAATTCATGACATTAATTACTGTTTAAAAATTTATAATTTTTGCGCATTTTCACTACTGTCACAAACCAAATTTAAATAAAAACTACAAATAACTTTGTCCGTTCTCCTCTAGTTACTGGAAACGCTAATTTTTACATGGCTCACACCACATTTACTTTACTTGGTTTCACCCAACCGCAAAGCGCTATGCCGATTATTGAAGATACACAAAATAATGCTAAAGGTTTCACGTCCAGGTTATTATGGTATTTCCCAACACCAGTTTTCTGCAAAATGCAAGATACTGTATTAACTGAAGAGGAGAAATTAAAAGTTATACGTTTCAAGGGTGAACTAGGTAAGTAAAATTAACCTAGTGTTATACTTTACACAATAAGTGTTATTTACGCCAGCAACCATTGCATTTCTCTGCCCCACTCACATTACTTCTAAACAATTCAGTTATATTTCATTTCAACAATAAAAATTCAAAAGTTGTTGTTTCTTTGCTGTAGAAGCCAGGTTAGTTGGCAAAACCTCTGACCTCTAAGCAAGGTCAATGTCAAATGCACCTCTACGCACAACACTATACAACACAAAACTTAATGCTCCATAAAATCCACATTATTTCAATCCTTAAAATAAACCTAATAAGCTAGCTCTACCACTTTATTAAAATTATCATTGAATATCACGACCAGCTGTAAACGAAACATAACCCCATTTTCTATTTTTTGCATTCAACGAAATAACCAATCTCCTTATTTGTGTATTAACAATGTAACGATGTTACATATATTTTTTCACTTCAACCTTCATGACTAAATACTTTGACATTTACATTAATCCACTCAAAATTTATACAAACTAGCCTGTTAATAGGCAGAAACTAAAATACTACACTGTTAGACACTATAATAATTAACTCCTCCATCACTCTTCAGTTTCACGCACATAACACACTTTTTAACACATCAATGTTTTTATCCTCCTCAAACTTTTGAATCTGTTTTTAAAATTTGTTAAGTCTTACCTAATTATCCACTCACTTATTTTATCTCTAAATTCAACCAATAATTACAGTACCTTAGCCTTACGTAAAATGTCACACAAATACTAATCTCTTAGCACTAACAAAAATAAACTCAAACAACTCTATACAGAAAATCATGTACATGCATTTCTCAAATCAACACCTGTAAATGTTATTTATACTCAGACCTTACTATTTTTTATCATTACTGAATTCCCTTTTTTCCCCTTGAATTAACTATTTATTGCTTATATTCATCGTTATCTCATATCATATACCAATTGCTCCCCTCACCATCCTATTTTATGCTACTTAATTACCATTGTCCCAACGGCTCACGTCATGTAATAGTCCTATTTTAAAATCTCCAACTTCGAAATTAACTAACCTGTTCTGCACTTACTTTTAAAACAATAACATACTTTTAAATATACCAATCGTAACTAACCGTCAAAAATGAAATGAAATTGACGCATCACTTTATCAACTAAACACTCTTCACCACTTTTTTCATTAGTCAAATTCCTCGCTGATTTGTACGTTAAAGGGGAGTCAACATATATGATAGAGCACCATGATAAAATGACGAATGTGACAGTGAACAGAACTAAATACAAACTATCACACGATGCGATGGCAGCGTTTGAGACAATACATGATGACTGGGAGCTTAACATTTGTCAGAAATACCCATACGATCCATTGATTGGAGGTAAGACACATTACATGTGCCATTATGACCGCACTTGCACGCTATACTGAAAACTTCCACCATCACCATGTGCTACTATAACTAAAGTGCACTAGTTTTTTAGAAGTTAATATTCCTATACTCTTCCCATTCGACACCAGTCTTTAACACATTCAGTCACAACCACCGCACTAAATAATTAATAATTTTAATAATTTGTTTTTCTCTTTATTTTTCAAGGCCTTTACTCAAGGGGAAAGTCACACTTGTTGCGGTTATCCCTTCCAATTCAGCTGTTCTGTCAATTTTATGACAGTTTTGAAATGTCTGAAAATGATTGTACCAAAGGTGAAATGGAAGACCCAACAATATCTCTCCACGAAGACACAACCCCAGAAACGCCAATCACTGTGCCTACCTCTCATGAAAACACCATCCCTACCGACGATCAAATACAAAACCACACACATCAGCCCATAAACGGACATGGCCCAATAAATGGAGATGAGCCCATAAACGGATATGGTGGGAAATGATGAAAATAGAGAGATCAACGCCCCATCCATCGCCATGGCTGCCTCAATCGTTAAATGCACACTAACACAACTATGTAAGTCAACAACTTCACTCACAAATAATAATTAACAATTATTTAATCACGCAGACCATCATAATATGAACAATTATGTACAGCTAGCTCAGTGTTATTTGATGAACGCTGAAAATTACTTAATGATTGGTCTAATCATTAAGTAATTTTCAGTGTTCATCAAATAACACTGAGGTAGCTGTACATAATTGTCAATAGTGGTGAGCTACGATTTTTATTCACGACTTGTGTGCATCACAAATGAACGAATAAGTTTAGTGATCCTTCGCAACAACTGAATAATAATAATCATACAAACTAACCAATCCTGAAGTAATTTCTTTATTTTATAACAACTGAGATTTATTGATAGTTACAACATGTATTTAAACGTTAACAATATCAAGACACTCTCACCGGAGAAAGGCTAGCCAATGATAATGCTGATACGATATTCTCACTAGTGAACAAAATCGTATGACCATGATCACAGAGCCGATATGACATTTTTCAGTCAAACTTAAATAGCCAATCAGAACATTCGAAAATTTGAAGCGTCTACGACTCTTATCTGTCTCATTTATTGCGTGGAAATCTCAGTTATGATAATAATTCTTGTTATGATCACGCTAAAGCTTAATGCAATAATTGTTTTATTATACATTTGAAATAATCATAGCAATATTGAAACAAAACCTGCTAGTATAAAAATCGCAATTAACCTTACGAATATGTAATGTTTTGTTGTTTTGTTTTATAAAATTTTCGTGTGCTTTTTCCTCCTTAAGGCTGTTCTATTCTTACTTCGTCCATGCTTAAGATAATTTTTTTGCTATTTTCCATCATAACCAAACACACCTCAAACTCGTGCCCAATATTACTTCATTACTAGCGGTGTAAATAATCATCCTACATAGCATGATTTCGATTAAGCGAATACGCACAACTGTCGTCTTTTGTTTTAAGAGTGCTCGTGTGCAACGATGTGGAAAAACAATCAATTTGTACAATAGAAAAGCCATCCGCACGACTATATTTGCTTAATTATCGAAATCCAGCTTCAGCGATAATGAGAGCCAATTAAGTCTGCCAACCACAAAACCCCAAGCGCAACCTTTACCAAAACAAAAGAACGTTCTCTCCACTGTGTCTTCGTAGTACTTTTTCACAAATTACCTATTCTGTTCCTTTCTCTGTGAAAACCTTTTCACTTCCCTAATCATTTCACGATTTCCTAATTCTTATCTTAAAATAGGTATCTTGACTAACAAAGAATATGCCACAAATTCGCAAGCAGGGGATGACGACACCACCATCACGAACACATCGCCTGGACCAATCCCCCAATCGGACATGAATAAACTCATTCGCCAAGTGATGTTAACGCCAGGCAAAATAATAAGCTTCTCTCTCCTGACTCAAAAAGGCACTTTCAGAAGACTAGTACATGGCCACTCAGGCAAAAACCTTGTACAACACTTGGCCACTAACATATTGCCAAAAGTTCCTATTGGACAGGTTCAGGATATCACAATACCCGGAAACAAAACAAAGGTTATTACCACAGCATACTTTACAGGCCTTATCCCAAGGTCGTAGCTCGTTAGTGGCGAGAGGACTGTAACCAACCGTTAGGTTTACGATATTTGTTGTTTTGAGGTTGGTTACAGTCCTCTCTCCACATTTCGACCTATTGAGTATGCTAAAGAGCCACGACCCTTATCCCAAAGGTACGAGTAGCATTTCTCACCACAACGTAACATTACTCAAGCCTCGTTCCATTTCCTCGCAGCTCTCGCAACCATATACTGGATGCACTACAAACACCAACTACAGAACTACTTTGTGCATATTCACATGTTTTGCCATTACGGCACAAACGGTTTGCGGAGATTATTATTTTACTATCAAAATAATTTTAAAGAACTTATTCTTTTACTTCTCTTTGCCTTCAAGAACTAACCAATTAAAAAAAAAACCCAAACAATACAAAATACGGTTTTTCCTTTTAATTCACACACATAAATAAGACATTATATATGTTTTTACCCTTATATGCATGTCCCTCCCCAATGACCCACTAATAAATGTAATATATCACCATAACTACTCTTTTTAACAAACAGGTATATTTCTTTGTGAAAGAGGACTTGCCAGATGATGAGACAAGTGACGATACCATCAATCTCATTCGCCACTTAGCCAGGGTAGGCATTGATATCAACGAATATAGTAATGCATTCAACACCATCAACAGCGAAAGGTTAGTATAACATATCCCATTACATGTCTTAAATCAAGGAGAAAGAGACTGCACAAACTTTAACCCTCACTAATTTTCAATTTTTTTAAATTTATGTTGAAACCCCCAACATGTGTAACACTTCCACCGACCAATGCAATGCTTAGGTGTAGAGTTACCTTCCTAACTGCCTCACATAAATTTAAAAATCTTGTTTTAGGTCTTCATTTTTTCCACTGACAATTTTTCATATTTTTAATATCTTCAAAGTTTCAATATGACAAAATAAACAGCAACCTTTATAAACGAATATAATATTTACCCTCTTATCACCACCACCACCACATCAGAAGATCCCATGAGTAAAATAATAAACTGTATGTTCAACGTTTTTGTTATTTCTTCTCCCTTTCACCTCTAACTTTAATAATAAATCAATAATTTGGATTTTTTAATTCTTCCTATTCTCCAGGTAATATAGTCTCAGCTATTTTCAGGGGCGTTGCTACTTGGGGGAGGTGTCACAACCACCCACCCCCCCCCCCCCACGTTTTTAAAAAACCAAGAAAATTCGGACAAAAATGGACAATAGAAGTATATAAATTATGATATAGTAAAGTAGGACTTTATACTAAATTATGAGATTGCTTAAAGATACAACATATATGGCAACATTTGTGGTTGTCTTCATGTGCATCTAATAAAATTCGGAAAATTTTATAAAAAATATAATATTCCGGAAAATTCAACTGCACACCCCCCAATGAAAGTGGGTTCGTGACGCCCCTGCCTATTTTATACTAACAAAATAACTATAATGGATAAATATAATATGTTCTACATCAAACTAATATGTCATTAAAACTTATAGTAAAACACGATTCAAATCTACCAAACGTTTTTATTAATACATTATTTCGCATTAACCTTTTCCTACAACTACAAGCAAACCTTATCAATAAAAGTATAAATTAATAAATGAACCATTGTTCCAACAGAATCCCAGTACTAAATTAAATACATCTTACCATAACAGTTATCCTAACTAATTCGAAAGTATCACCCATACTGCCTACTTACTATTGCTAACCTGCATTCTCTACATTTGTATCATTGCAGCGAGAAACACTTGGCGGAATACAAAACCAAGACGGATGATCCCACCTCCCCTTCAAAACGACTAAGAACAGACTAATAACAGCAGTGAAAACATTTTCACAAATGGATGGTTCTAGCATATTCCATGTTACTGCACAATATTTACAGCTAAATATCTATTTTCCTAATGCTTGCAAATGTATCACCTATCCAACCAATCCACAAACACCATTAATTCCTGTTCGTAATCAACTATTCAATCATTGTCAACAATCGATTGATAGTAAGACCGAAAATAGTCTATCCAATTTATATTAATTTTTATCTATTAGTACTCAAAAAAGAGGACGAATAGCATTCTTACTTAGGCAATATCTTATGTTGTTTCGGTGATATTCAAGTTTTTGAAAGATGCAAATGAACTTATGATGTCATCTACTCAAAAATTTAAACTAAAGGAAATCCCTAAAATAAAAAATATATAAAGCATTAACTATACACAGTGCAGTGTACCATTCTTAGTAGCATACATCTGGAACGTTTCAGCACAATCTAGCCGCTATCTCCAAATATATTCCTCATTTTTAGAATTTGAGTGGAGTAGATGACGTCATCAGGTATCTCATTTACAGCTTTTAAAAACTGAAATATCTCTGTAACAAGATAAGACATTGACAAAGTAAGAGCGCTATTCTTACTTATTTCGAATGTACTTCTAGATAAAGCCAAAATTGGGATAAATGATTTTTGCGTCTTAGGTGTAATTAACTAACACCGCACTTGTCAAATATACACTCCGCTACAACGCTTAAAGGTGCCGTACACTCCGTTCTGCGCATGTACGATATTTCAAACGTTGGGGGATTTGCGACAGTTCGAAAGCGAGTATTCGTTAAAGTTGGCGAAGTCACGAGTAACAACATTTACGAAAACCAAACAGCTTCTTATAACACGCTTTTTAGGCGGAAAAGCTCAAGCGTGCGAAAAAAATCCGCAATACTTCATGTTCAATGTTTATATAATGCAATGTAAACAAACGATGTAAACAGAAACGTGGACATGCGCAGAACGGAGTGTACGGCAAACAAGGTTATTCTTGGCATTTCTTGCAAACTATATACATTCATAGCACTTATTTGTAAATCTACTTATTTGTAAATCTACCGTAATATTTTGATATAATATTCTCTGATAAGTTCTCAGTCCTCTCAGAAAGTTTCAGAAAAATTGACCGAAGGGAACGCGATATATTGGCGTCAGCGAATTTCCCGCCAAAATAGTACGGCAGAATGCTATTTGTGGATTCCTACCTGTTGTTTTTATCCTTTTTAAATAAAGTTTCCTGCTTATTGTCTGTAATATCCTTTAATTCGTCCATCTGTGAATGATTCGCTTGCGGTAAACCGCCATTATTTTGAAACCGCTGTCTCGATAAACGCGGGCGCATCTGTCAATCGTTTTACTTCGCATTCGTGCGGCAAGTATACGATCACTGACCTAATAGACAGCGGGATTATAAGTTACATCGTTTATGTTATGACATCATCAAATTTTAACAATATATAAATACTAGTTAAAAATAGTGTAAATTTCTCTAAAGGCGCTGTTAGCCTGTTACACAATGGTAATTGTCCAGCAACTTGTCTAGTGGCTGATTTAGAGCCATGTTACGTACCATTTCTCACATTTTGTTTCTACATTTAACATAACATCTCTCGTAACAGATGTAGGAAGAAAACTTCGACAGTGTAACACTGCCTTATTATTATGCACCTATCATCGTCTTCCCCGAGGGGGGTAACCCCGGGACAGGGGCGGGTAAATATGGTAGCATGCAGGGGAATTGAAAGAAAACTCTACCCCCGGACCCGGGAAATATTCAGTGATTTCATAACTAATGAAACGGGGGGTGGGGGAATGTGGATGATTTGACACTGAATACAGCTGGATTTCTTGACCTCAGGCTCAGGTTAAAAAGGTCTTTAATATAAAGCAATTTCACATTTGTCTATCCAACTCAAAGATTCTCCTCCTTTCTCCAAATTGATATTTATATTCATTTGACAAGCATATTAATTTTCAGTGTTTTCAAAAGACGAAAATTAGCATCCTATTAAATTCGAACAATGATGCTTAGAACAATGATGCAAAGATTCGGTACAAACAATAACAGAGATTCGTTAACTTTCTTGCTATTTTTAAAAATATTAGTATTGAAGAGATACAAGCTAAGATGGCTGGGAGATTTGGCATTTGTATGAAATATCTGCTGAATGCTTCTGGTGACATCAAAGGTCTTGACCCTATCAATCGTTAACACCCCCGGGGAAATTTCACACTTTGTCATTGCCTTTGTTGCATTCCCCGGGGTTACCCCCCTCGTGGAAGACGATGACAGGTGCCTATATTGCGTTTGACCATTTTGTATCACATTTCTTCTCACACAAAAACTTCATCTTCATGAAGTTTCTCGCTGTCAAACTAATACCGCACGTTCCCTCAAACCAACAGTGGCGGCGAAAGATAGGTTTGGTTGGCGGGGATGTGTCTGGCTAAACAACAAGCGCAACCTCTGGGGGGGGGGAGGCGGGAAAATTTTGAAATCGAAAGTCTCTGAAATGCCATTTCCTGCGATTTGCGAGAAGATTGCACAGAATCGTAGCCTTTTACCTCCACAACAACTTCACCATTTTTCAACTTTTTGGTCTGTTTTCTACAATTTGTAGTCATAGTGCTATTACAGTCGTCATCAAGCACTTACATTTTACAATATTACATTGTATATTATCAAAAATTAATGTAAGGAAACCAAAATTCGACTTCAATTTCGCCAAAACTAGGGGGGCTCAGCCCCCCTTTTTTGACTTTTACAAAATGGGGGGGGCTTAGCCCCCCGCTTCCGCCGCCTATGCAAACCAGGCATTTTTCTTGCAAGTAACAAAATAAAACTTAGTTGCATTCCCTGTTTTCACACCCCAATTATTACGAATAGATAAAATTCCCAAATATCATATACGAACTTTAACCATATTGAATGAACTCACGTGTTAACTTCTCTTTAATGTTCACCTTCAAATTAACATAGTACTCCACACATAAAAATAATTAAATACAAATTCGTTACTTCAGCTCAATAACTTTTTCATCATTGTGTCTATCCAATATATACAACATTAAAAACAAAAATCGCCACCGATTCATGTGTTTAGTTATACAACTAAATCTAGACAGCCATGAAAAAAGTTGCTCACAAGCCTCAGTGTTAACACCCTAAAAAATACAAAACATTATCAGTGGCCAGTATGAAATATATAACAACATTGTATTTAAAGTTGTAAAGGTTTTACTGTGCAAGGTGTGTTAAGTTGTCAATACTCAGAAAAACTGTGAGCACTTGCACAGTAAAACCTTTACAACTTTACAAACATCAAGCTGCAACCACCTAACTTAACATTGTATTTCCTAAAATTAAAATTAACCATCAATTTTATTACTACTTTCACTCTATATGCCGGTCGTTTTCCATGTTATAATTTAATACATTCATAACCACATTTATTTTACCTAAATAACCTCAAATCAAACTGTCAGTCTTATCTTATGTTATCTTATACCACACTCACCTAAACACAAAAACTAATACTATTTTTAACTGAAAAAAACCTTATTCTCATTTAAATGTTTACACAATTGACAGTAGTGCATTCACAAAAAACTTTTCCTATTTCTATAATTCATGTTATATAAACATACATAAATAACTTTTCTCTTGTAAATTCAACCGCACATACCTCCAAGTCAGAACAATCATACGGATTACAATTCTTTTGACACCACTTATCCACGTGGTTTGGAAAATGGAACTTATCGCATACAATATTTTTACTTGCAATAACTTTTGCCACCTCAATTCACACCTCTTAGGGTTCTCAGCAAACCGCTTCAAATGACATGCATCATCATAGCATATCGTACCTAAATAAAAAAACATAAAACAAAAAAAATTCACAAATGCATTGATGGAAATCACACAAACATTTTCATGTACAATCTGACATCCATCTGATAACAAAAATGTACTCCCATTCTAAAATGTTAACTTTACTGCTATCACAAGAAAACGCAAGCTATTTTCTCATGAGGAAACATCACGCTTTTGGGACGACAAATACCAAAATATATTTACCATTTTGCATACACAAACCTTTTTGGATACTTTTCAACTCTGTTGCTGTGAAACTGACATGCTGATCTGATGTTGCGAGTTTTTTTGGGAAGTAACATATTAGAAGTACATGTAAATACTTATACAATACACAAAATGTATACCTGCTACATACATTTTAGTAATGCCTACATGTAATTAATGTGTTGAACAGAAAATATGCATTTCAATAAAACGCATTATTGAAATTTGAAACTTATTTAACAATCAGCGTATATTTTCTCATGGTAGTTATTTTCATATAAATCCTTGTTACGTTATAAATTAATCCTTATTATTGCAAATTCATATAGAGTGCGATCAATGATCTGGTGACAGATTGTGATAGCGGTATTAAACCAAGCGACCAGAAATGTGAGAGCGACTCGAAATCTCAGTACGTCACCACAGTGTTACTATATTTATCGACCAATGAGAAACCGGAGCAGGTCTCCCTAATGGCATGTCTATTTATTTGATCCTCCATGCTATAGAAAATTTCTAGCATCATTTAGCCTGCGAGCAGACCTCACCCAACCTGCAGAGAGCCTGCTCACAGGCTAAGCATCATTCTGCTGGGCTAACTCCTCAACAGTTCTACAGGCTATCAGCATACATCTGCTCGGCACAATCTAGTCTCGCTAACAACGGCTGTACCTATGTCGACTGGTCTTCCTATATTTAAACAATTTCGGGACCAGAATCTAACATGTGCAGCTATACAGTAAGCCACTTATCAACATCAAGGAAAAAGGTCTTACCATTGCTCGTCTGAACGTCCGAAGTGCTCACAACTCAAACTAATCACCTGCTGTCAATTGCATAAATTTACTTCTACCACCACAACCAACTGCACATTCACACTAACGTATATACTATTGTAAAAACTTACCAACGTCAGAAATCTTGCCACTGGCGAACAGACTATGTAGATGTCCATACACCTGACTCTTACTCTCCGACCCGAACAGTTCACGCACACCAATTACAACACCACATGGTTTCTCAAAAACTAAAATTCCTGCAAAGAGAAAACCACACTTATTAAATAACACGTAATCATATCATTATCATTGCAGTGACACTTCACCACCAACCTTTACTATCCAAAGTATCACTATGGACACACATCTTTGGGAGACACTGCACATACATAAATGTGTATAAATGAATATTATTTTCAATTCAAACACTTTATAAGCTACATTTATTGACATAAATAAACAAAAAAAAAATGATGCCAAACCTGCAGTTCTTCTGTTCTTGCACTTATGTTTTCCTTTCTCAGTCCCACAACTAAGTAATCTAACACCTTTCTCACCCACCACCTGATCATCAGCAGGGTCACCTACAGCAAACCCTGAACTAAAAAATCACATCATACAAGTGTTCTGTTAGAGATACAAACACTGAAAATTTTGGTCAACATTCTAAACACATAATTAACATTGATACTCAGATATTACATTCACCACAATTCTGAACCCACATTTGTGAAATGAACCCACATTTCACACAAATAATGTGTAAATTGTTGCAACAACGCTTTTAATTATAGAGTATAGAGAACAATCTACAAGTATAAAAAACCTTGAGAAAACTTGAATCAAGAAAGGACAAATACATAGTCAATGTGTACTACAGTAGTGTACACACTATAACCAGTGCCTATAACCTACTGTACTTATAACCTATCTTTATATTATATTATTTTGTCATAATCACCTTCTCAGCAGATTGGAGGCATCACCCTTATCAGCTAAACACTCCTCTAACACACTCAACCTTTGCCCAAATTATTTTCTATCTTTTGTGACATGACTATACACACCACCACTCGTGATAACATCAAACACCTTCTTAGGTAAATTAACCTCCTTCACCCAAGTTTTCGATGAATTGGACCATAACACCTGTCCAATAAACAAAAATACTCTTTCATATACAGTATGTGAATCAAGCTTTGCACCAAAATTTATAAATTAAATTAACACATTCACTCCTGGTCTTATAATAGAGGTATTCTATTTAAACCTGTTGCATTCTACTCTATAGTTTACCTGACTGTCTACCCTACAGATGTCTTTTGACACATTTCTTTATGTCACATCTTAGAGACAGATTTTTATCAATATTTCATGCAATTGTCATCCAAATGTAACCAAAATTTAATGGATTGGTAATTCGCATATGACGATCCCTTCTACAAACGTTCAGGAAAATCTGTGCGTTTATTTTTGAGATATCGTGCTTACAGACAAATAAGCAAACAAACAGACAAACAGAAGAAAAACATAACCTCCTGGCAGAGGTAAGTTGACTTCTCACTACCAAGAAGTTCACTGAAGTGCATGCCACATTGCACTAAACCAACATAGTCTCTGACCTCGTAAAACTTCCCTTGGCGTGTCTCTCTTTCATTTAAAACCTTGATCGGCAAGACATCAGTGCCCTCATTCTTCAGTATAACAGGCTCCTCCATTGTGTCTATCATGGAAGACCAGTCATCCCTCAATGCACACGCAGAGTCTTTATGTTCATCACAGAAACGGCATTTTTTTCCAGGAGTGTTTTGACAACCTTTCCATGTAAATAAATAAATAAATATACAATGTTGTGCAAGTCAAAAAATACAACTCACAAACACACACACTTATACAAACTGTACACATCCAAACATCACTTCCATTGTTAAATTAAAATATAGACTATGTGAATGCAAATAAATATAATTCATGCTTGCACTTACCACAGCTATTGCATGCATTAACCTGCAAACTTAGCAGCTCTGTTTGCAGGCTACCTTGTGGCAGCCTCTCAACAGATCACCAATAAGTTGCATCAGTGAAACTTTTGGAAACAGTTGTGATGTATACAGATGCAAAATTGGCTATATTTAGCATTTTTGAAACAGTTGGCTCAATTAACTGAGGGACTAACCAATCAAAACACAGTTTGAAACAGATTGCATAATGCATCTCAGTATAAATTGCCCTTGAGTGATGTTATGTAGTGAGCTGCTAAATACAGTACAGCTCTCACCTTCACCTCTGCTGTGTTCAAACTGTGAAAACTGGTTTAAAATGGCGAGTCTTTGCCATTTCTTGATCAATCATTTTGTATGCGACAATAAACTTAGTCACAAATTTACAACAGTGTTACTGCGCTTTCCAGTTGAGTTTCGAACGGCTAAAGTTTTGTCGTTAAGTTTAGTTGTTTGAAACTTGCAGTTGTGACGTAATGCTAACCATGTTGTCAAGGCGTTGCCAATGCGAGCAAAAGGAAATACATGGAGGTCATGGAGAAATTAAATAAAAAAGGGAGGAGTTATGTAAAAGGTAGCGCTCTACAAAAGGATTTGCGAACTATGATTATCGACGAGATAATCATTGGTGGAGGCGATTCAGAATCCGGTTACTTTCCTGGTGAATTTAAAAGTATTGCCGACAAATTCAGGGTTAGTAATTCAACAATTAAAAACATTTGGGTTGCGTTTTGCAATAATAAAACGGTAAACCCACGTCCACACAAAGGAGGAAATCCAAGTCATTTCAGACAAGATGATCTTAAATTTATAGAGACTCTAGTTATTGCAAACCCAAGCATATCACATCGAGAATTGCTGAGCGAACTCGGTGAATATTGTGATATTTTTGGCTGGACATCTACTGTAGTTCAGCATTATCAAGAGCGCTTCATTGCCGAATGTTAACAGGAAAAGAGTATACACAAAAAAATATTACTGCAGTTGCTAATGAGCGGTTCACTGAAGTCAACATGATATACACACAGTTGTTTATCAACTACCTTCACTCAAAGGACCCTGCTACACTAAAGTTTTTTGATGAAGCTGGTTTGAAGTTGCCATTAGCCTATAATCGGTCGCATGGACATGCCCCAAAAGGAAAAAGATGTATAGAAGTCACGCGTTACCATGAAGCCCAAATATCACACTTAATGTCTTGGCTGGATGGAGTGCAATACGCCAATATTGTAAACCTTTCCACAGGTGTTTTCAAAATGTAATTCGAGTCGCTCAACGACTGACTTTTTCTATCAGATTACATTTTGTCTGAACAAAACTTGACCTTTTTATTTCGTTCAGCAGACAAACGTTCATATAAATCATCGTTTTCTTGGGACAAATTTCAGTTGTTGTGGTTTTTGGAAAAAAGAGACCGTTTTACTTTTGGGGTGACAATCGCATCAGAATTATTTGACTTCTCTGCAACAATGCTACACGGTGAATCAATTTCACATGCTTTGATTTTTACTCGTCTGTACTCTCTATCAGGAATATTTCTTGCGTTGTCCCACATATCTCTGAATCCATATTCGTCCCCAAAATTTAAGTTAATGAATGACCGTTCATCATCTTGCTATCGAATCCTCATGTTACACGCGTTCAGATGACTTAGAGCAAGGTATCGCTTGACAATGTCCTCAACTAAATTTACAAACTTATATTCACCGCAGTACACGCTACTTACGACCACGAAAAAGTTTATCCATTTTTCATGTCCGTATTCTACTTTCACTTGAAAGCTAGACTCCATGTTTACAAGCTACCGTGGCCCATAAGGGCAACAGAGATACAAATGCACAGCCAGAGGGCACTGGCGCTAGTATGAAACGCCTTGGCAACGCCTTGACAACATGGTTAGCATACGTCACAACTACAAGTTTCAAACGACTAAACTTAACGACAAAACTTTAGCCGTTCCAAACTCAACTGGAAAGCGCAGTATTACTGTGAACCAATACAACATTTCTTACCCCCCAATGGCCAATAGTGTTTGTAAGCATGGGCCAATATTGTTTGTAAGCATCGGCCAATATTATTTGTCATGTGTTAAGCATGGGTATATTGTTTGTCGGTATGTCTATTGTTGTTGTTGGTGTGTGAAGAACAATATTGCAAGTGTCAAAACAATCATATAATATGTCATACCATACAACTAAACACATAACTTTCCATTAGAGTACATTCAAACTCACCAACAAGAATGCTTCCAACCATCCCATCAAAATGTAGCTCTCCAACATCCAAACATGAGCAAACTTGCCTTGCATTTTTCATGTTGCCATCGATAACAACAACGCTCTTGCACCCAGCTATATCACAAACATGATCTATAACACATAACAAACAACGAAATCAATATTAGGAGAACAGATGTAGTAAGTAATGTAATATTATAGTAAGTATAATAACTTGTCTAGTTAGAAAAAAGAAAGACATTTTATTGAACATTATGAAATTTTATATCACACTTCACAAAATTCACTTCCCGTATATAATAATATACTGTATATATATTTATTTTAAGTAAAAAATTTAAAAAGTACTTTCAAATAAAAAACTGTTAATTACAGAAAAATAAGGAAACTTATTCATCACCCATCACCCACTGTCTCTGACAATTGTTTTACAGTTTTTCACTTACATTGACAACCTTACTTTATACAATTCGTCAAGAACACTTCCTATGCTTGTATTAAATTGTTAGCAAAGTTACTAATTATCATATGAAGAAATATATTTGTATTACAATATACCTGTACACTTTTTATAAAATACACCTTCATACTGTTCAACAACAATCTTCACCAACTCAGTCTTGTCGTAAGGGATACTTTCCAATGACAAAGAATACTCAACGTTCACCTCTAAAGCTGCAAACAGGAGAAACCCCTCCTCCAGTCGTCTTCTATCCATGAACTGTCGCACATGCAATAATTCCCTCAGCTCTGACTCCAAATTCCTTAAAACACCAACAATTTAAAAATACCAATTTTTAAATAATTATTGTTATATTTTCTTTTTATTTTCACCAAATTATATTTAAAGTATCCCTCAACATTTCATACAATTCAAGGAAATAATGAATAATTCCTGACATTTTAACAGAGCGGGAAAAATGTTTCTCCATTTCACAGAACTTTGTCCCTCAATGGTTATGGAGACCCAACCATCAACATAATTTTAAGGTGCCATCAAGTCCGTTCTGTGCATGATATTTCAAACATGGGGGACTCCATTATGTCAACTAGCCTGAATACAGATGCTCGCGGGTGCAAAAAGGTGGTGCTAAGTTGTCTGTGTTTTTCAATTTCACAGACTATACAAGGCTGTAGGAACCGGGGAGGCTAGGGGGCCATCTGCCCCCCACTTTTTCCCCAAATCTTATTTTATTTTAGAATATTTAAAGATACTTTGAAAAAGTAATTACTGTATATGTAAATAATTATTAGTGGCTACACAAGCTTTGTTGGAGCATGTGTTTGCTGCAGGCTTGCAGCTTGTGGTCAAAGCATTGCAGATTTGTCACAATTTCAAGGCACGACTGGTAGTTATATTATATATATATATATTATCCAAATTTAAGAACAGAACAGCTTTTTATAACGCGCTTTTTAGGCAAAAAAGCTGAAGCGTGGAAAACAAATCCGCAATACTTCATGTTCAATGTTTATATAATGCAATCATGCAATAAACGACGTAAACAGAAACGTGGACATGCGCAGTTTATTAAAATGTATTACCTTTTCATTCTCTTCGCCTTCGACTTGTCACACATATCCTTTAATTTTCGGTACCCAAATCTGCGGTTGTATGAGGTAGCAAAAGATGAAAACGGCAACGCGCCAACTACGAGCAAACTCGCACACTCTTTCAGCAGAGCCACGTGAAATGCCGTTTCCTCAGACGTCAACAAGAATTCGTTGTCCAAGCAATCGTCGTCAAAATAGTGTTTACCCCCCTCTGTCCAACCACCGTGATGCTCGTACACCTTGCATTTGCGGCATGATTTCTTCACGCGTGAACCAAGGTAACTACCAAAATATATGTGGTAAAACACGACAACATGTCCATTTGCCTCAACCAGTAACTTGCCACCACAACGGCGACATACACTCCTCCTTGACATCAATATAGTCCCAATAGGAGAGCCACAGCTCAACGTAAACTCATGAAAACGATCGAATGTTTTCTTAAACCCCTCAATGAGACAATTGTCACGATCCAAGTAAAGAAGACCTCTTGTTTCACACGCAAATTTTCGTTCTTCCACTACCTGTTCTGGTTGGTCCTGTCCGACTTCACCGATATTCTCCGTCCCTTTTACTAGACCATTGACAACATATCGTCTCACAATACTACAAAAACGTGGAACCAATAAAAAATAGTCACCAAGACCTTGCAACACAAATATCAATCGTCCAAGAAAAAGTTGATTCTTCAAGTAAGACTCCATTATTATAATTTTATAAAGGAAGATACGGCCGCACAGCCACTGAGACATGTAACCGTGAGGAAACTGGGACTAGAAAGTAGTGGTGGGCGATATATCGAAAGAATATCATATATCGTCGATATTTGCAATGATCGTATCGGTATCGATAATTTTTTCAAGTATCGACAACTTCGATACTTGTCACGTGATAAGAAATTTTGAATTTTAGTCACTTAAATTTTGAATTTTAGTTGGTTTCGCATAAACGAAGTCGCTTGAAGCCAAAGAATGTAAATATGTTTCTCTTTTTGAACCAAAACATTTAATACTTTCAACTTGACATTTTTGAACACGAGCTTAAAGTGCTTATGCAGCCAAATTTTAGGTATTGCTTTTATTCGTTTAATAAATTCGCCAAACTTTTGCGGTTATTTCCCTGTAATCAGAACGCAAATTGGTCCAGTAGAACTAATTTTATGACTGTTTGAAATCTCAAAATTTTCGAAATGCGATACGAACTTTGCGCGCATCATTTCTTGTGCTGTGACGTCATAACGAGGACACGCTTATTCGACTTGGCGAGATACAACATGGCGAGTACATCGAGTGCTTTACATAAAACGCGTAAACACGGAGGTAGAACGTGTGTTGCTGGTGGCCCTGGTCGTGTAAGTTGCCAAAATAGTCAACATACATCAGGTATATCTACCCATATATTCCCAAACGAGGAAAAGGACTGTAAAAGAAGGAAACAGTGTGAGTGCTTTGTTCGAAAACACAGGCCGAATTTTACATCTTCGCGCTCATCTGTTTTGTGTTCCGCGCATTTTGAAGAGAGTTCGTTCACCACAAATTTGGAAATCGCTACTTCTCTTGGCATGAAGAGGAAATTAAATCATGACGCTGTTCCCACAATCGACGTGGCAGGAGTTGCTGAACTTGCGAGTTCTCCTGGAGTTTCAGATCGCAAGCGCAGACAGGTAAACTGACACTTCATAATATAAATATTCATAAGGCCATATTATAATACATAAATAATACGTGTTCCCTTGCTTGTTTGATTCTGTTCTGTTCGAGTAAGTTTTAAAATGCGTTTCAATTGATTCTATAGATCATTCGCCGCAGCAAGAAAGTGTTGCCCAAAAAAATATTGCCGAGCGAGTCGGATTAAACAGGTTGTTTAGTCATTGTCAGGTATTCCCGAGTCGGATTAAACAGCAGCTGAGTGAAAATTGAATAATTCCACGTTCATTTGAGACCAATCACTTCAAACTAAGTCAGTTATAACAAACTAAATGTAAAAATAATTTATGTTCTATTAAGTTTTACATGGTGATATCTATGATACCAATACAATATTTTTTTGGTTTAGCAGAATTTTTGTAAACCAAAGGTACCACTAAAAATTATGCTAAAACTGCAAAAATCTTGTGTTAGTATTATATGTAATATAGGTTTGTAAATATTTGGGGATAAAAAATTCTTGTTATGATCTTGTTTGAGCTGAAATATAATTTTGTTATTCTTGTGTATTGTATATTGTATATAATAGCAGGTTTGTTAAATAGATATTTGGGGATAAAAAATTCTTGTTTGAGCTGAAATATATCCACATTGTTCTTGTGTATTGTATATAGCAATAACAGGTTTGTAAATATTTTGGGATAAAAATTCTTGCTATGATCTTGCTTTACGCTTAAGAGTGATATTTGAAAATTTTGACAAAATTGCACGACCCGTTGTTAGGCGAGTACAATTTGGCACAATTTTCAAATATCACAAGTAGTGTAAAACCTTACTTGTACGAGCAATATCACATTATTACTTGTTTACTATAATTATACTAATACATGACAACATTTATCGAGCTCTTGCCTATTGTGGGAGATAATTCTCCAGACTCTATGTCCACAATATAATTTTAGTCGACAGCCACTTTCAAGCACATCTTTGTACTGTTTTGTGTACTTGCATTAACCCTTGTCCAGACTCCAGAGTAAATTCATCTGTGTTTAAAAAACGTTATGCCATTTTGTTATCGCAGTGCCTGGGTACGATCAAGGCTGAGTACAATGAAATAATTCACTGCAGTACAAATAATGAAGTAATTGTACTCCTCTCAAGCAATCAGAATGCAGTTATTTTGTCATGCATATAACAGCTGAAATATATCCACATTGTTCTTGTGTATTGTATATAATAACAGGTTTGTAAATATCTGAGGATAAAAATTGTTGTTATTGTTTGAGCTGGAATATATCCACGTTGTTCTTGTGTTGGGAACTGTCTTTGAATCTTGTTATAGACACATGCAGGTAAAGGTCCAGAATTATCCCAACCAAGTAGACCACACATCCACCTTATTAGCCACCTGTATGCAACAGCTCTCAAATACCTATTAGAGAATGAAAACAATTATTTTGATCTCCTAGAAGATTTTGACAGCACTATTTTTATAGCCAGTTGCCCTAAACTCATAACATATAAGTTAATAATAAATAAGTGTATGTGACTAAACGTTTTTATTACTGGTACTACTATAATGCTTACAATATATTAATGAAAACATGAGAATCTTTCAAGATGTTTCGATGCAATAAAAAGAAATTTGTTTATATTATGATTTATAATTATGTCCTCAAAAACTCCTCATGCTTCCCTGGGCTTTGAAGGGATAGTTCTGAAAATATGAATTGAAAACATCAACTTACTCGTTTCTAGTTTGACCTCCATGTTTACGATATGATCGCCCATTTCTATCTTTAAATAACGGTCCAACATGTTCCAAAACGGTGGGATTTATCATAGCACTAAAATCTTCATGCTGCGTTATGCATTCATGGAGTAGTTTTTCGCCACCATCGTCGTCGAGGGTCAAAATTCTTATAGCAGGAATCATTTCTCGACAACATCTACGTTCTAGAATGCCGACAAGCATTTCATCGCGACAACATTTGCAAATGCACCTAAAAATACGTGTAACCATTAGAGTTGCCATGTACTAGTTTGGGAGAAAACGTAGGTTGAATAAACCATAACATATTTGTCAATGACGATTTGACTAAAAGTCTCTACTTACCACTCGTTAATAAGGATCCTTCTATCACTTCTCATTTCTAGGGTAAGTTGAGAAAGACCATCCTCGTCAGTATCACTAGCTTGAACCATGGTCTTATAATTTACTATCCATGCTTGAACTGGTTGACCGGGTCGTGCAAGAGGTTCATCAGCGTACGCGATGGCGTGTGATGTTACGACTGCATAGTCACCGTCACTCTCGCTTTCGCTTCGGCTATTAGAAGAGTTGTTCGACCTAACAGACATATTTAAATCTTCTGCCATGATAGTATTCAATATCTGGTAAAAATCGTAGACGAAAACGACCAGGAACGTGTTTAAAAAGCCACCTACAATATCAACTCGTAGTGTTGTTTGCTGTTGTAGTCTTCCTCATGTCCTCGTTATGACGTCACAGATAAAAACATGGCGGCTTAAAAATTTCTTATGCAGTTACTAGCTTTAGACGGCAAGTTTAACAACTTCTGTTGCTCAGATAAGTGTCATATATACATCAAAATGATCGCAAAAGACTGAATATTTCAATAAAGTAATAAAACGGGCATCCAAAATTTGGCTGCATTGGCACTTTAACCATTTATGTATGTACTTGAGTTGAAAATTAATATTTGAGTTGTTTTTACCATGTTGAAGTTTTAGTATAAATTTTATATACAATTTTGAGTATCGGTATCGAATATCGTATCGAAACAGTGGTATCGAGGCAAAAGTAACCGGTATCGTATCGAAGTCAATATATTCCCAGTATCGCCCAGAAAGTAAATTATTTCAAACCAATCTCCTTCCCACAGCCTCCGTCGCGCGCCACGCAAATTTCAAACAATAAATAAATTTTCAAATAATAAAGATGGCGACCGATTTGCTGAAAAGAAGATTATATGCGTTAACTTCACACATTCTTTTATATTAGTTTATACGTGAGGCCCGCAAGTTACAATTATTCAAGTATTGTAAGCGTTTTATAAATCTTGGCAGCTCAAGTAATACATATAAATATAGTTTCTTAATTTCTTTACAAGATCAATGGATTGGAACTTAGTAACTTCCAAACAATCTAATAGAGGCACCAACTTCAACTGCATTAATTAGTCTGCACTGCTTAACCTGTATCAGACCATGCTTTATATAATTAAGCACTAACATTTAATTTTGTTATTTAATATTTTTGATTTTTATATATTTTTGTTACATCCACGTTGATGTGGAAATATCGGGTTTCTTATCCACAGGCCTCAAATAATGTCGAATTTCGGCAGTTCATAAGCAAACCAAAACAGCGGAGTCGATTTTAGTGTCAACTATTCGATTCCCAGTAAATAAATAACTGGTTATTGTTACCATGAATCTTTCTGTACTGTGGGAAGACAACGGAAGACAGCGTGCACATAGAACATGCGCAGTTTTCCTTAGTTTCCCTAGTAAGTGGCCCCCGGAGATTGTAGAGTCTGCACGCGTCGGCTATACAAAGCTCGGCAAAGAGACTGAGCACGAGTTACGCACGGGGGTGTCAAGAATAGTGTGCCTCAGTCGATGTTGAACTATTTTCCTAAATCATAATATCTCATCACAGGCATCAATTTGTCCTGTGAGGTGACAAGAGTAGTTTTACATCACACATGAATATGAAACAAATGCAATACGAGTACTTTATATTTATACTCTTAGTTATTATTTAATTGTCATAATACAGTAGAGTACTTACTGAATTAAAACAAAACGTGAGCAACAAACGCTTCAGTACTTTACTATCAAAGATTATGTATCTAAATGCGTTCGACGCACGTGGACCAGTAAATGGTGAATGAAGATTGGTTTATAAACATAAAATTATGCTGTAACGAATTATGAAAATACAGCGTATAAATTGAAGGTTAACATTAGCCTCCTCCGCATCCCCAGAGTTGCCTGCGGACGAGGCTAGGTTTAACCTCAATGTTTTGACATTCCCGTTCGTTAGTTCAATTTGAAATATGAACGGTAGATAAGTCAGCCGCAAATATTACAAACGTGAAGTTCGATTTCGCAAACGTGTCGCCTGAATGCAAAATTTATAGTCGCGAGGCTTGCTCGTTTCAAATAAATGTTGTTCGAATTAGATGTATGGCGTTCAAATGGTCACATTGAATTTTGACATTATAAACGCGTCATATGATATGTTATTTTAAAAACTAGGAGTTCTTGCTGCCTCGCGACTGACACAGGAGCAGTGCATAACGAGCAAGCCTCGCGACTATAAATTTTCCATTCAAGCGACACGTTTGCCAAATCGAACTTCACGTTTGTAATATTTGCGGCTGACTTATCTAGCGGTCATATTTCAAATCGAACTAACGAACGGAAATGCGGGATCACCGTTGTCAAAAACATTGAGGTTCAATTATTCAGACGCTGTATTCTCATAATTCGTTACAGCATAATTTTATGTTTATAAACCAATCTTCATTCACCATTTATTGGTGCACATGCGTCAAACGCATTTACATAATCCTTCATTACTCCAGCTTAGTAAAGTACTAAAGTACTGAGTACGTTTGTTATCGAAATTTATCGGGTAATCGGGATTCTTGTCCACACGCTCTCAAATACTCTCGAATTTTGGCAGTTCATAAGTAAGCGAAAACAGACAAAACAGCGGAGTCAATTTTATTGTCTAACTACTCGATTCCCACTAAATAAATAACTGGTTATTTCTGGTTATTCTTACCGTGAAAGCATACAACCACTAATCGTTCTGTATTTTAATCCTGAACACTTCTACAGCAACCTCGTATCCACTGCTTTTGTGTCAGTCGCTACGCAGCATTTCACTTCTGATAAGAACTCCTAGTTACATGAATATAACATACGGCAGAACGTTCTCGACGCATATTTTTGACACACACAATACTTATTAGCCTATTCAACGATCGTCAAGTCTATACTATACGGTTCGTCACGACCGCTACGGATCGACACACTATATTTACGGATGGAGAATTAGCTTACCATCCGATACGACTCGTACGGATCGACAACTGTTTTGAGGGCTACCTTAGTGACACACGATACTACTTATATTCACGGATGGAGAAATGTAGCATACGGTTCGTCACGACCCGTACGGATCGACACACTATATTTACGGATGGAGAATTAGCATACCATCCGATACGACTCGTACGGATCGACAACTTTTTTGAGGGCTACCTTAGCTACACACGATACTTATTATATTCACGGATGGAGAAATGTGGTATACGGTTCGTCACGACCCGTACGGATCGATACACTATATTTACGGATGGAGAATTAGCTTACCATCCGATACGACTCGTACGGATCGACAACTTTTTTGAGGGCTACCTTAGCTACACACGATACTTATTATATTCACGGATGGAGAAATGTGGTATACGGTTCGTCACGACCCGTACGGATCGACACACTATATTTACGGATAGAGAATTAGCTTACCATCCGATACGACTCGTACGGATCGACAACTTTTTTGAGGGCTACCTTAGTGACACACGATACTACTTATATTCACGGATGGAGAAATGTAGCATACGGTTCGTCACGACCCGTACGGATCGACACACTATATTTACGGATGGAGAATTAGCATACCATCCGATACGACTCGTACGGATCGACAACTTTTTTGAGGGCTACCTTAGCTACACACGATACTAATTATATTCACGGATGGAGAAATGTGGTATACGGATCGACACACTATATTTACGGATGGAGAATTAGCTTACCATCCGATACGATTCGTACGGATCGACAACTTTTTTGAGGGCTACCTTACCTACACACGATACTACTTATATTCACGGATGGAGAAATGTAGTATACGGTTCGTCACGACCCGTACGGATCGACACACTATATTTACGGATGGAGAGTTAGCTTACCATCCGTTACGATTCGTACGGATCGACAACTTTTTTGAGGGCTACCTTAGCTACACACGATACTTATTATATTCACGGATGGAGAAATGTAGCATACGGTTCGTCACGACCCGTACGGATCGACACACTATATTTACGGATGGAGAATTAGCTTACCATCCGATACGATTCGTACGGATCGACAACTTTTTTGAGGGCTACCTTAGCTACACACGATACTTATTATATTCACGGATGGAGAAATGTAGCATACGGTTCGTCACGACCCGTACGGATCGACACACTATATTTACGGATGGAGAATTAGCTTACCATCCGATACGACTCGTACGGATCGACAACTTTTTTGAGGGCTACCTTACCTACACACGATACTACTTATATTCACGGATGGAGAAATGTAGTATACGGTTCGTCACGACCCGTACGGATCGACACACTATATTTACGGATGGAGAATTAGCATACCATCCGATACGATTCGTACGGATCGACAACTTTTTTGAGGGCTACCTGTACCTTAGCTACACACGATACTTCTTATATTCACGGATGGAGAAATGTAGTATACGGTTCGTCACGACCCGTACGGATCGACACACTATATTTACGGATGGAGAATTAGCTTACCATACGATACGACTCGTACGGATCGACAACTTTTTTGAGGGCTACCTTAGCTACACACGATACTTCTTATATTCACGGATGGAGAAATGTGGTATACGGTTCGTCACGACCCGTACTGATCGACACACTATATTTACGGATGGAGAATTAGCTTACCATCCGATACGACTCGTACGGATCGACAACTTTTTGGAGGGCTACCTTAGCTACACACGATACTTCTTATATTAACGGATGGAGAAATGTAGTATACGGTTCGTCACGACCCGTACGGATCGACACACTATATTTACGGATGGAGAATTAGCTTACCATCCGATACGACTCGTACGGATCGACAACTTTTTTGAGGGCTACCTTAGCTACACACGATACTTCTTATATTAACGGATGGAGAAATGTAGTATACGGTCCGTCACGACCCGTACGGATCGACACACTATATTTACGGATGGAGAATTAGCTTACCATCCGATACGACTCGTACGGATCGACAACTTTTTTGAGGGCTACCTTAGCTACACACGATACTTCTTATATTAACGGATGGAGAAATGTAGTATACGGTTCGTCACGACCCGTACGGATCGACACACTATATTTACGGATGGAGAATTAGCTTACCATCCGATACGACTCGTACGGATCGACAACTTTTTTGAGGGCTACCTTAGCTACACACGATACTTCTTATATTAACGGATGGAGAAATGTAGTATACGGTTCGTCACGACCCGTACGGATCGACACACTATATTTACGGATGGAGAATTAGCTTACCATCCGATACGACTCGTACGGATCGACAACTTTTTTGAGGGCTACCTTACCTACACACGATACTACTTATATTCACGGATGGAGAAATGTAGTATACGGTTCGTCACGACCAGTACGGATCGACACACTATATTTACGGATGGAGAATTAGCATACCATCCGATACGACTCGTACGGATCGACAACTTTTTTGAGGGCTACCTTAGCTACACACGATACTTCTTATATTCACGGATGGAGAAATGTGGTATACGGTTCGTCACGACCCGTACGGATCGACACACTATATTTACGGATGGACAATTAGCATACCATCCGATACGATTCGTACGGATTAGCTACACACGTTACTTATTATATTCACGGATGGAGAAATGTAGTATACGGTTCGTCACGACCCGTACGGATCGACACACTATATTTACGGATGGAGAATTAGCTTACCATCCGATACGATTCGTACGGATCGATACTCTGTTTTTACGAGTCGTAATGACAAAACGACTTGTCCGATCGTAACCAAAATTTCACGAAACTAACGATCCGTATGCTTGCTACAGTATTGGACAACCATCATATCGTTTGGACGTAACGATTTATTGATTACCAACAATATAATGCAATTCGGAACCACTTTGGTGATTGCCTATGTCGGTCTCCTTTCGATATTCGCAGACATTGAAAGCGACATGGGGAAACAACCGACAAAAAAGGCGGTAAAAATGACAGGGGTGATAAAAAATCCGGTCGTAGAGCCAACCACACTCTTATACAATTCAAGAGAGAATTTCAAGAACAGAATTTCAATTTCAAAGAAATCAAAGAACAAAGGTTTTACGTTTTCAAGATATAAAAAAAAACTAAAGCGTTTGGATATGCAAACAACGAATTAAAACCGTTTGAAATTGGAACTTCAAACACAAAGTTATAACCCAAATGCGAACGGACGTTAGGTATAATTCTTTGATTAGTGATATCATGGATAATAAAAAGACTGGATAGGAAACTAGCCAGCAAACTATGATAGTTGAAAATCGTGATATCACGAAGATGTCACGAGTATGTAGATTTTGCTGAGTTTCTCTTCGACTTCTCCATATTTTCGTATTCAGGTCGCTATATTGAGATTCCAAAAAGTTCCATCGTCTCACAAACCTGCCTAAACCACGACCAAGTGTTCGAGGTAAATGTTGTTCGTCTTTGTTTCAGCTGTTTTGGTTTTGTAGTGACGAAACTGGCGTCGCAAAAACTACCGTTGTTTTAGTTGAAATTTGCGACGCGTTTTCCACCGTCTAAAGTTGGAACTTTTCGCCTAAAATGAGTAATGGTAGTCGGATATTCGATCGTAAAGTGGCATTGTTATATTTTTTGGTAGTTTGACTATCATTTTTAGCTGTATTATTGCTAAAAGTTGCGATTTATGGAGATTTTGTAATGTCACGATTTTCAACTAGGTTTTGGTGCCTTAACCAATCAACACGCTGGAAACGTTACACGTGATCTTAGTTTCCTATCCAGTCTTTCTACTATCCATGGTGATATGCGACGGCATCTTGAATTGTTTTCCTACAAAAATTTGCTCAGTAACAAGAACGGTCTATCTACAAACAACGCTAGCTAATATATATATATATATATATATATATATATATATATATATATATATATATATATATATATATATATATATATATATATATATATATATATATATATATATTTATATATATATATATATATATATATATATATATATATATATATATATATATATATATATATATATATATTTATATGTATATATATATATATATATATAATGCTAGCTGGGCGAGAGGAAGGATGAGCACGCCATTTATCCCGGTCAGAGGCAAGCAATCGTCTTCTGGACGATCCTTTAATTAGTACTAAGGTTAGACGGGGGGTTAGAAAACCCATTGGACGGGGGTTAGGATCTACGTTGTTTTGTGATTAGTATGCAGTTCTATGATGTATATCATAATATAGGCATCTCTCGCGGATACTAAAAAAGATCGTCCAGAAGACGATTGCTTGCCGCTGACCAGGATAAATGGCGTGCTCACCCTCCCTCTACGCACAAATTGTTTCGTTTCCACACCAATGGGACAACTTCGCCACTCGAAAACGGGACCAAAGCAACTCACATGCAGCCAGATCGCGATATCGAAGGATTTTCAACACTAAGGGTCCTTTTCAAGATCACTTGCCATGCGCTGTACTCTTCTATGGCGCGGGTAGTGGAGGACTGGGACGAGGCGTTGGAAGAAGTTCGGGAGAGCTGCGAGAGGTTCGGTGTTGGATTTTCTTGGGAGGACGGCGGGCTCGTGTTTGGTTGGCTATTGCACTGTAAAGGAATTGGTCAGCGGATTAGTACCACTGGTCTTTATAATAGGACTGGGTCCACTGATCTCGAAAGAAGACTGGATCGAGCAACTATTGTTCAGAAAAATGAAATTGGAAGTCCACCATTACTAAGGGACCAACTGAGGATCCTATGAGGTTTTTTGTTGGATTATGTGCTCTTACCATCGACAAAATAAAATAATTTTACTATAAAGAGGACCACAAGACATTTTTCAAATTACTGGGTAAAACGATTCATGGCCTAGATTTACTGCGACTTTGGTCGCTTAGCAATGGCCGCCGTTGGCTCTAATTATCCAGTGAGAGAAGCCTAATATGAGACGTCAAATTAGGTTCAAGATTTTATGCATTTAATGTTAACAAAGAAACTATATTGGCCAGACAATAAACCTATTTCGCGAGCGTCACAGTTTGATTTGCTTGCAAACTCGGAGCTTCTAATGATCTCTCGTCAATTTACATTATGCAAATATGCAGGCTTCAAAATCAGCTCATCAGATACAATAGAAAGCTCAATCCAATCAGTAACTGGGTAATACAACTCGTTGTTCGCGGGCGGCAAAAAATCAAGTCAATATATAGTTGTTGTCGTCGTCGATATTGTTGCTGCTGCTGCTTCTTTTCGACTTTTGAGCAATCGTGGCGATCGTACTCATCGTAGCGATCATATGTGAAGACCAGGCTTTTGAATATGGAGTTGAAATATTTAATAAAAGTAAAACACTGATTATCCATCTAATTTCAGATCATTTAACGAAACAAAATCCCGATAATTCGAACTTTTTTCCATTTTCCCTTGAATGTTTGGGTTATTGGGTGTCAACTGTGCTTACTGTAGATCACACATTTGCTAAAAAAATTATAACGGTGTACCGCGATATTTTTCGAATATCGAATACCGGCATTGAAATTCCCATACCGCCCAACTGTAGTTGCTACAACTGTTGTAATAACCATCGATAGTTACCTCAGCGTTTGCGGCTCCTTCTCTCTTTACCTGAACGAGCTGTGACTTTGGTTTAATTCTAGTAAATTCAGGTGATCGAGCATTTTCAGTTTGATCAGACCTAAAAAATTGAAAACGTCATTAAAGTGCTTATCTCACGTTTGGGGATTTTACATATTCGTAATATTTGGGTCTTTCTGAGCAAAATCACAATATATATTGTCAGCCGAAAATTTCATCTTCATGGACTCTTTTTTTGCTGTTAAAGTTATCGGATGTTAAAGTTTTTTGCTGTTAAAGTTATCACAAGAGGCATTTTTGTGGCAAGTAACAAAATAATTTTTTTTGGAATGTCTCTTGTGACATCACATCAGGTAACTTTGACAGCGAAAAACTCCATGAAGATGAAATTTTCGGCTGACAATATATATTATGATTTTGCTCAGGAAGACCTAAATATTACGAATATGTAAAATCCCCAAACATGAGATAAATACTTTAATGGACAAATACAACAAAGATCGGGATAAATGCCGCCTAATTTTGGCTCAAGCTGTATACCAAGCGACTCATCTCCGAGCACTTACCTACACGGATTGCGTTCGGCGGGAAGGATACCATCCAATACGTCTAATCCTTCTTTTATTTTCAACAACATCTCATATCTTTCACGACCTTTGATCTAAATACAATGGGGTGTATTGAATCAATATTAGTCTCGGATGCGTCCGCATGATAGATAGAATCAATATTTGTCTATTACTTTTAATGTCACTCAATGATGTCAAAATTGAAAAGAAAACCACTGGTACATATCAACCTTGAGTGAGTAAATACACTTACCCTAAGTACGAATATCTCGTCGTCTGTTGGGTCAGCCAAACAAGTTCTCTTAGCTTTAGTGAGAACAACGCCATTTGTAGCCACGCACGCTACAGTGAAGAATGAGAACAATCGGTTGTCGTGACAACGTAGCACAGTAAACTCTCTAAGACAGACACCTCTCTAAGACAGACACCTCTCTAAGACAGAGAAACCTCTCTCAGACAGACACCTCTCTAAGACAGAGAAACCTCTCTAAGACAGAGAAACCTCTCTAGGACAAAGACACCTATCTAAGACAGAGAAACCTCTCTAAGACAGAGAAAGCTCTCTAAGACAGAGAAACCTCTCTAGGACAAAGACACCTATCTAAGACAGAGAAACTCTAAGACAGACACCTCTCTAAGACAGAGAAACCTCTCTAGGACAAAGACACCTCTCTAAGACAGACACCTCTCTAAGACAGACACCTCTCTAACACAGAAACCTCTCTAACACAGTCACCTCTCTAAGACAGACAGAACCTCTCTAAGACGAACAGCAGGAGCTAGTCTCAATTGGTGTCCGTCATAGAGGATGTTGACAGTATTCTCAAAGGCCCACTTCACACTCTCAGGTCGACCTCAGATCGATCTAAGGTGAAATGATGTCGAATAAACTTTCAGATCCACCTCGGCCAAAACTCACGTCGTTTTTTCTGCACCACATGAACGTTGGGAGGGTAATAGGATTCTGGGACCGAGCAACTGTTATCCTTTCTGGTGGACATCAAGACAGTGCACCGTTGTGGGTTGGTGGTGGTCGGCGACGTCGGGTTGCACGAGGGAACTGCGGGAGATAGTGGCCATGGTAATACAGCGTCGGTAGTGGAACTGTGTTCGTTCCCATTGCGTTTGTCTTGATCTTTCGAGGCGGTCTTTTGCGCACCGGCAGAGTCTTTTTCGGTGCAGTCTCGACCAGGAGAGGCGCAGATACGTACTTCGACAAGAGATCTTGCAAATATTTCGTTACTGTAAGAGAGGAGAGCAGTGGGGGATTAGTACGAGTATTGTATATACAGTTTAGGTCATAGTTTTCAGGTTCGTACGCAAAATATTACGTATGTGGATTGGTTGGTGAGATTGCGAGGGTAATACGCGTTTTCCGAATAGGTCAGTTTTGACGGGAAAATGTTTGAGTTGATTTTTTGGTGAGAATAAGGTGAGAATAAGGATGAGGATGAAGATGAGAATAAGGATGAGGATAAAGATGAGGATGAAGATGAGAATGAAGATGAGAATGAAGATGAGAATAAGGATGAGATGAAGATGAAGATGAGAATAAGGAAGATGAGATGAATGAAGATGAAATGAGATGAGAATAAGGGATGAAGATGAAGAATGAATGAGAATGATGAGATGAGGATGAAGATGAATGAATGATGAATGAAGATGAATGATAGAATGAAGATGAGAATGAGGATGAGGATGAAGATGAAGATGAATGAAGATGAGAATGAAGATGAGAATGATTGAGAATGAAGATGATGAGAATGAAGATGAAGATGAATGAAGATGAGAATGAAGATGAAATAAGGATGAGGATGAAGATGATAATAAATGAAGAATAAAAATGAGATAAGATGAGGATGAAGATAGAAAGATGAGGATGAAGATGAGAATGAAGATGAATGAGGATGAATGAGAATGAGAATGAATGAGGATGAGGATAAGATAAATGAAGATGAGAATGAAGATGAAATGAGGATGAAATGAAGATGAGAATAAGGATGAGGATGAAGATGAGAATAAGGATGAATGATGAGAATAAGGATGATGATAATGAGATGAAAAGAATGAGATGAAGATGAAAAGATGATGGAATGATGAATGATGAGAAGGATGAAGATGATAATGAGAATGAAGATGAGATGAAGATGAGAAAGGATGATGATGATGAGAATAAGGATGAGATGAAAATAATGAAGGATGAATAAAGATGAGGATGAATGAAGATGAAGATGAGAATAAGGATGAAGATGAGAATAAGGATGAGGATGAAGATGAGAATAAGGATGAGGATGAATGATAAAATGAAGATGAAAGATGATGAAGATGAGATGAGGATGAAGATAAAATGATGATGAAATGATGAGAATGTGAAGGATGAGATGAAATAAGGATGAGATGAAGATGAATGAAGATGAGAATAATGAGATGAAGATGAGAATAAGAATGAATGATGAGAATGAAGATGAAGATAGATGAAGATAAGGATGAGAATGAAGATGAATGAATGAATAAAGGATGAAGATGAAATAATGAGATGATGAGATGATAAGATGAGAATGAAGGATGAATGAGAATGAAGATGAGGATGAAGATGAAATGAGAATAAGGATGATGATGAAGATGAGAATGAAGATGAGAATAAGGATGAATGAGAATAAAAGGATGAGGATGAAGATGAAGGATAATGAAGATGAATGAAGATAGAAAGAGGATGAGATGAAAGAAGAGAATGAAGATGAGATGAAGATGAGAATAAGAATGAAATGAGAATAGATAGGGATGAGGATGAGAATGAAGATGAGAATAAGATGAGATGAATAAGGATGAGAATGAAGATGAGAATAAGGAGGATGAAGATGAGAATAAGGATGAGAGGATGAAGATGAGAATGAGATGAGAATAAGGATGATGAGATAAGGATGAGAATAAGGATGAATGAGATGAGAAGGATGAGGATGAAGATGAAGATGATGAAGATGAATAAGGATGAGGATGAAGATGAGAATAAGGATAAAGGATGAAGATGAGAATAAGGATGAAGATGAGAATAAGGAAGGATGAGATGAAGATGAGAATAAGGATGAGAATGATGAATAAGATAAGGATGAAGATGAGATAAAAGGATAAGATGATGAATGATGAATATAAGGATGAGATGAGATGAAGGATGAGGATGAAGATGAGAATAAGGATGAGGATGAAGATGAGATAAGGATGAGGATGAAGATGAGAATAAGGATGAGGATGAAGATGAAGATGAGAATAAGATGAGGATGAAGATGAGAATAAGGATGAGATGAAGATGAGAATGAAGATGAGAATGAAGATGAAAGGATGAATAAGGATGAGATGAAGATGAAATGAGATGAGATGAAGATGAGAATAAGGATGAGAATGAAGATGAGAATAAGATGAAGATGATGAAGATGAAGATGAAGATGAGATGAAGATGAGAATAAGGATGATGAGAATAAATGAATGAGATAAGGATGAAGGATGAAGATGAATAATAAGGATAGATGAAGATGAAATAAGATGATGAGAATAAGGATGAAGATGAGAATAAGGATGAAGATGAGATGATAGATGAGATGAGAATGAGAATGAGGATGAAGATGAGAATGATGAATAAGATGAGAATGAAGATGAGAATAAGGATGAGGATGAAGATGAAGGATGAAGATGAATGAGAGAATGAGGATGAGGATGAAGATGAGAATGAAGATAATGAATGAAGATGAAGATGAATGATGAGATGAAGATAAATGATGATGAAATGAAGATGAGATGAGAAGAGATGAGATAAGATGAGAATGAAGATGAGAGAAGATGAAGATGAAGATGAAGATGATAAGGATGAAATGAGAGATGATGAGATATGAGAATAAGGATGAGATGAAGATGATAGAATGAGATAAGATGATGAAGATGAGAAATAAGGATGAAGATGAAATAAGGATGAGATGAAGATGAAGGATGAATGAATGAGATGAATGATGAAGATGAAATGAGAATAAAGATGAAATGAAGATGAGAATGAGGATGAAGATGAAAGGATGAATGAATGATGAAGATGATGAATAAGGATGAGATGAAGATGAAATGAAGATGAGGATGAATGAGAATAAGGATGAGATGAAGATAAGGATGAGATGAAGATGAGAAAGATGAAGATGAAGATGAGATAAGATGAATGAAATAAGGATGAGGATGAAGATGAGAATAAGGATGAGAATGAAGATGAATGAGGATGAGAGATGAAAGAATGAAGATGAAGATGATAAAGGATAAGGATGAATAATGAATGATGAATGATGAATGATGAGAATGAAGGATGAGGATGAAGATGAGAATAAGGATGAAGAGGATGAATAAGGATGAGGATGAAGATGAGAATAAGGATGATGAAGATGAAGAAGAATGATGAGGATGAAGATGATAGATGAATGAGGATAAGAGGATAAAGGATGAGAATAAGGATGAGGATGAAGATGAGAATAAGGATGAGATGAAGATGAAGATGAAAATAAGGATGAGGATGAAGATGAAATAAGGATGAGGATGAAGATGAGAATAAGGATGAGGATGAAGATAAATGATGAAGATGAGAATAAGGATGAGGATGAGATGATGAAGATGAAGATGAGATGAAGATGAGAATGAAGATGAGGATGAAGGATGAATAAGGATGAGGATGAGATGAAGGATGAGAATAAGGATGAAGATGATGATGAGATGAGAATAAGATGAGGATGAAGATGATGAGATGAGAATAATGAGGATGAAGATGAGAATAAGGATGAGATGAGGATGAAATAATAAGGATGAAGATGATAAAGATGAAGATGAAGATGAAGATGAATAAGGATGAGGATGAGATGAAGATAGGATGAAGATGAAGATGAGAATAAGGATGAAGGATGAGAGATGAAGATGATGAGAGATGAGATGAGATGAAGAGAAGGATGAGAATGAGATGAAGATGAGATGAGGATGAAGATGAGATGATGAATGATGAGAATAAGGATGAAGATAAGGATGAGATGAAGATGAGAATGAAGATGAGATGAATGAGATGAAGATGATAATGAGATGAAGATGAAGATGAGAATAAGATGAGGATGAAGATGAGATGAAAGGATGAGATGAAAGGATGAGATGAAGATGAAGATGAGAATAAGGATGAAATGAAGATAATAAGGATGAGATGAAGATGAAGATGAATGAAGGATGATGAGAAAGATGAGATGAAGATGAGATGATAAGGATGAAGATGAAATGAGAATAAGGATGAGGATGAAGATGAGAATAAGGATGAGGATGAAGATGAGAATAAGGATGAAGATAATAAGGAGGATGAAGATGAGAATATGATGATGAAGATGAGAATAAGGAGGAAGATGAAGATGATGAATAAGAATGAGGATGAAGATGATGAGAATAAGGATGATGAAGATGAGAATAAGGATGAAGATGAAGATGAGAATGAGAATAAGGATGATGAAGATGAGAATAAGGATGAGGATGAAGATGAGAATAAGGATGATGAGATGAAGATGAGAATAAGGATGAGGATGAAGATGAGAATAAGGATGAGAATGAAGATGAGATAAATGAAGATGAGAATAAGGATGAGAATGAAGATGAGAATAAGGATGAGGATGAAGATGAGAATAAGGATGAGGATAAAGATGAAATGAGAATGAAGATGAAGATGATAATAAGGATGAAGATGAGAATAAGGATGAAGATGAAGATGAAGATGAAGATGAGGATGAAGATGAAGAGAATAAGATGAGAATGAAGATGAGAATAAGGATGAGGATGAAGATGAGAATAAGGATGAGGATGAAGATGAGAATAAGGATGAGGATAAAGATGAGAATAAGGATGATGATAAGGATGAGGATGAAGATGAAATAATAAGATGAAGATGAAGATGAGAATAGGATGAAGATGAAGATGAGAATGATGAATGAAGATGAGAATAAGGATGAAGATGAAGATGAGAATAAGGATGAAGATGAAAATAAGGATGAGGATGAAGATGAGAATAAGGATGAGGATGAAGATGAGAATAAGGATGAGCATGAAGATGAAAATAAGGATGAGGATGAAGATGAGAATGAAGATGAGAATGAAGATGAGAATAAGGATGAGGATGAAGATGATAAGGATGAGAATGAATATGAGAATAAGGATGAGGATGAAGATGAGAATAAGGATGAGGATGAAAATGAGAATAAGGATGAGCATGAAGATGAGAATAAGGATGAGCATGAAGATGAGAATAAGGATGAAGATGAGAATAAGGATGAAGATGAAGATGAGAATAAGGATGAGGATGAAGATGAGAATAAGGATGAAGATGATAATAAGGATGAGGATGAAGATGAGAATAAGGATGAGGATGAAGATGAGAATAAGGATGAGGATGAAAATGAGAATAAGGATGAGGATGAAGATGAGAATAAGGATGAGCATGAAGATGAGAATAAGGATGAAGATGAGAATAAGGATAAGGATGAGGATGAAGATGAAGATGAGAATAAGGATGAGGATGAAGATGAGAATAAGAATAAGGATGAAGATGATAAGGATGAGGATGAAGATGAAGATGAGAATAAGGATGAGAATAAGGATGAGGATGAAGATGAGAATAAGGATGAGAATGAAGATGAGAATAAGGATGAAGATGAGAATAAGGATGAGGATGAAGATGAGAATAAGGATGAGGATGAAGATGAAGATGAGAATAAGGATGAGAATGAAGATGAGAATAAGGATGAGAATGAAGATGAGAATGATGAGGATGAAGATGAGAATAAGGATGAGGATGAAGATGAGAATAAGGATGAGGATAAAGATGAGAATAAGGATGAAGATGATAATAAGGATGAGGATGAAGATGAAGATGAGAATAAGGATGAAGATGAGAATAAGGATGAAGATGAAGATGAGAATAAGGATGAGGATGAAGATGAGAATAAGGATGAGAATGAAGATGAGAATAAGGATGAAGATGAAGATGAGAATAAGGATGAAGATGAGAATAAGGATGAGGATGAAGATGAGAATAAGGATGAGGATGAAGATGAGAATAAGGATGAGCATGAAGATGAAAATAAGGATGAGGATGAAGATGAGAATGAAGATGAGAATGAAGATGAGAATAAAGGATGAGGATGAAGATGATAAGGATGAGAATGAAGATGAGAATAAGGATGAGGATGACGATGAAAATAAGGATGAGGATGAAAATGAGAATAAGGATGAGGATGAAGATGAGAATAAGGATGAGCATGAAGATGAGAATAAGGATGAAGATGAAGATGAGAATAAGGATGAGGATGAAGATGAGAATAAGGATGAGGATGAAGATGAAATAAGGATGAGAATAAGGATGAGGATGAAGATGAGAATAAGGATGAAGATGAAGAGGAGAATAAGGATGAGGATGAAGATGAGAATAAGGATGAGGATGAAGATGAAATAAGGATGAGAACAAGGATGAGGATGAAGATGAGAATAAGGATGAGAATGAAGATGAGAATAAGGATGAAGATGAGAATAAGGATGAGGATGAAGATGAGAATAAGGATGAGGATGAAGATGAGAATAAGGATGAGGATGAAGATCAGAATGAAGATGAGAATGAAGATGAGAATAAGGATGAGGATGAAGATGAGAATAAGGATGAGGATGAAGATGAGAATAAGGATGAGGATGAAGATGAAAATAAGGATGAGCATGAAGATGAAAATAAGGATGAGGATGAAGATGAGAATAAGGATGAGGATGAAGATGAGAATAAGGATGAGGATGAAGATGAGAATAAGGATGAGTATGAAGATGAGAATAAGGATGAGAATGAAGATGAGAATAAAGCTGAAAATAAGGAGGATGATAGAGATGAAGATATGGATAAGATGATGGTAATGATTATGGTAATATGAATGGTGGTGGTGGTAATGTTGAGAATAGCAATTCATTTAGCCCAAAAGTCAGATAATCGTAAAACTAACCCACATTCCAGTCGAAATAACAAGTTTGTAGGTCTCCTATTCATGCCACCGACACAGGAGTTAAAGCATGTGAATTTGAACAACTCTTTAAAATAACCTTCATCAACTGAAAAAAAGGAAATGCAATAAGATTACTTTGTCAAAATGAATCATATAAAGACTTCCCTTGGTGAACTCATCCGTAAATATTTTGTCAATTCTTGATATAATTATTCATTTTATCTTTTAATTGAAAGAAGACATACCTTAGAAAGTAATTATTTCTGTATTTTTGACTTTTTGTTGAGTTTTGTTTTGAATAATGTCAGCCTCGAGTGGCGCGAAACATGGCAGACCAAGGGACGAGGTTCAAACTTGGATTGTGGATGGATAGAGAAGCCTCTATACCGAACCTGAATGTTTTGTTTGAACCTCGTCACTTGGTGTACCACGCTTCGCGTCACTCAAGGCTGACATAATTCGAAACGAAAGTCAAGAAAACGTTGAGTTTTGTGAAAAATGCAGAAATAATTTCTTTCTAAGGTATGTTTTCTTTCAATTCAAAGAAAAAATGAATAATTTATATCAAGGATTGACAAGATATTTACGGATGAGTTCACCAAGGGAACTTCGTGCTTCGAATGAATTTCGTGCTTGCAATGCGTCACGGTTAATTTGACAATCACTCTTTAAAGTGTATATGAAATGAAAATTTTTATGATTGTATTTGAAAGAACGCTGAAATTAATGAAAAATGGCTTTTACATGCCTTTTATATCTTATTGCGTTCTCAAGTTATAACGTTTTATGTAATTTGAACTATGACGTCACAAGTGTGACACAGCATGACAACACAACTGATAATTAGCTATGTCTTCAGACTGGTTACACTAAACTGCCTCAAACTTTGCGGACATACTCAGTCAACAAAACTAAACATTGGTATAGTTCTTATGTAGTTGCTATGGCAACAGATTAGTTTCCAGGCCACTTTCTTTCTTTCTTTAAAATAAATGTTTGTTTTCCACCACATAGCAAGCAACTTTTTAAGTTTTTACCAGTTGGTAACTTTTCTGTCTAATGCTCAATGCATGAAGACAGTTTAAAACAAAATACATTGCTTGCAATGACGAAAAATGGAAGATTTCGTTTTTGGACAAAGAGAGCCTGGGAACTAATCTATTACCATGGCGACCACATAAGAATCAAAACAATGCTTGGATTTGTTGACGGAGTAAGTCCGCAAAGTTTGAGCCAGTTTAGTCCAAACAGTCTGAAGATATACCTGTTGTGTTGTCGCGTCACACTTGTGACGTCATAGTTCAAATTACATAAAACGTTATAACTCAAGAACGTAATAAGATATGAAAGACATGTAAAAGCCATATTTCATTAATTTTAGCGTTCTTTCAAATACAATCACAAAAATTTTCATTTCATATACACTTTAAAGAGAAATGTTCTTACCTACGACGTCTGTGGCCTTGAGTGGTATGACGAGAGAAAGTCGGTCAGTGTTCGGGCAGCTCTCGTAACGCGCCACAGAATTCTCGCACCTCATCACGTGGTTTTGAAACGGATGCCCTAACATGAAAGAGATACATAATGTCCTTAAACAAAATACCTCGGTAGCCTCCCCAGCACACCTTGCATAACTGTCAATTTTGATGCACCTGTTCCCGCTGCTACACATGCCCTTTCCTCAATCCCACTACAGTTATTACTGCCCCCAAATCCTACCACACAATCCGTCATACTTTTTCATGCACGTCCACCAACATCATTTCTTGCATTTCTTGCGATAAATGCCCCCAAAATCTACATCGGCGAAACAGGACGACGCCTTTCAGACAGGTTTGCTAAACATCTTCGTCCCGTGAGGAATAACGATGTCGACAAACCTGTGGCCCGCCATTTCAACAGCTCTAACCATTTGGTATCAGACATGGTAACGATAACCGCAAACGGCAAGAGAAGCGTCTCATTTTAAAACTTGACACCACACATCCCCTTGGCCTTAACGAACGTTTTTCTTTTATTTAATTTCCTACAAGTTTTTTTTGTTATTTTAGTTTGCGAGGAACGTTATTATTAGCTCATGCAACTACAATTATTTCATAATTCATTACAATTACAGCCACTTTAAAGTGCCCACCCCCCAAAATGATAATGCTATGTTTGAAGGGTTTGAAAGGACACTTAAAATGATGAAGAATGGCGCTAACAGATCTTCGATATCTATTTTCGTTCTTCAGCTATTCAGTTATCTATGAGTATGACTTGCTGACGTCAAAGCAGGCAAACAACATTGTGGCAATTCTAAAATTTGTGTATATCTTCAAAGTTATCCAACGAAATTACTTGAAACTTTTTGTGGATACATACCACCAAACTTTAGGGTTCAAGTTGTGTTGTCACCATAGTAAGAGATTAGCTTCCAAACCTCTCCGTTTCTGTACGGAAGTCTTCATTTTCTGCCATCACAAGAAGCGTTTTCGATTTCAAACTTGGGTATTGCATTGGAAAAGTTATTGAAAAACTTATCGAGAACTGCTAATATCAACATGTTCTGCACACGAGAGAAAACAAATTATTTTGTTTTAGAAAGAAGGTCTGCAAACTAATCTGTTACTATGGTGACAACATAACATTTTGACCGTTGTGGGGGAGACATAGGTTCAAATCCTGGGTCGGACATCCACAGCTCAGGGTCTTAAAATAATTGAGGAGAAAGTGCTGCCTTTGCATTAATATCAGCGAATGGTAAGACTTTCAGGTCTTCTTGGATAACGACCTTAAATCGTAGGCCCTCGGAACCCCTATAATTGGACTTCTAGCCTGTTGGGGTATTCCTTTCACCTAAGAGTGATAAATCTAATTAACTAATTAACTAAACTGAACTAAAAGAGTTGTTAGGAATCTCTTGAGATTCAATTTTGGTTTGTTTGTCTGAGTTTTGGTTCTATAAATAGCATTAGCGCACTCCGCTCTTAACAACTGAGGTTTTAAATTACATTTCATTGATTCTCTAATGAATTGCCAATTAAATTAATTAAATTGCATGCATGTTTGTGCTTTTTCAGTCCTTCGTCTGATATTGCCATTTTCCAATTTAAATATCTAGTCGCAGAACAGTAATAAACCCAATAATGTAGCGTTTGCCTGCTATTAATAGCTAAAAATGCGGACAAACAAACCAAATTTGACTCACAAATTATTGCAAATGAGCTATTTTCGTTTATGGCCGAAAGAATTATGGATAAAAGCGGAGTGCTATTTAAATCTCTATTAGCGTAAATTGCTATTTTAAACCCAAATGCTGACAAACAAACTAAAATTGAGTCTGAAGAGTTCCCAAATGACTCATTTCCTATTGTTTAGGAGTTAGATTTAATGGTATATGCGGACAAACATCAACAACCTACGTCATCTGTGTGCTCTGCTATTGAACCCAAATGCCTTCAAGTAAGAAACCTAATCGAAAACAGTCTTCGAAGAAGTTGATGCAAGTTGTAATAGTACAGTCAACAGATCAAGACGAAAAACGAAGTCAAGTTATGATGCTAATGCAGTTTGTCTTTTAGGGCGTCTGCACTGGAACAATCTTTCTACACGACGAAAAAAGCTGAAGGCAATTCTGATGTTTAATTTAAACATCAGAATTGCCTTAACTCTTTCCTGTCCAGCTGAAAACAACCAAAATTGAACTGTTTGTTCTATTGATATCTCTGGAAATAACCATAACTGTTGCGAAAGCTACACATTTTCTATAAGCCCAATAAACCGGCTTTTACTTGTGCTTTTAAATTTCCCGAACAAGACTTATGTTAATATAAATTAGCATTAATTATCATAAATCAGGTTCAAAAACTTCCATTTTTCTAGAAAAGAGCGTAGCATCTTGAAAATTCAAAATGCCACCAATCGCAAAGTTGTTTATGAAATCAAATCAAACTTGGCGTGTGCGTGGATCTCATGTGCCTGGCGCTTGTCGAATTTCAATTTCCGTGTGCCGTATTTTTCGATTGACGACTTTGTGGGTCTTCTACGACCCATTTTGACTGGGCCGGACAGGAAAGAATTTAGCTTAATTAAAACACTTAAACAATTTTAACTCCATCGTATCTACAAAACTTGTTTATACCCCTCGGAGCGCGGATTATATATTGAGGAATACTGTACGTACTGACTACTTAAAACGAAGTTTTAACTACTTCGAACAACTTGCCCCAAAATATATGAACGTTCGATTCTCTTAAGTGCCTATAACGTCAAAAAAATGTATTGTCTTATTTGGAAGAACTTTTAAAATGATAAAGTAACTTCTTTTGAAGATTTTTGCTTCTTCGCTTTGTTTTTAAAATATTTCAGTTTGTTTGATATGCAAATGTAGGAATTTCATGTGGTGTCAATATTTCAATATTATATGGTTCAAAAAGTGTAGCTATGACATCATTATTCCAATATCTTGTTGCTAGCTTGCTTACGGCGAAAGAAAATAGGAAAATATAACTTATTTAAATATATTTCGACGGTGCATTGCTTTAGCACTTCTTATGCATAATAAAATAATTATGGCCAAGTAAAAAAATATAGTAGTTTATCGTCCTAACTTTAAAAAAAAGGAGAATACGGGCACTTTTCTTTTTTTCTTTTTTTGTTCAAGATCATGGCTTCAAAGATCAATGGCCATCATGATGAACCTAATTTTAACACATATTAAAGCTATTTAACGTTGTATTACAAGCATAAACAAAAACCATGACAGAATCAAATGGATTTCTCTGCAACTATACTTCGATACAAGATTGCGCCAAAACAAATTATGGCGAGTAAACCAGGGATGAACCAAAAAGTCCCGAAATATACCGGAAGGGCCGAAAGGTGGCACAAAAGGCCCCCAAAACAAGACAGATTTTCTACGCAAATATTAAAAAAAATTAAAAAGGATGCGGGCGGGGAGGATAAACTACTATAGTGTTTTACTTGGCCTATTCGGTTTTCGCATGATATCGAGAATTATTAAGGCCTCGGTTTGTGTTATCCTCCTCAGCCTTCGGCTTCGGCAGATAACACAAAGTAACCTCGGTTTTGATAATTCTCAATATCATGCTTATTCAATAATTGTTACGTTAGTATTGATAAAGTGTATCAGATTGCCGCAAACGGGAATCGAAGCCAAGGTCTCTGGCTTAAAGTACCAGCGCTCTTACCTACCGAGCTATTGAGACACGGTCACACAATAAGCCAGTTCGTAATGTCGATTGCGCATCAAAATGACGCGTTCTGCGTCGGGATAAAAGTTATTTCAATTCATAACATATAACGAATTTGCAAGTGTAAATAGAAATGCAACTGGTTTTAGCCTGATGTTATGAATTGAAATAAATTTTATCCCGAAACAGAACACGTCATTTTGATGCGCAGTCGACATTACGAACTGGCTTATTTTCGGACGCTGTTTTTTCCCCCAATCACTATAAAAAACTGTAAAAAATAAATAGTTAAGTTTAATTGATTGGGTACTGGGTACTAGGTACTGAATATAATAGAATAAATTGTCGATGTTGTAAAGCGCATTTGATCATATACATATGCTAATTTGCGCTATATAAATTATAGTAAACATTATTAGTATCATTATTATTATTCGCTTCATCCACAGGGTTCGAATTAAGGGTTTGATTCCTATATAACGTCAAACGTCTTATGTTTTTCATTAAAAAGCGCTTAAATTTCTATTGAAGCATAATGATTACCATCTTTGCAGGTGTTTTTATGGTTGGGACAGCGAATGACGACATCCTTGTAGTTCTCAGGCATCTTGTATGTTAAGATTCCACGGACTAAGCTACCGGGTGGCGGAGTTCCTGCGGGAAAGTAAATCAATTGTTGATCTGAATGAGTCAAAGCGCGGAGATGCTCTAACTATTGAGCTACATTGACTCAGATGATAGAGCGAAGCTTAAATATGTGTACAACCTGTAACTTTCTGATGACCAGTAAGATGTTCTAACTATTGAGCTACATGGACTAAGATGGTAGAGTGAAGGTTACATATGTGTACAACCTGTAACCTTCTGATGACCAGTGAGTTGCTCTAACCATTGAGTTACATGAACTAAGATGGTAGAGTGAAGGTTACATATGTGTACAACCTGTAACCTTCTGATGACCAGTGAGATGCTCTAACCATTGAGCTGCATGGATACTTGTGTGTACAACCTGTAACATTCTGATGACCAGTGAGATGCTCTAAACCATTGAGGTACATGGACTCGCATGGTAGAGTGAAGCTTACGTATGTGTACAAGCAGTAACCTTCTGATGACCAGTGAGATGCTAACTATTGAGCTACATGAACTGAGATGGTAGAGTGAAAGTTACATATGTGTACAACCTGTAACCTTCTGATGACCAGTGAGATGCTCTAACCATTCAGCTACATGAACTAAGATGGTAGAGTGAAGGTTACGTATGTGTACAAGCAGTAACCTTCTGATGACCAGTGAGATGCTCTAACCATTGAGATAATGGGTTAAGTACTGTATTGACTTACCATGAATTTTGAACAATATCGGACAAACGCATTGCATTTTTACAAATAATTTATGAGACTCCTCTTGGTAAACCCGTGGCGTTGCCTTGGTGATTGGGCCACTGTTGGGTTCAAAGCAGATACTGAAGTTGTATTTGCCAGGATAGTTGGTGTTGGGTAGGATGAATGGGAGCTGGATAGGATCAATGGGGGACATAGGGGACATTGGGGATAACAGAAAGGGGTGGGGGGATTTTTCCTAAAACAAAGTGAGAGGTGATCGTCAATATTAATTTGTTTCTACCAGGAAATTGGTGTCAGTGGTAGTACATGAGGCTGGACTGAGTTCAGGTAAAAATCACAAAAGCAAAACTTAACGATAGCAAAACTAGATTACGTCCAAAGTCCAAAAGCCAGACTCTCTCCATCTCTCTCTCTCTCCATCTCTCTCTCTCTCTCCATCTCTCTCTCTCCATCTCTCTCTATCCATCTCTCTCTCTCCATCTCTCTCTCTCCATCTCTCTCTCTTTCCATCTCTCTCTCTCTCCATCTCTCTCTCTCCATCTCTCTCTCTCCATCTCTTCCATCTCTCTCTCTCCATCTCTCTCTCCATCTCTCTCTCTCCATCTCTTCCATCTCTCTCTCTCCATCTCTCTCTCTCCATCTCTCTCTCCATCTCTCTCTCTTTCCATCTCTCTCCATCTCTCTCCATCTTATCCCAGTAAACAAGGCTCATGATCATAATTTGCGTTCATCGGAAACAGACGTCAAAATGCCACAGCCTCGCACTGAGCATCTGAAACGCAGTTTATCGTACAGTGGTGCCCAGTTATGGAACAGTTTACCATCAACTCTTAAAAATATACACCATTTTAATAATTTTAATAATCTAATTAGTACTAACATGTATATAGATTTTAAATTAGCTTATTAATTTCTATTATTGTATTTTTGTATAACTACGGCTTTCTAGAAAAGCAATTCATGTAATTGAAGAAATTACCGTATTTAAATAAAGTTGTCTCTCTATCTCTCTCTATCTATCTCTTTATCTCTCTCTCTCTCTATCCCTCTCTGTCTCTCTCTATCTCTATCTATCTTGCTCTATCTCGCTCTCTATCTATCTCTCAGGGGCGGATTTAGCGTAGGTCAAACCGGTCATGCGACTGATGTAATTTTTTGCAAGCATAAAAAATTCCGAATCGACCTTCAGCAGTCGCTGTAAAAATTGCGTAATTACAACAAGGTCCAGTTGTTTCATAATCATTCGTGATTTTATTCGTAATTCATCGGCACTGACGGCACAGGCTCTCTCGCCCGCGCTTTCCCGCGGAGGAGTAACAAATAACAATGTGAGCAGTCTTCTTCTCAGCGGTCTTCCGCATGAGCTTTGACCGATCTGAGTCATTTTCCAGCTATTTGATTGGTCAATACACCGATCTCCATGGTGATCGGCCAATTTGACCGATCTGCGGGGTTGGTGATCAGGGACTCATGCATGAGCCACCTGATTGGTTAATTCAGACAAATACCGTGTTATTATTCGCTACTTCATTTGACCGATCTTGACCAATTCACAGCGTGTGGTATCCATCAGTTTACTGTATTATTCAGCAATGGCTCGCGGTATTTACGAAACTGTTCTATCAGGGTTTGAAAGAAACGATGAACATTGTCTGCAAGAAGTACGATGATCTGGTGTGGCAAATCAACGTTTCGCGCAAGAGTTCTGTCGACGAACTACTCAGTTCGGTAAACAGCACTTCAAACTTTCTTTAGCAGGAATTTTGGTGCAGAGAAACTAATCCAAAAGATGTCCGCGATCTTTTATGAATGTTTCATAAAAACATGTTTGAAAACATTAAAACAAATGCTCAAAAGTGCTGTCAGATCGCGGGAAATGCCATTTCAGAGACCCAAATTCAAAAATTTTCCGGGGGAGAATGCCCCCGTACCCCCTACATATGTGTTACCCCGCCATTTTGACTAAGGTATAACAATTCCTAGATCCGCGGCGCCCCTGCTATCTCTCTCTCTATCTCTATTTCTTTGTCTCGCTCTCTCTATCTATCTCTATCTCTCTATATTCTCTCTATCTCTCTCTATTAGAATTCTAAAGAAGTTGTTAGTAGGTAACCCCCCCCCCCCATATAGCGTACAAAGGGATGCCGCCGCGCGCTGATTGGTCGAGCAACGCGTGACTCACGCGTGACGCACAGCAGCAGTGACTCACGCTACTCACGCCGGACGCGTGCGTGACTCACCCACGCGTATTGTATGACGCAACCGTGACGCGTACGATATGTGTATCGTTATATAAGCTTTGTGTTTTCGTATAGTCTTTACGATGCTTGGTTTACATTTCGTCTGTTCTTTTTGGATATATACTTTGAACGAGCGTGTTCTTTTTCGAGACGTGAGAGAAGGGCTGGAGCTGTAAATCTATATTGGATTATATTTTATTTTTTACTTTGTAAAAGATGTCTGGAACGGTAAGTTTTGTTATTTTAAATTTATTTACTGTGTACCTACCTAATTGTCAATTGAAACTATAACTTATATGATTTGTCCTTCGCATCTTAGATTAATATGATGGATTTAATCAAGCGATGTGAAACCGAAGGAGAGTTGGAGTTTTTGGAAAAAAATTTTCAGCTCACAGAGGAGCAGAGAAGGGCTGTTTTGGAGCAAAAGATAGTGTTTTGGACAAACGCCATGTCCGACGACATCGATCGAGAGACCGAAACGCCGCCGGATGTTTTTAAAGACATGATGGAAAATTGGAGCGACGAGGAGAAGCGACAGTTCAACGAAGTAGGAACAATGACGACTTTTTGTGCCATGAGGAAGACCAGATATCATTTGAGCTACCTGATTCTCCGGTGGACGACTGTCAATTTGGCGGGGGAAAGAGAAAGCGTGCGAGCGACGAGTCTCCCAAAAAGCGTCTAAAACCTGAGGATTATTTTACAATCAAATCTGTGAAGCAAGTGCCCCTCACGATCAGGTTCGCCTGATCCTCAACTCCAACCAACTAGACCGACCCATTTCCTTACCATTTCTTCCCCGAGACAGCCTGACCCCCCAACGCTTCCTAGCCGCAGTTGAGAGAGTGGTGCAGTCCAACGATCAATTCACGCTAGACGAGTCAGTCAATGTTAATGTTGTACATGTGGAAATGCCTCACGGTGGAACTGGTCGAAAGCGAAACATGGTGAATCTGCAGAGCTATTTAAAAAAGAAACGTTGTCTTTTGCAAATCAAGAACAAAGACGAGCTTTGTTGCGCCAGAGCCATTGTTGTTGCCCAGGCAAAATTGGATAGGGATCCCCGATATAGTAGCATCGCTGAACACCGAGGAACGCTACAAGGTCGTTTGGTACACGAACTCCACGTGAGTGCCGGTGTACCCTTGGGAGCCTGCGGGATTGACGATGTAAAAAAGTTTCAAGCTGTTCTACCTGGAAACCAACTTAATATTATCTCCAAGGAACACTTGAATGCCTTGATTTATTCGGGTCCCCCTGCAGACAAGTGCCTGTACCTCTACAACCACGACAATCACTATAATGTTATCACAAGCATACCTGCGTTTCTTACCCGTAAGTAGTACTGTGCATGACAAGTGCAAGAAAGGATTCGACCGAACCGAAGACCACATCTGCCCTGACTCCTGTAAACTGTGTTATAGGAAGAACTGTTCGATATCCAATTGGATGTACTGTGAAGATTGCCATCGCTTCTTTGAGAATGAACAATGTTTTGCCAAACATAAAGAGGAAATGGGTAAGGGGCGACCTATTTGTTCTCGGCTTGTTAAGTGTAAATACTGCAATCGCGTGGTTAGGAAAGTGAACGAACCTCCACAGCTACACAAATGCGGACTTGCTCTGTGTGGTGTTTGCCAAGAGTACGTCGATCCAGTTGATCACCGTTGTTATATTCAGAAAGCTGGAAAGAAGAAAAAAAAGACCGCTGCCCCGGGAGACGAGAGTCTTATAGAAGACGATGTTGAAGTTGACAATGAAGAAGACGACGACCAAATGTCCGACTGTGACCTTCTATTCTTCGATTTTGAGTGCACCCAAGACGATGGTCGGCACGTTCCAAATCTGTGCGTCGTTCAGAACGAGAGTGGAGATGAATGGGTGTTTCGTGGTGAGAATACCATAGACGATTTCTGCGAGTGGTTGTTTACCGATGAGAATGCAGGTAAAGTATTAATGGCTCACAACTTCCAAGGCTACGACGGATATTTTATCCTGCAATATCTTTACAAAAATGGTATTATCCCAAATGTTATAACACGCGGTGCAAAGATTCTGTCTCTCACGGTGAAAGAACTGGAGATCAAGTTCATCGACTCACTCTGTTTCATCCCCATGAGATTGGCCAACTTCCCCAAGACGTTTGGTATAACAGAACTTGAAAAAGGATATTTTCCCCATTTTTTCAATCGTGCCGAAAACCAAAACTACGTTGGACCTTTACCTAATGCTACGTTCTACGATCCAGACGGTATGACCCATGGAGATCGGGAGAAGTTCTACGAGTGGTACAACGTCCTCGTTAATCAGAACTACATCTTCGACTACTACGCTACTGTCAATCGGATGTAGACATTCTTCGCCGTTGCTGTCTCGAGTTCCGTGAGCTGTTCCAGAACGTGACAAACATTGATCCATTTGCTAAATGCCTAACCATCGCTTCAGCATGTAATCTTGTTTTCCGAAAAACCTTCCTGAAAGAAAACACTATCGCTGTTATTCCTCCGCATGGTTACCGACATGAAGACAGGCAATCCGTCGCCGCCTTGAAATGGTTGGCTTACATCGCGCAGCGTGACAGTCTTACCATCAGACATGCAAGAAATTATGGAGAGCAGCGCATCGGGCCTTATAAAGTCGATGGTTTCCACGCTGAAAGTCGGACGATATGGGAGTACCAGGGTTGTTTGTGGCATGGTTGTTTGAGGTGCTATTCTAGAGATACGATCAACCCGGTTAACAAGCAATCGATGCACGACTTACACCAGAGAACACTAGAACGAAAACATTATCTCGAGCAGCAAGGGTACCGGGTCATCGAAGCATGGGAGTGCGACGTAAAGAGAGAGCTCGACACCAACGCTGACATGAAAGCATCCTTCGCTAATTTCGAGATTCCCGAACCTTTACAGCCACGATTTGGATTTTTCGGAGGACGAACGAATGCGACGCGCCTCTTTTACGAAGTACAACCAGGTGAGAAAGTCCACTATGTGGATTTTTGCAGTTTGTACCCTTGGTGCAACAAGTACGGACAATACCCCGTTGGTCATCCACAGATCATCACGGAGAACGTTGGACCTATTGAACAGTATTTTGGTATGGTAAAGTGTAGCGTTCTCCCCCCCCGACGGCTCTACCATCCCGTCCTACCCTATCGCACTCAGGGGAAACTCATGTTTCCGCTGTGCCGTACCTGTGCTGACACCCTTCAACAAGAACCATGCTGCCATTCGGACGCTGAGCGTACTCTCCACGGGACATGGGTGACGTTGGAACTGCAGAAAGCCTTGCAGATGGGTTACCGCCTCGAAAGGATCGATGAAGTCTGGCACTTTCCGGAACGTAGCGATGAACTCTTCAAAGAGTACATCGATACGTTTCTGAAAATCAAACAAGCGAGTGGATTCCCATCGGACTGCGATACAGACGAGAAAAAGACCCAATATATCGTGGACTACGCCGCCAAGGAGGGTATTTCCCTGGAGCAGAGTCAGATTGTCAAGAATCCAGGTCTGAGGGCACTGGCGAAACTGATGCTGAACTCATTTTGGGGTATGTATTATAATTGCTGTTAGTCATTTTAAGATCGGAGAGCTCCCTCTTTCGGCTAAGCATTGCACGGAAATACAGCTAGTAATAAGTTGTTTTTTTAAATCTTTCTCTATAGGTAAGTTTGCACAGCGGCCCAACATGACGCAAGTGAAGCTGATATCGGATCCGTCTCAATATTTCGACTTGCTCTCCAGCGACGAGATTACCGTCACTAACGCAACGTTCGTCAACGACGAGGTGATCGAAGTGCAATACGAAAGCAATGAAGACTTCGTACAGCCAAACGCAAGGACCAATGTTGTCGTCGCAGCATTCACCACCTCCCACGCCCGGTTGAAGTTGTACAGTGTGTTGGAAGAGCTCAATCGGCGTGTACTGTACTTCGACACCGATTCAGTAATCTACGTGTCCAGAGAAGGCGAATGGGAACCACCTACCGGTTCGTATCTTGGCGAACTTACAGATGAACTTGATGGTAATTATATAAAGACATTCGTCTCAGGATGGTCCCAAAAATTATAGTTACAAACTGAACACCGGTAAAACCACATGTAAAATTCGCGGTATTACCTTAAATTATAGGACCATGCAGGATGTAAATTTTGAGCTAATGCAGAACATGGTCAAAGGCGCGGGTCCAGAAATAATTAGTGTGGATATCCCATTTAAAATCGTTCGTGATACAAAGGAAAAGAATGTACTAACAAAAAGTGAGAAAAAAGATTATAGGATTGTTTATAATAAGCGTGTAATAACAGATAATTTTGATACATTGCCTTATGGATTTTAGTTTGTGTTTAGACAATTGTAAATATATATAAAGTAAATGGTTTGTATATATATATATATATATATATATATATATTAAATATATGGTTTTACAAAAACAAGTTCAAGTCTATCATGTTCAAAATGTCGATATTTTCTTGCTGTTCACTGATACTGTCTAACATGTCCAATATGTTATCATGCTCCTCCAGCGGCTGTTGTTGCTCTTGGTGCGGCACTTCCGCAGGTGGCTGTATCCGCGCTTGCCGGTGCTGTTGTACTTGGTGTGGTTGCTGCTGTTGCTTCGGATGCTGTTGATGTTGCAGGTGCGGCTGTACTTCTGATGTTGGTGCGGCTTGTGTCTGCGCCTGTTGGTGCGCTGCCTGCTGTCGTTCTTCTTTTAAAATAGGTTCAGGTAAACCTTGTATTACCTTCCAGTGTTCATAAGCGTTGTTCAGTAAGTAATTCATGATCTGCTCCAGCCGCAACTTGCCTTTTCTGTTCCTTATACGAAGCATACGACTTCTTTCTCTATTCTGTTCACGTTTCCTCTCCATCCTGAACAAATGTACATTTTACACTAATGTAACCCTCCTTATTATTGATTTCTGATTGGCTAACTTGTAAAAAAGCGCGGTAAATGTAAATTAAATAGATATGGCGTGATCGTTAGTCACACATGAGCCGAAATGGTTCAAATAACTGCACGAAAGCGTTAGTTACTCAGTTACGCCATGTATTCGCTACAATTAACACATCCCTTTGGACTCTTAATCTCAGGTGGTACAAAAACAGGAAAGACAACGTTTGTCAAACAGCTACTGACAAACGCTCAGATTATGATAGATCCAAGCCCAGAGAACATTGTGTATTTCTACTCTGAGTATCAAGATACATTTTCTGAAATAGAGTTACTAGTTCCAGGCATTCAGTTTATTCAAGGGGTACCGGACTCCATATTTGACACTATTAACCCAAAGACTCGAAACTTATATATATTCGACTATATGATGGGCGAGAAAGACGCTATTATCGCAAAGTTATTTACTAAGAAATCTCACCATGGGAACTTAAGTGTCATTTACATCGTACAGAATCTGTTTCACCAAAGCAAAGATCATCGAACTATTTCATTAAACGCCAGTTACATTGTACTAACGAAGAATGTCAGAGACGCTAGTCAAGTTATTCATTTGGCTAAGCAACTCTACCCAAATAATGTCAAATTTTTTCAACAAGCTTATCATATAGCGACGAAACAGCCTTATTCCTACATGTTTATTGACTTAACACCTACATGTCCGGATGAAACACGCCTGCGGTCTGGCATATTTCCGCAGGATAAACATTATATTTATATGCCACGAACATAAAAAGACATCGCAGATTAATTGGTCTTCATTTAGACATGTCAGTTCGTATAAGAAGGAACTCTGACTTTTTAAAAGTATTACAAAAGTGCTCTCCTCGCCAACGAAAAGCTCTACTCGAGGTCGCACACAACGATTTGCTCGAAGCTATCACGGAATGTTGTTTGAACGTCTATCTGAAAACAATTAAAGTTAATCCACGGGTGTCGAAAAGATTATCTCCATTCAAAGATCATTTACAGTTTGTTGCAGACAAGCGTAACCCTTTAAGAAAGCGGAAAGAAATTCTTTTACAAAAGGGAGAGGGATTTTTGCCTTTGATACTCGCACCATTAATTGAACAGTTGGCTAGTTTTCTGATTAAGTAATGGAACACGTTAAGAGAATGGTTCTTGTTCCCGAACACACGACAGATAATCCACCCCAGAGACAACCATTGATCCAGCCGCTTACCGCGCAAGTAAATCGTTTAGATTCGGAAATGGAAAGTTTACTTATGAGGCGAGATTTGACTGAGGACGAAAAAGCTATGAAAGCTAGAGCTCAACAACTAGTTAAGAAGTTAAAAGACAATAAAGATCTCATTGGATGGAACGACAAAGCCCAACTAGTGTACGAGGGAAGGCCTATTCCAGGGAGCAATGTTATAGACCTTGTAAACGATGTGTTGCGTCATAGAAAGGGTTTTAATCCACCTGGGTGGCCACTTTTTGCCAAAGTATTAGGAAATGTAAACATTCCGGAAGGCATCGTAAGAAATGAAAATCGTTTAAAAATGGTCAGAGAGTATAAAACCAAGGCACTCCATGAACCCTTGGAAGATAACCCACCTGCACCTTCTGAGTCCCCAGCGAGAAAAGGAGGGAGGAAACAACGTCGCAGAAGCATGAGCCATCCCTACTGGTTCAAATGAACACGTTGTATTTATAGCTTGTATTAATGAATAAAATCATTGAAGAAAACGCTTTTGTATTATTTTTTATTTTTATTAAACATATATTTCTACATAATAAACCATTTACGAATAAAATCCCTTACAAGCATATCATTCCATTCCTTATTATCAGTAAACATGTTTACAATAGTTGACATGGGTATATTTCTACACCTGTGAAGAGCATAAAACAAGCAATATTGCCCACATACACGAGACCATGGTGATTGTAAAATCTGTTCATTCCAGACAAAAGTGTTACTATTATTCTGTAAGAAAGTCTCAAAGTTTCTGCTGTAAAATTCGGGACGTTGTCCATACGAATCAAAAAACTCCCCTTTTCCATCTGTAGTTATGTAAACAGCTACCCAGTGTGTACCAGACTCATCACTACGGTCAACGTTAAGAATATAGCCTCTAGGTCTTTTCGATACACGAGTTGGTAAACGATCCGACGGCAATACATCTGTAAATGCCGACTTGGTAAACGGGTCACTTTGGAGAACATTCAGGATCTGTACAGTATTCATCTTAACTGTTAAAATCTACCAGGACGTTGCGGTTGGCATCGATCTCGATAAGGTTCTGAAATTCCCCTAGCACGACGATATTTATAGCTGCGACAAGAGCCGTTCCAAATTGAATTTCCAGTGAGACATTCCCGTTCCTAATAGGCTGAAGGTGTTCTCTAATGCAAAGATCCGCTGTCAGATCAAATACAAACAATGTGTATCCATGGGGATACTCATCACGCGATATTCCATTACCGTCGTTCTGAAACAGTTTATTTGTACCAGAATATAATGTCTGAAAGGCGGAGACGTAATTAGCCCCTGCCGCGTCAGCAAACTTAATCTGAAGCGGTTTACTTGGCATATGTTCACCATTTACAACCAGTGCAAGATATGTGATATCGAAATTTTTGAAATTAAACGGATTTTTCTTGAAGGAGCCATTGAAAGCGTCCGAGTCAACCATACCTATGACCAGTCTATCTGGAAGTTGCCCCTGGAAGATGTTTGGCTGATTTCCAGACATGTTTCCTCGTGGCGTAGAAAACACTTTGCATTCGACACGATCTAAAGGGTACTTGGCCGTGGCATGTTTAAGAGCCTCGGTATGACCCATAATTATGGTGGGAGCCACAGCAACTCGACGAACGCGAAAGACGCAATCTTCTATTACAACTCTATAGTCAGCTCCAACAACACTCGATATCAGCGAAAACGCAGGTTTAGACCGAACTAATTTAAGTTTGATAGGCACAGCTCCTAAAATGTAGCGGTCTTGTGCAAAGAGGTCTGAGTGGATTTTGCCCTCCATGGAAACCATTTTGCTTTCACTAGAGTGAGCATAACGTTCTTTCAGGCCCGTGTTTACATCAGCGGCATTTGCTACTGGGTCCAGAGAGTCCATTTTCCCGGCTTTGTCCTTGTAAAATAGCGCCGATCTCAGATGGGAGGCTTTGGCGTCTTTGCTAAAATTTAGTATGGTTTCCATATATGCCCTGTACGGATACGCTGTGCTTGAAGGTGTAACGAGTTTATTGTTTAGAAAAACTTCGACCTGAGAAAACAACGAGTGCAGCCACAAATTAACAGGTCCGACTTTTTCGTCTACGTCCAAATCGGTACCATCAGCTTTTGTTATTTTCGCTCTAACGTGAATGAAACTGTTCGCGAGGTCTGTGTAGACATCAGAGTTTGCGGCACAATTAAATTCAACAGTATCGGAGGTTTGAACACTTGAAACTGGATCAACACTTTCCCAATAACCCTTATTCATTTCAATCTGAGTGGGTGGTACTGAAAATAAGTCAAGTTCGGACTTCCCGCAGGAACATGAATCTTTATGTAAAGTGTTTATCGCTTGCGACATCTTTTTCCTGGTGGATCACCAAAAATGTTTTCGTGTGTATCAAGAGGAGATGTTTTCCGCTTACTAGCTTTGGAAGGAATGAGAGTTTTCTTCTGAGAACAAGTTTTTAAACGTTTAACAGATTTTGACTAATCATTATTCTGTTTCCTCTTGCGACCTCCTCCAATCTGGCGTCTAATATTTTCCACTCCCTGTTTTGCGAGTTCGTGAGCAGCCTGCTTTCCTCGGGCTTTCACTGCTTCTTTTGCGCTCTTACCCGCAAGCATATCTTGGCCAACGCCCATGGCTGTTTGTAACACCTTTTTTCCAACGGCCCCGATACCTCTCTTGACCAAAGGTATAGCAAACCGAGCTATGCTCTTAAAAAAGTTTCCAAGACCATAGCCTCGCTGTATTCTTGCCCCACGAAAACCGTTCAAAGTCCCACCCTTTTGATTTCTTGAGTAATATACTTTAGAATCATTGATATTAGGTATATACGTATGCCTCATTTTTTAAATAAATGATACAGATCTTGCCAGTCTAAAATGAAGTGTCACTATCAACTTCCCGAACTCAAATGGTACTTTTTCCTGTGTGTCATCCTTTATATCTATTTCAAGTGTTTCAAACGATTTGACAATGACTGGAACATACTGTGGGTGCTGAACGGCGATATTCACGTTCTCGCCAAACTTCCCATCGCGCTTGACAACTTTCAGCAAGGAGACTTTGCTGTCGCCTACTAACTGTGGTTCCACAATATCGGTATATACGTACAACGCATGAAATCCTACTTCCAAATCTATAGGTAGTGGTGCCTCTGTATTCTTTACTATGACCACTTCCTTTTTCTCAAAACCGATCATATTTGCAAACCGTGTAGCAAAAGCAATTCCAGCTTTATTTTTTACTTTTACAGTAACCTTGCGAGACAGCTCACTGTAAGTTAACCATATATCCCCTCCGGCATCAGCTTTCAACGACTTATTCACCGCAGCAATAAACTGTTTAATGTTTGAATAATACCCATGCGGGACAAAACAGGTCAGAAAATACCCGGCACCATTGACATCGTAGTAGATATGGTTTTCATTCTTTCTCAAATTATACCAGCTGCAAGGGTACTGAAATTCAGATAGTGCGACCTCCCAATCACCTGTTAGCTCTATAGGTTGAGCCAATTTGGTTTTAAAATTCGTCAATGTATTATTTGGAAAATATTCCATAGAACTATTCGATGGCAGAGTTAAGTAGAACTGACTAACCATGTCGACGAGCAAGTTTTAAATGAACGAGACACACGTTACAGCTTGGATTATATTTTATTTAGAAATACTCTTCACATTACTGGCTGGTACCCATGAATTAAAATCGTCAGAATAGCCCAGCCATTTAACAAGATATTCTCTTTGCTTACCATGCATGCGTGATTTAATTACTTTCTCTATTCTATAAAAGTCACTATCTGTTTTAATAATTCTTTGTAATTCCTGTTCATAAAAAGTTCCTTGCAATTCATCTGAATGGTAATCAGCGATTTTATACACAGGCGGTCTTCTAGGCACTCGTTTCGTAATGGTAAACACTTCTTCGGTCCAACTAGGTAAGTAGCCTTTCTTAAATGTTCGTCTTGCTTTGCTGATCCGAACTTGGTCACCAACATTAAATTTATACTTGATGGGTTTGCTTGATTTGTCACCATACAGTCTTTGCCACACGATGCTCTCGTTTTCGCGATTGACATCGGCAGGTTTCATTCCAATACCACGATGTCTCGAATGGTTGTAGGAATACAATAGTTTTTGTAGAACATCAACATACTTTAGCGTGTTGTTGGCAGTAAAGTACTTCCACATCTTTCCTTTTAGCGTTCGGTTAAAACGTTCAACAATCGATGCTTTGGTTTCATTATGCGTAGTAAAGAATAAAATATTATCATTCTTCAGAAACGTTTGAAAGAGTCTGTTAGTAAATTCAGTTCCCTTATCGATCGGTGTGAAGTTTTTCCGGCTTTCTGCCTTTCTTTAATATTTTATGGAAAGCTTTTACCAAATTTTCTCCGGACTTTGTCTTCAATGGTTCTTACCCATGCATACTTAGATAATACATCAATGACTGTTAAAATGTATTTATAACCTTTGTTTGCTTTACTAAATGAATCCATAATCACTAAATCGGCCTCCCATTCTTCATCTAGAGCCCCAACAATAACTCTATTTCGCTTAAATCGATGTCGCACGGGTTTATGTAAGGTATACGTATCTTGTTGTTTTAACCATGTTTTTATTTTATTTCGCGATAGTTGGTATTTCCCGTCGTTTTTTACGACACGGTAGACAGCTTCCACACCGCCAAAACTTGCCGGACTTTCGGGATTGTAATACAGATCGTGGAGGTATTCTTCCGCCATCAATCTGAGATTTTTGAATTATTATCTTTCCGGAACAACACGCGAACATACAACGGATTCGTCTAAATCGTATGGAAGGAAAACCGCCTTGCAAACAGGACATGCTTGCACTAGGAAACACAGAATAAAATGAGCAGCAACAAGTCAACGACACGATATAAATGCAGAACATATATTTTACTATTAGATATAAATACAAATTATTTTAAACAGTTCGCTTAAATCTGGCTAACAAATGTTTAATTCTCTCATGTCATCAGCCAAGTCATCAACAGACTTTGGGTGAAGGGATTCTATGTCTTTAGTCAGGTTATCTAAAGTGTTCCCAGATAAATAGTCCTGATATGCTTTCTTACGATCGGAATTACCACTAGTAAATTCCTCTCCAGTAGCTCTAGCAATATATCGGTACAATGGAGGTTTACTAAAGAGAACTTCGCAAAAATCATAGAGAGGTGACTCTTCTAGTTCTACAGCTTTCCACTCAAAATAGCCACAGGAGTTTTCTTTCTCGTTAGGACAGGAATAGAATAAACGATCTTTGTTGAGTCCTTCTTTCTTTACTTTCCGCACGCAGCATGTTAGACCATGGCGACAAAACGGCTTGTTACTCTCTGTAACATCTGCCCATTGCCAAAATGAGCAGAGATTTGTTCGGTCGGAACAAACGAAGTATGGTCTTCCATAATTATCTTTCATCGTATCTTTCACCATTCGTATCTGTGCTAGTTTTCCATGGGCATAGCACGTTGGATGTATACAACCACTCTCACGGAAGGAATCTACGGCTTTCCCAAACATATAGCAATCTTCTTCTGGGCAAAATAATTCACAACTAGGTTTTTGTCCACAAAACCAAAAGAGACCGTTCTGTACACAGAACGACAACTACAGTTGAGGTAGACAAGGGTTTACCATGTAGACACTCCATTACAACGATGTCATATACTAACGCTGATGGAAGAGACGTCGAATTTATATAACCCATTTCATGCGCGCAAATGACTTCCGTTCGTCACGCGTTCGTCACACGATCGCGTTCGGCGTGAGTCACGATCGCGTCCGGCGTGAGTGCGGCGTGAGTCACGATCGCGGCGGGCGTGAGTCACGCTGAATATCGTAAATCTTTATTAGGTGTTCCCAAAAGGGCTTTTCAACATCTAATTACATATGTTATATAATAAGTAAAATATAGTTTAAAATAAATAATGTTATATTACAATCATGAAGGTTACTGCTTTAAAATAGATGACTTTAAAAGTTTTTTAAATTTAATAAAATTAGGTTCTGATTTTAATTCTACTGGCAGCGAGTTCCATATCTTCACGCCTCTATACGCGAATGATCGTTGCCCGGTAGAGGAACTAAATTCGGGTATGTTCAGATCATGACTAAACCTGGTATTGCGGTCATGAATGGTTGATCGTTTAGAGAACTTATTAGCCAAGTAATCTGGAATAAGTCCATTAATGCACTTAAAAGTCATCAGAGTATCTCTGAAGGTTAGTGTGTCTCTAACTTGGAGCCATTGCAGTTGATTTAACCCTGGAGTGATGTGGTCATACTTCTTTATGCCTAGTATGATTCTTGCAGCGAAGTTCTGTACGAGTTGCAACTTCTTAATGTTTTTGTCTGAAGTGTTTGCCCATACCGACGAACAATAGAATAATCTACTTAATACCAAAGAATTTATCATTGTTTTTAGAAGTTGAGGATTGAACAAGTGCTTAATTCTGTTGATCTGACACAGGCTTGACATACCAGAAGATACTATGTTAGAGATATGGACGTCATACGTTAAGTTGGTATCGATGGTCACGCCTAAATCTTTAGCTGATGTAGAGGGGATAATCAACTTTCCCATCAAGTTGACGTTTCCTGCCTCTTGTGGGACTAGATTTAGCATTTGGCGGGTTCCGATGAGAAGCACCTTGGTCTTGTCAGGGTTGATTAGTAATCTATTATTACAACACCAATGGATCACTCTCTCCAGGTCTTCCTCTAAGTCCTTAATACTATCTTTTATATCGTTTCTTGGAAATGACATAAACAATTTGGAGTCATCAACGTATGATTCCAATGAACAGTGTCGGATGACGGAAGGCAGGTCGTTTAAATAAATAGTGAAAAGTAATGGGGACAAGATTGCCCCCTGAGGAACCCCATGTGTTACAGGAAGGGGACAAGATGTGCTCATTCCAATACGAACAGCTTGTGACCTTCCTGTCAGGTAACTCTTGAACCAACGAAGCGCGGAAGAAGGAGATACTCCAACTTTTTCCAGTTTACGTAGTAGAATCGTATGGTTTAAACTGTCAAATGCTTTAGAAAGATCGAGTAAAACGAGGGTCGACACTTTCTTCTCGTCCATTGCGGTTAAAAAGGAGTCTGTGGTGAAGATGTTTAGAGTCTCAGTAGAGTGAAATGGACGGTTGCCGCTCTGATGTCGAGTTAAGAGCTTATATTGTGACAAGTATTCGGCAAACTGCTTCAGGGCCACCTTTTCACATATCTTTGATATAGTAGGTAATAGAGACAATGGGCGATTATTTAAAGCAACTTCGTGATCACCCTCTTTCAGAAGGGGAATGACCTCCGCATGTTTCCAGGCGTCCGGATAGACAGAGCTCATCAGGGAACTGTTTATGATATCTGTTAAAACAGGAAGTAAGTGAAATAAACAGTCCTTTATAACCCGCATTGATATTTTGAAGGGTCCGGGAGATTTGTTAGATGGCATGTCAGATATGATTTTGCGGACCTCAAAGGTTGACGCTGGACGGAAACAAAAGCTGGTTAAATTTATGGCTGTATCTTCCAGAATGGCGGAATTGATAGGATCAACATTTGCTAACAGGTTGGATGCGGCATCGGCGGCTTTCTGTCCCACTGAAGTAAAGTGTTCATTAAATTCACTTGCCAAACGATTTAAATCCTTGCTATAAGTGAGTCTGGTCGTAAGCTTCGAAGGAAGACATTTCCGAATTGTTTTCCACATGGACCCAGTATTGCCCTTATGGTTGTTGATCTCTCCTGCACATGAGCGATTTCGGCTTGTGTTAACATTGTTTTAACGTTGTTTCGTGCAGCTTTATACAGAGACCAGTCTGCCGCGTCACGTGTAAGTCTAAAACGTCTCATGAATTTGTCTCTCTCTTTCATAACTGCCTTTAAATCGTTATTAACAAATAGGACAGCGCGGTTTTGAATTTTAACCTTTTTTACGGGAACATGTCGATCTAAAACATCCAGGAACAATTGATTAAAAATAGACAGTTTAGTATTTACATCTGGAGCAAGATAGACTCTGTCAAAGGGCAACTGAGAGACTGCCATAGAAAATAAAATAGGATCATAGTTCTTATAAGATCTTGTAGATATGTAGGATGGCGCAGCCTTAGGTATTTTAAGATTTAGTATGCAGTATACTAATGAATGATCGCTAATGCCAGTGTCGATGACTCCAGACTCGGTAACCAGAGCTTGATCTGAAACAAGGATTATGTCGACGAGTGTGGCTGATCGGACGGTAATCCTAGTTGGCTCGGTAATAACTTGGGTTAGGTTCATGGTAATACAAAGATCTACAATTGTTGATTACTTTAGTGCCCAGACGTGCCCGAGCGATTAGCTTCACTTCCGTTCGTCATGCTGAACACTATAGTGAAGCGACAACTATGTTATACAAAACGAAACATAACACTTGTTATACAAAGAGAAATTATTTATTACTTTCTCTCCAATATGTGAGATAGCCTAGAATACATTTAGTTTCGCGAGTAACGTTCTTCTGACAATATATGCATATAGTATTGTTTCCGATGTTGTTTTCAAATGTTTTAAGTGATCTAAAGTGTCTTTATGATTTCGTAGTTTTAATACTCGCAGTGCTTCATTGAAATCTGCGTAAACATGCTCATTCACAGTTGTCATGGCCTCTTCACAATATAGACTCCAACGCTCTTCTTCCGTTAACATCAAACAATCATGTTGTCTCTGACTGGGATGCTCAATCTTGCAACCGCAACATTTCGCTTTACAGAGCTTTTCAACTTCCACCATCAAAACATCTGTGTATATAGTCTCCATTAACGGGAACAGCTTTTGGTAGTTGGCAACGGAAATTTCATCAACATGGACTTGGTTCTTCCATTCTTCCATTCTCTGCTTCTTTTAACGCTTTCAGTAAATGCTCCAGCCCTTCTCTCACGTCTCGAAAAAGAACACGCTCGTTCAAAGTATATATCCAGAAAGAACAGACGAAATGTAAACCAAGCATCGTAAAGACTATACGAAAACACAAAGCTTATATAACGATACACATATCGTACGCGTCACGGTTGCGTCATACAATACGCGTGGGTGAGTCACGCACGCGTCCGGCGTGAGTAATGCGTGAGTCACGGCTGCTGTGCGTCACGCGTGAGTCACGCGTTGCTCGACCAATCAGCGCGCGGCGGCATCCCTTTGTACGCTATATGGGGGGGGGTTTACCTACTGTTGTTCTTGTTCAATTTCTGAAATAATGATAAATTTTGTGATTTTTTCTCTTCCATAATAATTATGTGTTATTTTCTGCTGGCTGAGGAATGAAGCCTAGGACAAGCTCGGGAGGAAGCGAGGTGAGTTATAGTCAGGCAGTTCAGATTTTGTTGTTCCATCCACCATAGCTGGACTTGATCACCCACCCACCCTTGTAACCAAGAAGTTACACCACTAATATTAAAGATTAATAGGTTCAAATGCTGTAATAGAAACGTTTACTATTTGTTACTAGTTGTTTTAAAGAAACTGTAAAAGTAAATGTAGTTTAGTTACCAACTTAGAAAAGTTGAGTGAGAATTATTACTAGTTATTAATTATTACTAGAAACTGAAAAAGCTAAATATAGTTAAGTTTTTCTACTGAGCTGTAATATCTAACAATAGTTTGAAATAAACGTCAAACACGGCAGTACAGCAGCAGCTCCCAGCAGTGTGTGAGAAGTTATTTTGTTTGTCAGAATGCCCAGAAATAGCTGACTCGTACCCAGTCGTCTCTACAGGCTGGGGATAAGAGGGGGGCAAGAGGTCCCATCATGCACCGTCACTGGCTTTTCCCTGAGTCAGCAGAAATAGCGTGTTCATGAGACTGATTTCAAATTTTTTCCAATGGCCTGTTCCTCTTACTTGAAGAATTGCACCTTACAGTGCAAGAAATTTTGACTGACATTAGTGGCACAACAAAAACCTATCTGATATAGTTGCAAGCCTAAAACAAGCGACTGATGAAGAGTAAAACAGACATGTCATATCTTACATTGATCAACGGCAGCTGTACATTTTGAACACCATTGGTAACTGTTGTTATCTGAGGCTGCGAGTTCAGTTGTAAGTCAAGGTCAACAACAGGCTGGGAACTGGGCTAAACACACGTAAACAAACAAACAATAGAAGATTACAGTCACACTAAACAACTCTAAGAATGTGAAACATAATATACATATACTGCAGTGGCATAGCTAGCATTTTTGAGTGGGGGGTAGGAGTTCAAATATTCCAGGAAAATGGGCATGGTCAAAATGGGTGTGGTTAAAATGGGTGTGGTTAAAATGGGCATGGTTAAATTCTACAATCATGTAGACTTGTATCTGTAGTGCATGTATACACTGCCTCGTACCCAGGCGTCTCAATCCTTCCAAGGCGAAGGAGCGGCTAGGCGGAAGAGCAGGGCGAGCGAGGCGCGGAGGGGCTGCTGGGAAGGCGGAGAGAGAAAATGAGACGCCTGGCAGATCTTGTTCGGTTTCTTGCAAGAAAGTTCGGTTTCTTGCAAGTCGTTCTATTTGACCGATGTTTTTTCAAATTTCGCTATTTTTTCGACCCAGTTGTAATAAATAACACTTGATCCTTTGTCTGAGCCTTTATTCGGGGGTCTGAGGACCATTGACACTTGATGAATTCAAGATGTCTACACTTCAAGATGTAAATAAAGCTGTGAAAAGCTAAGTTTGCAAGGTATGTAAATAATGCTATTGTTTGGTTATCAGCATTATATGTAGTGTATTATAGACTCTCGATTCATTCTGTTTATTTCTGTCAAAAAACCACAACAAAACGTCCTCGACGCTATGGAAATTTTCTTGCGTGTAACAGTCGATCGTTTGCGCCTTAATACTCGCATTATGATGGTCAACTCCGCTCTCCGCTAAATTGTAGAATTATCTGTTGACAGTTGGTAAAAGGAGTCAAATTACGGAAAGTTCATCATATTATACAATTGCTTCGTTCTATTTTAAAACCCGTTTAATTTTGATAACTATCAACAACGACAACAAGTACACAATAGAAACCTTCGACATTATATTTAAAGAGATTTTAGAGCAACCAGCTGGTTTGTATTTCCGCCTTTAAATGCGGTTTCAAAAGTGGATGGGTATTCTAAAATTGCACCCAAGTGAGCAGGTTTTCTGGAATAATACGCAGTTGTCCGCCAGTTGTCCGCCATAACACTTGCAAGATCTGCCAGGCGTTCCCCGCTCCTCCGCCTTCCCAGCAATCCCTCCGCGCCTCGCTCGCCCCGCTCTTCCGCCTAGCCGCTCCTTCGCCTCGGAAGGATTGAGACGCCTGGGTACGAGGCAGCATGTATACATATGACTGTAAAGTACATGAAATATTCGTCTGGTTTTCGAATTCAAATATTTTTGAAGTTCTCTAATAGAAATTGATGAAACAAGTTCTTGATTTATTGAGATGCATGCAAGGTTTGAGAGTCGCTTTTTGGACATTGTGCTTCTCAAGTACATCTTAACACACTTCAAGCAGCTGAACGCTCTTTCATTGTGTGCTGATGAAACAGGTGAGGTGAGGCAGAGTTTCAAAAGCATTACAATGTTCTCAAATTGAGCAATCAAATTGTGCTTCATTAACAATAATAAAAGCATCATGGAACACATTGTACATCTAAATGACATTTGAAGAACATACAAGTCAAATGCCCCACTATGTCCCGGCCGGGGGGGGGGGGGTGCAGGGGTTTACATTGACTAGTGCATAACATGGGGTGAGTCACTCACCTGACAGGAATTTCGGAATGTCCTTTGTCGATAAGTAATTTCAAATTTCTCTAAAAGAGCAGAATGATTCACAAAGTTACATTAAATCTCATCAAAATAGCTCAAAGTATTTGATTGAAAGAGTATTGAACTTTTTCTCAATCAGTACTGTATTTTTTACTTACAGTACTGCTCAGAAATAACCTAACAGTGTGGCTGAGGTTCAACTAAACAATGATAGAACTGGTGCTAAACTTTAGCAAAGCACAATAGAATTATAATATAATAACACAGAAAATAGTCTATATTTATATTCAGTGTGTTTAGAGACAGTTTAACTACAGTGTAACACAGGACAGAGTAATATCATTATTAAGCTGAGGTTCAACTTAGGTTTGACCACGGTTTTTGTTAGGTTATTTCTAAGCAGTACTGTATTATGGCAGTCAACGATGGCTAGGGTTTAGCCTTTGCTTGCTAGGTAAATATTTTCTCTGACCAAGCGTGCTGTTTCAAGTGCCACTTAAAATGCATTAATTTGACAAAACAGGATAACTTTGTCTAAGTCCGGAACTCGGATATGTGTTCAGTTATACAGGCAAATGAAAACATCCATCATTAAGATAGCAACTTGCAATGCTGGTACTGTATGCTTTCTTTACATAAATCATACCAAATACTAGCTCACACTTTTTGATAGTGAAGTTTTGCAAGGACTCGATCCTTGGTATCAAAACTTCAACGTACAGCAAAATCTTTGGATGCTTTCATAAATAACGACTAATCACGCCCCTACAGAGATCACATGTAAAGCTGTGCTGAAAGGTAAGTCCTTCACACGTCTCCATGCCACAATGTTTTAACATCCACAGAGAGTGCTCAGATGTAACAAAGGTTACAAAATAACATAACTACGAGTCTACCACCTACATTGTTGATACAAATACAAGAAAAAAGGACACACAACTAGCTCACCAAAAACATTAAAAGTGATTGAAATACAACGTATAAACAAACAAACATACAACAATGTTCAATGTGGTAGAAAAACCATTGTAAATTATTTGAAAGAGTTCATGCAGCCATTTTGTCAGATAACCTTAATACATTAGTACACTGGCAAACAAGATAGAAAATGAAGGTTGGTGTACAGTATTGTCAAAATGGCATGCAGGAGGATTTGAGCGAAGGCCTTCATGAATCGTCAGAGAGTGAAACAAAGGGCCTTGGAATGAAGGGTCTTCACTCAAAACATTAGTCCTCCTACACACTATTTCGGATGAAGTACACAAACCCTAAAAGAGTATTCTAGTTGAATTTCTACATTGCCTACGTAGCAGAACACTTTTTTATAGAAAGGACTCTTTGTCAAATGCTAATATGGTAAGCATGACGGATATATGCTGTGACTAGCCAGAACAACACGATGCCACAAAGATGGAAGACAACGCATCGAGAAACTGGAAAGGTACTATATCTGATATTCATGCAGAGATCAAGGGAGCAACTACAATATATAACCACAGCAACAAGGTATGTATTAAGTAACCTGGATATGCCTGCAAATTACTAAGTGTAACAAAGAAGAACGTCACGATTAAGAAACAACAGCAACAAGCTTAAGAGACAACGGCAACAAACAGTGGGCATTTAACGATTATTGTTATTTTGTACGGTTACATACAAATAATAAACAATACAAAAACTTGAGTTGTTGGGCAAGAGAATAATGGAAGATGCCAAAGATAAGTTTTGTCAAACTTGAAATATAATACAGTACAGTACATGTGGTTATAAAGAAAGGATATCAGAAGTGAGATATACATATGTAAATGGAAACCATTATGGTGGCCTCTGGTAGCTGAAAGGAGCCACTACACAATAACCATGATAACACAATGCACTCTGTAGAACTTACATACCATTCAAAAAGCTATCAATATCAGCTAATTCATATGAAAACATTTCTGTAGTTTACCGATTCGGGAACGCCACCTATAGCTCTTGTTTCAGGATACAAATGGCGTGATTAACGACAATGTCGACCCATATTTTGTTATTATGTACTTGTTTTGGGACGTCAATCAATACTAAGGCATCCGCGGAAGTTCATTTCCACACCAGTGTTGCAGGCCTCATTAAAGTGCGCGAGCATGCGAGCGCCGCTCGCAGGCACATTTTCAATTTGTGCAGGCACAAATATTTCGCTGATTTTTTAGCTAATTATATTAAAACTGTGTTTACAAAGTATGACGTTCTCAGGCACTATTTACAATTCAGAGAGTTTGTGCAGGCACAGAGATTTTATTTTTTCAGTTCATTAGCTGTTTTTACATGACATATACGTTTCAAAATAATATTTTTTGTCAGGAGCAAGTCGCGATGTAAGATTTTTCAAGTTTTATTGCATGCAAGTTTTTCGTTGAAAAGCCTGTCACAGAAATAAAAAGAAATCATTGATCGCGTCACGTGCAAACTAAGGTGCGCTTTAATAGACATAGACTTTTCCCACTTCACGGCAACTTTCCCCGCTTTACTCGCTTCAAACCTAATTCAATGACCAGAATGTCAGTTTCAGCAGTCCTTTAAGTTCCAAGTCGTGGTGGCTCGACTACATCCAATTCAATTTCAATTTTTCTGATGTGTGATGTTTGGAAAGTTATATTTCAAATACAAGACAGAGAACTTTTCTGGGATTTCAACGTCAGATCGAGTGTCTTGAAAAGACGAGCCGAAAACGAGTGAACCTTTTTAACACGTTCGAGAATTTAATTGCAAGTGTTTTGTCGCAAAGATTTTGAAATCTACTTGTCATACTACCGTTGCCAGCTGGCCGTGGGGAATTGACAAAAAGCGTTTGGTTTCAGATCAGCCAGAAGCGCAAGCGTCGTGAAGTTTTCCAAACCCTTGTTTCCCATGGTTCGCACTTTGCACACAAAATATTTTTGCAGGCACATTTCCAACTTATAGATTCTGCTTGCAGGCACAAAAAAATATTAATGAGGCCTGAGTGTTGGATACCGTAAGTTAATTAAAAGCCTTAAAGTTGAGGGACATAAAGTGATTTATATTTACTAATTCAAAAAACGACCATTAATATTAGCTTAGCTGCTATTTATATATTATTTTATATAATAAAATATACAGTTAACAGCGAACGTCTTCCGGTGGTGGACCGGTGGTCTAATTTCCGGTGGGAAGCTCCATGGGGAATTAGGGCTGACACCTAGTGGTGATCACGTGAAAGGCGCAGTTATTTAAATGAACCTCAAGGAAATTAGGTTAGTTAATCACCAAATTGTTGCTCGGCGCTCCCAATCCTGCCCGCCCCAGATCAGACACTTGGTGTCTCAACCATAAGAGGTTGGCGTTTGATTGTCCTAAGTTCCTAACACATTTCGTAGTTCTTTAGCTATAGTTTTTCAGGTGCTGGTCACTGCAGTGGGCACGGAGCATATACAGGTGGTTTGTTGACTGTTACAGAGTATTCAGGTAACTCTCCCCGTACGTGGTACGGGTGACGTGCTGTGCTGCGGGATCAGAGAAGGGTTACCATAAAGGTATTTCAGGTAACCTTCCTTAGGTAAAGCACCCATCCCGTCAACCTGCAAACTGCCAAATGTGTGAATATCAAATGTATTATGATTAAATGGATTAATTATGGCTATCGTTGTATCTATATTTGATTGGGAGGGGGTTTTGGATTGCTTATGGAAGAGAGTGAGTAGTTAAAAGTGTTGTAATGCTTATATATGCATTGATGAAAGATATTTTTAAAAATTTGAATTTTACAGTACCAAGTTCTTGTTCATCCTTGTATTCGATAACCGTTGGGATTTCTTCTATCAAAACCCTGCAAACAAAAGTGGAAAGTAGAATCTAAAATACAGTACCTTTTAGCACTAATAAAACTATTAACTAAACTACCTTTATGATTTATGATGGATAACCCTATCCAAACTATTCTCCCTAAATCAGTACCATTGATGGGGGTAAAGCGGGATGATTGCCCTGGGGCAAATATATCATATGGGAAGAGACAGACATAAGAGACAGACCTAAAGTTTGACCTAGGGCCCTTATCCTGGTTCTTGACAGCCCAGCTGTCCAGTATTTATTGATTTAATATGGTGAAATGTACAAGTCGTCATCTTTTTTTGCTACAGTGGATTATGCGGACATATTGTTACCCTTACCCTTGAAGCATCTTTTCCATACTGGAAAACGTCCGCCCCAGCGTTTGCCATATTTCATCAAAGGAACCTTGAGAGTATATCTCCTGTGTTTCTATTGAATCTTGGGATGACGGTTGGGACATCACTAGAGAGTTAGGAATAACAATTATTAACTCAAGACATCATTAAAGGAAAGCGTTGCAGTCAAAACGGATGTTCTAGTGTGGTTTGCAATGTCTATGTTGTAATATTTTCTGTCAGGGAAAAAAATAACAATTCGTCGGGGAACGAGCTGGAAGAAAAAAGAAGGGAAAAGAAGAAAACGAAAAAAGTTTGTCTTTTGTTTTCTTAGAATCGTAAAAGTTTTTACGCATTGACAAGTGTTTCGCTAAACAATATGTCAAAGGTAATCAACTTTCATCTCTGGCACAAATCTATCACCTCTCTGTTGTTTCGCGCACTCACTGTTATCTACAATCATTTTCAAAAGTGTTGGGACAATCGCTAGATTTATGACTCAATTTTCCCCCTTTTTGTGATTCCCCCGGGCCCCTGTTCAATGTTGTATGCCATATCTACAGCGAATTTCGTCGAAATGATAACTTGTTTCACTAGACAACATTGTAAAGGGAGGGGAAGGGAGGGAAAGTAGCCCCATTGTCAAATAGATGATGTAGATCAAGTATATGTTAGAAAATCTCAGGTGTCCCAACGACTTTTAAAATTGATTGTAGTTTTTGCGTGAATATTATTGTTAAAGTTACCGGTAGTTTCATATACAGTAAGGAAATACTGACTATAAAATCATGATTTTAACTGTTTTTTATTTTAATTTTTTTGTTAAAACTGTCCCCAAAATTTCAGAGGCTTAGAAAATCAAAAATTCCTCGGAAGAGCATGCACCCAGACCCCCCTACAGCAATTAACACTACTTGTTAACCCCTCTGTCGGGGACCTTAGCCCCTGTGTCGGGGAATTTCTGGTGCCACCCCCTGGTACTAGTTGGAAGAATTTGTTTTAAAAACAAAGTCAGTTTATCTTTGGTGATCATTTTCTTTATTCTCATTACTTCTATGGTTGGTTAACCATTGATATTATTAGAAGAAGATAGATGCTGATCATGCAAGGGGTGTAACAGGGTTAATTTTATAAAGTCTCATATTGAGTAAACAATGTTTTCAGAGATAAAGGATATTATAGTAACATGTATATATGTTATGCAGTATCAGTGGCCATCCCGACGGGTGCAACATCCGGTTACCCATGGGCATTTGTAAAAGCAACCTTTGCAATTATGTACAAGCAAAGATTGTCATTTGTAGTCTTTTTTTAGCTCAGTGCATAGCGACCACACAGCCAATCAAAATTGAGAAAAAATAAATTGAATAACAATGGTATAGAAGTAGGCACACTTTGCTATTTCAAAAGGATAACTCGGTTTTTATGTAAATGCAAATGTATTTCACCGATTAACTTAATAAACAAGACATTTGCAAATAGGGTTGAATTCTATAACAGATATTTTGACCAGTTTACTGTACTTATAGGTTACATATGATGGAAAACAGGCCATTTTAATGGTGTTTTAAAATGGGCAAATAATCACATGCAATTGACACAATAAAAGTGAACTTATTGTCTAAGCTGCAATAATTATATCACATTTTCCATTTCCTACAAAGAAGTTTCTCTAAGACGTTTAGGATTTGGAAAAATAGAAACTTAACAAAGTAGTTTTGTTTCACAAAGAGATATTTGAGAAACAACTTCACACAATTTGGACCCATTGACTTACCAACGGAGAACAGGCTTTCATATAATTGCACGTTTACTGCTTAACAATGTCAAGCAACAATCAGATTCATATAATACTGCCCGGTATGTATATCCTTCCAAATTATTTACAAAGGATAACCATTCCGATAGGATACCATATATACATACCGGGCAGTATTATATGAATCTGATTGTTGCTTGACATATTGTTAAGCAGTAAACGTGCAATTATATGAAAGCCTGTTCTCCGTTGGTAAGTGATGGGTCCAAATTGTGTGAAGTTGTTTCTCAAATATCTCTTTGTGAAACAAAACTACTTTGTTAAGTTTCTATTTTTCCAAATCCTAAACGTCTTAGAGAAACTTCTTTGTAGGAAATGGAAAATGTGATATAATTATTGCAGCTTAGACAATAAGTTCACTTTTATTGTGTCAATTGCATGTGATTATTTGCCCATTTAAAACACCATTAAAATGGCCTGTTTTCCATCATATGTAACCTATAAGTACAGTAAACTGGTCAAAATATCTGTTATAGAATTCAACCCTATTTGCAAATGTCTTGTTTATTAAGTTAATCGGTGAAATACATTTGCATTTACATAAAAGCCGAGTTATCCTTTTGAAATAGCAAAGTGTGCCTACTTCTATACCATTGTTATTCAATTTATTTTTTCTCAATTTTGATTGGCTGTATTTGCTCGTCGATGCCTTGTATTTGCTCGTCAATGCCTTGTATTTGCTCGTCAATTCCTTGTATTTGCTCGTCGATGCCTTGTATTTGCTAGTCAATGCCTTGTATTTGCTAGTCGATGCCTTGTATTTGCTCGTCAATGCCTTGTATTTGCTCGTCAATGCCTTGTATTTGCTCGTCAATGCCTTGTATTTACTAGTCAATGCCTTGTATTTGCTCGTTGATGCTTGTATTTGCTCGTCTATGCCTTGTATTTGCTTGTTGATGCCTTATATTTGCTTGTCAATGCCTTGTATTTGCTTGTCAATGCCTTGTATTTGCTCGTCGATGCCATGTATTTGCTCGTCTATGCCTTGTATTTGCTAGTCAATGCCTTGTATTTGCTCGTCGATGCCTTGTATTTGCTCGTCAATGCCTTGTATTTGCTCGTCAATGCCTTGTATTTGATATTCAATGCCTTGTATTTGCTATTCAATGCCTTGTATTTGCTCGTCAATGCCTTGTATTTGGTCGTCATTGCCTTGTATTTGGTCGTCATTGCCTTGTATTTGCTCGTCGATGCCTTGTATTTGCTCGTCAATGCCTTGTATTTGCTCGTCAATGCCTTGTATTTGCTCGTCAATGCCTTGTATTTGCTAGTCAATGCCTTGTATTTGCTAGTCGATGCCTTGTATTTGCTCGTCAATGCCTTGTATTTGCTCGTCAATGCCTTGTATTTGCTCGTTGATGCCTTGTATTTGCTTGTCAATGCCTTGTATTTGCTTGTCAATGCCTTGTATTTGCTCGTCGATGCCATGTATTTGCTCGTCTATGCCTTGTATTTGCTAGCCAATGCCTTGTGTTTGCTCGTCGATGCCTTGTATTTGCTCGTCAATGCCTTGTATTTGCTCATCAATGCCTTTTATTTGATATTCAATGCCTTGTATTTGCTATTCAATGCCTTGTATTTGCTATTCAATGCCTTGTATTTGCTCGTCAATGCCTTGTATTTGGTCGTCATTGCCTTGTATTTGGTCGTTGATGCCTTGTATTTGCTCGTCGATGCCTTGTGTTTGCTCGTCAATGCCTTGTATTTGCTAGTCAATGCCTTGTATTTGCTAGTCGATGCTTTGTATTTGCTCGTCAATGCCTTGTATTTGCTCGTCAATGCCTTGTATTTACTAGTCAATGCCTTGTATTTGCTCGTCGATGCCTTGTATTTGCTTGTCGATGCCTTGTATTTGCTCGTCAATGCCTTGTATTTGATATTCAATGCCTTGTATTTGCTATTCATTGCCTTGTATTTGCTATTCAATGCCTTGTATTTGCTCTACAATGCCTCGTATTTGCTCGTCATTGCGTTGTATTTGGTCGTTGATGCCTTGTATTTGTTCGTCGATGCCTTGTATTTGCTCGTCAATGCCTTGTATTTGCTCGTCAATTCCTTGTATTTGCTCGTCGATGCCTTGTATTTGCTAGTCAATGCCTTGTATTTGCTAGTCGATGCCTTGTATTTGCTCGTCAATGCCTTGTATTTGCTCGTCAATGCCTTGTATTTGCTCGTCAATGCCTTGTATTTACTAGTCAATGCCTTGTATTTGCTCGTTGATGCCTTGTATTTGCTCGTCTATGCCTTGTATTTGCTAGTCAATGCCTTGTATTTGCTCGTCAATGCGTTGTATTCGCTCGTCAATGCCTTATATTTGCTCGTCAATGGCTTGTATTTGCTAGTCGATGCCTTGTATTTGCTCGTCAATGCCTTGTATTTGCTCGTCAATGCCTTGTATTTACTAGTCAATGCCTTGTATTTGCTCGTTGATGCCTTGTATTTGCTTGTCAATGCCTTGTATTTGCTTGTCAATGCCTTGTATTTGCTCGTCGATGCCATGTATTTGCTCGTCTATGCCTTGTATTTGCTAGTCAATGCCTTGTATTTGCTCGTCAATGCCTTGTATTTGCTCGTCAATGCCTTGTATTTGCTCGTCAATGCCTTGTATTTGCTATTCAATGCCTTGTATTTGCTATTCAATGCCTTGTATTTGCTATTCAATGCCTTGTATTTGCTCGTCAATGCCTTGTATTTGCTCGTCAATGCCTTGTGTTTGGTCGTCATTGCCTTGTATTTGGTCGTTGATGCATTGTATTTGCACGTCGATGCCTTGTATTTGCTCGTCAATCCCTTGTATTTGCTCGTCAATGCCTTGTATTTGCTCGTTGATGCCTTGTATTTGCTAGTCAATGCCTTGTATTTGCTAGTCAAGGCCTTGTATTTGCTCGTCAATGCCTTGTATTTGCTCGTCAATGCCTTGTATTTGCTCGTCAATGCCTTGTATTTACTAGTCAATGCCTTGTATTTGCTCGTTGATGCCTTGTATTTGCTTGTCAATGCCTTGTATTTGCTTGTCAATGCCTTGTATTTGCTCGTCGATGCCATGTATTTGCTCGTCTATGCCTTGTATTTGCTAGTCAATGCCTTGTATTTGCTCGTCAATGCCTTGTATTTGCTCGTCGATGCCTTGTATTTGCTCGTCAATGCCTTGTATTTGCTATTCAATGCCTTGTATTTGCTATTCAATGCCCTGTATTTGCTATTCAATGCCTTGTATTTGCTCGTCAATGCCTTGTATTTGCTCGTCAATGCCTTGTATTTGGTCGTCATTGTCTTGTATTTGGTCGTTGAAGCCTTGTATTTGCTCGTCGATGCCTTGTATTTGCTCGTCAATCCCTTGTATTTGCTCGTCAATGCCTTGTATTTGCTCGTTGATGCCTTGTATTTGCTAGTCAATGCCTTGTATTTGCTAGTCAAGGCCTTGTATTTGCTCGTCAATGCCTTGTATTTGCTCGTCAATGCCTTGTATTTGCTCGTCAATGCCTTGTATTTACTAGTCAATGCCTTGTATTTGCTCGTTGATGCCTTGTATTTGCTTGTCAATGCCTTGTATTTGCTTGTCAATGCCTTGTATTTGCTCGTCGATGGCATGTATTTGCTCGTCTATGCCTTGTATTTGCTAGTCAATGCCTTGTATTTGCTCGTCAATGCCTTGTATTTGCTCGTCAATGCCTTGTATTTGCTCGTCAATGCCTTGTATTTGCTATTCAATGCCTTGTATTTGCTATTCAATGCCCTGTATTTGCTATTCAATGCCTTGTATTTGCTCGTCAATGCCTTGTATTTGCTCGTCAATGCCTTGTGTTTGGTCGTCATTGTCTTGTATTTGGTCGTTGATGCCTTGTATTTGCTCGTCGATGCCTTGTATTTGCTCGTCAATCCCTTGTATTTGCTCGTCAATGCCTTGTATTTGCTCGTTGATGCCTTGTATTTGCTAGTCAATGCCTTGTATTTGCTAGTCAAGGCCTTGTATTTGCTCGTCAATGCCTTGTATTTGCTCGTCAATGCCTTGTATTTGCTCGTTAATGCCTTGTATTTACTAGTCAATGCCTTGTATTTGCTCGTTGATGCCTTGTATTTGCTTGTCAATGCCTTGTATTTGCTTGTCAATGCCTTGTATTTGCTCGTCGATGCCATGTATTTGCTCGTCTATGCCTTGTATTTGCTAGTCAATGCCTTGTATTTGCTCGTCAATGCCTTGTATTTGCTCGTCGATGCCTTGTATTTGCTCGTCAATGCCTTGTATTTGCTATTCAATGCCTTGTATTTGCTATTCAATGCCTTGTATTTGCTATTCAATGCCTTGTATTTGCTCGTCAATGCCTTGTATTTGCTCGTCATTGTCTTGTGTTTGGTCGTCATTGTCTTGTATTTGGTCGTTGATGCCTTGTATTTGCTCGTCGATGCCTTGTATTTGCTCGTCAATCCCTTGTATTTGCTCGTCAATGCCTTGTATTTGCTCGTTGATGCCTTGTATTTGCTAGTCAATGCCTTGTATTTGCTAGTCAAGGCCTTGTATTTGCTCGTCAATGCCTTGTATTTGCTCGTCAATGCCTTGTATTTGCTCGTCAATGCCTTGTATTTATTAGTCAATGCCTTGTATTTGCTCGTTGATGCCTTGTATTTGCTTGTCAATGCCTTGTATTTGCTTGTCAATGCCTTGTATTTGCTCGTCGATGCCATGTATTTGCTCGTCTATGCCTTGTATTTGCTAGTCAATGCCTTGTATTTGCTCGTCAATGCGTTGTATTCGCTCGTCAATGCCTTATATTTGCTCGTCAATGGCTTGTATTTGCTAGTCGATGCCTTGTATTTGCTCGTCAATGCCTTGTATTTGCTCGTCAATGCCTTGTATTTACTAGTCAATGCCTTGTATTTGCTCGTTGATGCCTTGTATTTGCTTGTCAATGCCTTGTATTTGCTTGTCAATGCCTTGTATTTGCTCGTCGATGCCATGTATTTGCTCGTCTATGCCTTGTATTTGCTAGTCAATGCCTTGTATTTGCTCGTCAATGCCTTGTATTTGCTCGTCAATGCCTTGTATTTGCTCGTCAATGCCTTGTATTTGCTATTCAATGCCTTGTATTTGCTATTCAATGCCCTGTATTTGCTATTCAATGCCTTGTATTTGCTCGTCAATGCCTTGTATTTGCTCGTCAATGCCTTGTGTTTGGTCGTCATTGCCTTGTATTTGGTCGTTGATGCATTGTATTTGCACGTCGATGCCTTGTATTTGCTCGTCAATCCCTTGTATTTGCTCGTCAATGCCTTGTATTTGCTCGTTGATGCCTTGTATTTGCTAGTCAATGCCTTGTATTTGCTAGTCAAGGCCTTGTATTTGCTCGTCAATGCCTTGTATTTGCTCGTCAATGCCTTGTATTTGCTCGTCAATGCCTTGTATTTACTAGTCAATGCCTTGTATTTGCTCGTTGATGCCTTGTATTTGCTTGTCAATGCCTTGTATTTGCTTGTCAATGCCTTGTATTTGCTCGTCGATGCCATGTATTTGCTCGTCTATGCCTTGTATTTGCTAGTCAATGCCTTGTATTTGCTCGTCAATGCCTTGTATTTGCTCGTCGATGCCTTGTATTTGCTCGTCAATGCCTTGTATTTGCTATTCAATGCCTTGTATTTGCTATTCAATGCCCTGTATTTGCTATTCAATGCCTTGTATTTGCTCGTCAATGCCTTGTATTTGCTCGTCAATGCCTTGTATTTGGTCGTCATTGTCTTGTATTTGGTCGTTGAAGCCTTGTATTTGCTCGTCGATGCCTTGTATTTGCTCGTCAATCCCTTGTATTTGCTCGTCAATGCCTTGTATTTGCTCGTTGATGCCTTGTATTTGCTAGTCAATGCCTTGTATTTGCTAGTCAAGGCCTTGTATTTGCTCGTCAATGCCTTGTATTTGCTCGTCAATGCCTTGTATTTGCTCGTCAATGCCTTGTATTTACTAGTCAATGCCTTGTATTTGCTCGTTGATGCCTTGTATTTGCTTGTCAATGCCTTGTATTTGCTTGTCAATGCCTTGTATTTGCTCGTCGATGGCATGTATTTGCTCGTCTATGCCTTGTATTTGCTAGTCAATGCCTTGTATTTGCTCGTCAATGCCTTGTATTTGCTCGTCAATGCCTTGTATTTGCTCGTCAATGCCTTGTATTTGCTATTCAATGCCTTGTATTTGCTATTCAATGCCCTGTATTTGCTATTCAATGCCTTGTATTTGCTCGTCAATGCCTTGTATTTGCTCGTCAATGCCTTGTGTTTGGTCGTCATTGTCTTGTATTTGGTCGTTGATGCCTTGTATTTGCTCGTCGATGCCTTGTATTTGCTCGTCAATCCCTTGTATTTGCTCGTCAATGCCTTGTATTTGCTCGTTGATGCCTTGTATTTGCTAGTCAATGCCTTGTATTTGCTAGTCAAGGCCTTGTATTTGCTCGTCAATGCCTTGTATTTGCTCGTCAATGCCTTGTATTTGCTCGTTAATGCCTTGTATTTACTAGTCAATGCCTTGTATTTGCTCGTTGATGCCTTGTATTTGCTTGTCAATGCCTTGTATTTGCTTGTCAATGCCTTGTATTTGCTCGTCGATGCCATGTATTTGCTCGTCTATGCCTTGTATTTGCTAGTCAATGCCTTGTATTTGCTCGTCAATGCCTTGTATTTGCTCGTCAATGCCTTGTATTTGCTCGTCAATGCCTTGTATTTGCTATTCAATGCCTTGTATTTGCTATTCAATGCCTTGTATTTGCTATTCAATGCCTTGTATTTGCTCGTCAATGCCTTGTATTTGGTCGTCATTGCCTTGTATTTGGTCGTCATTGCCTTGTATTTGGTCGTTGATGCCTTGTATTTGCTCGTCAATGCCTTGTATTTGATATTCAATGCCTTGTATTTGCTCGTCAATGCCTTGTATTTGCTCGTTGATGCCTTGTATTTGCTAGTCAATGCCTTGTATTTGCTAGTCAAGGCCTTGTATTTGCTCGTCAATGCCTTGTATTTGCTCGTCAATGCCTTGTATTTGCTCGTCAATGCCTTGTATTTATTAGTCAATGCCTTGTATTTGCTCGTTGATGCCTTGTATTTGCTTGTCAATGCCTTGTATTTGCTTGTCAATGCCTTGTATTTGCTCGTCGATGCCATGTATTTGCTCGTCTATGCCTTGTATTTGCTAGTCAATGCCTTGTATTTGCTGGTCAATGCCTTGTATTTGCTCGTCGATGCCTTGTATTTGCTCGTCAATGCCTTGTATTTGCTCATCATTGCCTTGTATTTGATATTCAATGCTTTGTATTTGCTATTCAATGCCATGTATTTGCTATTCAATGCCTTGTATTTGCTCGTCAATGCCTTGTATTTGGTTGTCATTGCCTTGTATTTGGTCGTTGATGCCTTGTATTTGCTCGTCGATGCCTTGTATTTGCTCGTCAATGCCTTGTATATGCCCGTCAATGCCCTGTATTTGCTCGTCGATGCCTTGTATTTGCTAGTCAATGCCTTGTATTTGCTGGTCGATGCCTTGTATTTGCTCGTCAATGCCTTGTATTTGCTCGTCAATGCCTTGTATTTGCTCGTCAATGCCTTGTATTTGCTCGTCAATGCCTTTGTTTGGTCGTCATTGTCTTGTATTTGGTCGTTGATGCCTTGTATTTGCTTGTCGATGCCTTGTATTTGCTCGTCAATCCCTTGTATTTGCACGTCAATGCCTTGTATTTGCTCGTTGATGCCTTGTATTTGCTAGTCAATGCCTTGTATTTGCTAGTCAAGGCCTTGTATTTGCTCGTCAATGCCTTGTATTTGCTCGTCAATGCCTTGTATTTGCTCGTCAATGCCTTGTATTTACTAGTCAATGCCTTGTATTTGCTCGTTGATGCCTTGTATTTGCTTGTCAATGCCTTGTATTTGCTTGTCAATGCCTTGTATTTGCTCGTCGATGCCATGTATTTGCTTGTCTATGCCTTGTATTTGCTAGTCAATGCCTTGTATTTGCTCGTCAATGCCTTGTATTTGCTCGTCGATGCTTTGTATTTGCTCGTCAATGCCTTGTATTTGCTCATCAATGCCTTGTATTTGATATTCAATGCTTTGTATTTGCTATTCAATGCCTTGTATTTGCTATTCAATGCCTTGTATTTGCTCGTCAATGCCTTGTATTTGGTTGTCATTGCCTTGTATTTGGTCGTTGATGCCTTGTATTTGCTCGTCGATGCCTTGTATTTGCTCGTCAATGCCTTGTATTTGCTCGTCAATGCCCTGTATTTGCTCGTCGATGCCTTGTATTTGCTAGTCAATGCCTTGTATTTGCTGGTCGATGCCTTGTATTTGCTCGTCAATGCCTTGCATTTGCTCGTCAATGCCTTGTATTTGCTCGTCAATGCCTTGTATTTACTAGTTAATGCCTTGTATTTGCTCGTTGATGCCTTGTATTTGCTCGTCTACGCCTTGTATTTGCTAGTCAATGCGTTGTATTTGCTCGTCATTGCGTTGTATTTGCTCGTAAAAGCCTTGTATTTGCTCGTCAATGCCTTGTATTTGCTCATCAATGCCTTGTATTTGCTCGTCAATGCCTTGTATTTGCTATTCAATGCCTTGTATTTGCTATTCAATTACTTGTATTTGCTATTCAATGCCTTGTATTTGCTCGTCAATGCCTTGTATTTGCTAGGCAATGCCTTGTATTTGCTCGTCAATGCCTTGTATTTGCTATTCAATGCCTTGTATTTGCTCGTCAATGCCTTGTATTTGCTCGTCAATGCCTTTGTTTTGGTCGTCATTGTCTTGTATTTGGTCGTTGATGCCTTGTATTTGCTCGTCGATGCCTTGTATTTGCTCGTCAATCCCTTGTATTTGCACGTCAATGCCTTGTATTTGCTCGTTGATGCCTTGTATTTGCTAGTCAATGCCTTGTATTTGCTAGTCAAGGCCTTGTATTTGCTCGTCAATGCCTTGTATTTGCTCGTCAATGCCTTGTATTTGCTCGTCAATGCCTTGTATTTACTAGTCAATGCCTTGTATTTGCTCGTTGATGCCTTGTATTTGCTTGTCAATGCCTTGTATTTGCTTGTCAATGCCTTGTATTTGCTCGTCGATGGCATGTATTTGCTCGTCTATGCCTTGTATTTGCTAGTCAATGCCTTGTATTTGCTCGTCAATGCCTTGTATTTGCTCGTCAATGCCTTGTATTTGCTCGTCAATGCCTTGTATTTGCTATTCAATGCCTTGTATTTGCTATTCAATGCCCTGTATTTGCTATTCAATGCCTTGTATTTGCTCGTCAACGCCTTAAATTTGCTCGTCAATGCCTTGTGTTTGGTCGTCATTGTCTTGTATTTGGTCGTTGATGCCTTGTATTTGCTCGTCGATGCCTTGTATTTGCTCGTCAATCCCTTGTATTTGCTCGTCAATGCCTTGTATTTGCTCGTTGATGCCTTGTATTTGCTAGTCAATGCCTTGTATTTGCTATTCAATGCCTTGTATTTGCTATTCAATGCCCTGTATTTGCTATTCAATGCCTTGTATTTGCTCGTCAATGCCTTGTATTTGCTCGTCAATGCCTTGTGTTTGGTCGTCATTGTCTTGTATTTGGTCGTTGATGCCTTGTATTTGCTCGTCGATGCCTTGTATTTGCTTGTCAATGCCTTGTATTTGCTTGTCAATGCCTTGTATTTGCTCGTCGATGGCATGTATTTGCTCGTCTATGCCTTGTATTTGCTAGTCAATGCCTTGTATTTGCTCGTCAATGCCTTGTATTTGCTCGTCAATGCCTTGTATTTGCTCGTCAATGCCTTGTATTTGCTATTCAATGCCTTGTATTTGCTATTCAATGCCCTGTATTTGCTATTCAATGCCTTGTATTTGCTCGTCAATGGCTTGTATTTGCTCGTCAATGCCTTGTGTTTGGTCGTCATTGTCTTGTATTTGGTCGTTGATGCCTTGTATTTGCTCGTCGATGCCTTGTATTTGCTCGTCAATCCCTTGTATTTGCTCGTCAATGCCTTGTATTTGCTCGTTGATGCCTTGTATTTGCTAGTCAATGCCTTGTATTTGCTAGTCAAGGCCTTGTATTTGCCCGTCAATGCCTTGTATTTGCTCGTCAATGCCTTGTATTTGCTCGTCAATGCCTTGTATTTGCTTGTCAATGCCTTGTATTTACTAGTCAATGCCTTGTATTTGCTCGTTGATGCCTTGTATTTGCTTGTCAATGCCTTGTATTTGCTTGTCAATGCCTTGTATTTGCTCGTCGATGCCATGTATTTGCTCGTCTATGCCTTGTATTTGCTAGTCAATGCCTTGTATTTGCTGGTCAATGCCTTGTATTTGCTCGTCGATGCCTTGTATTTGCTCGTCAATGCCTTGTATTTGCTCATCATTGCCTTGTATTTGATATTCAATGCTTTGTATTTGCTATTCAATGCCATGTATTTGCTATTCAATGCCTTGTATTTGCTCGTTGATGCCTTGTATTTGCTCGTCAATGCCTTGTATTTGCTCGTCAATGCCTTGTATTTGCTCGTCAATGCCTTGTATTTGCTATTCAATGCCTTGTATTTGCTATTCAATGCCCTGTATTTGCTATTCAATGCCTTGTATTTGCTCGTCAATGCCTTGTATTTGCTCGTCAATGCCTTGTGTTTGGTCGTCATTGTCTTGTATTTGGTCGTTGATGCCTTGTATTTGCTCGTCGATGCCTTGTATTTGCTTGTCAATGCCTTGTATTTGCTTGTCAATGCCTTGTATTTGCTCGTCGATGGCATGTATTTGCTCGTCTATGCCTTGTATTTGCTAGTCAATGCCTTGTATATGCCCGTCAATGCCCTGTATTTGCTCGTCGATGCCTTGTATTTGCTAGTCAATGCCTTGTATTTGCTGGTCGATGCCTTGTATTTGCTCGTCAATGCCTTGTATTTGCTCGTCAATGCCTTGTATTTGCTCGTCAATGCCTTGTATTTGCTCGTCAATGCCTTTGTTTGGTCGTCATTGTCTTGTATTTGGTCGTTGATGCCTTGTATTTGCTCGTCGATGCCTTGTATTTGCTCGTCAATCCCTTGTATTTGCACGTCAATGCCTTGTATTTGCTCGTTGATGCCTTGTATTTGCTAGTCAATGCCTTGTATTTGCTAGTCAAGGCCTTGTATTTGCTCGTCAATGCCTTGTATTTGCTCGTCAATGCCTTGTATTTGCTCGTCAATGCCTTGTATTTACTAGTCAATGCCTTGTATTTGCTCGTTGATGCCTTGTATTTGCTTGTCAATGCCTTGTATTTGCTTGTCAATGCCTTGTATTTGCTCGTCGATGCCATGTATTTGCTCGTCTATGCCTTGTATTTGCTAGTCAATGCCTTGTATTTGCTCGTCAATGCCTTGTATTTGCTCGTCGATGCCTTGTATTTGCTCGTCAATGCCTTGTATTTGCTCCTCAATGCCTTGTATTTGATATTCAATGCTTTGTATTTGCTATTCAATGTCTTGTATTTGCTATTCAATGCCTTGTATTTGCTCGTCAATGCCTTGTATTTGGTTGTCATTGCCTTGTATTTGGTCGTTGATGCCTTGTATTTGCTCGTCGATGCCTTGTATTTGCTCGTCAATGCCTTGTATTTGCTCGTCAATGCCCTGTATTTGCTCGTCGATGCCTTGTATTTGCTAGTCAATGCCTTGTATTTGCTGGTCGATGCCTTGTATTTGCTCGTCAATGCCTTGTATTTACTAGTTAATGCCTTGTATTTGCTCGTTGATGCCTTGTATTTGCTCGTCTACGCCTTGTATTTGCTAGTCAATGCGTTGTATTTGCTCGTCAATGCGTTGTATTTGCTCGTCAAAGCCTTGTATTTGCTCGTCAATGCCTTGTATTTGCTCATCAATGCCTTGTATTTGCTCGTCAATGCCTTGTATTTGCTATTCAATGCCTTGTATTTGCTATTCAATTACTTGTATTTGCTATTCAATGCCTTGTATTTGCTCGTCAATGCCTTGTATTTGCTAGGCAATGCCTTGTATTTGCTCGTCAATGCCTTGTATTTGCTATTCAATGCCTTGTATTTGCTCGTCAATGCCTTGTATTTGCTCGTCAATGCCTTTGTTTGGTCGTCATTGTCTTGTATTTGGTCGTTGATGCCTTGTATTTGCTCGTCGATGCCTTGTATTTGCTCGTCAATCCCTTGTATTTGCAGGTCAATGCCTTGTATTTGCTCGTTGATGCCTTGTATTTGCTAGTCAATGCCTTGTATTTGCTAGTCAAGGCCTTGTATTTGCTCGTCAATGCCTTGTATTTGCTCGTCAATGCCTTGTATTTGCTCGTCAATGCCTTGTATTTACTAGTCAATGCCTTGTATTTGCTCGTTGATGCCTTGTATTTGCTTGTCAATGCCTTGTATTTGCTTGTCAATGCCTTGTATTTGCTCGTCGATGGCATGTATTTGCTCGTCTATGCCTTGTATTTGCTAGTCAATGCCTTGTATTTGCTCGTCAATGCCTTGTATTTGCTCGTCAATGCCTTGTATTTGCTCGTCAATGCCTTGTATTTGCTATTCAATGCCTTGTATTTGCTATTCAATGCCCTGTATTTGCTATTCAATGCCTTGTATTTGCTCGTCAATGCCTTGTATTTGCTCGTCAATTGCTTGTGTTTGGTCGTCATTGTCTTGTATTTGGTCGTTGATGCCTTGTATTTGCTCGTCGATGCCTTGTATTTGCTCGTCAATCCCTTGTATTTGCTCGTCAATGCCTTGTATTTGCTCGTTGATGCGTTGTATTTGCTAGTCAATGCCTTGTATTTGCTAGTCAAGGCCTTGTATTTGCTCGTCAATGCCTTGTATTTGCTCGTCAATGCCTTGTATTTGCTCGTTAATGCCTTGTATTTACTAGTCAATGCCTTGTATTTGCTCGTTGATGCCTTGTATTTGCTTGTCAATGCCTTGTATTTGCTTGTCAATGCCTTGTATTTGCTCGTCGATGCCATGTATTTGCTCGTCTATGCCTTGTATTTGCTAGTCAATGCCTTGTATTTGCTCGTCAATGCCTTGTATTTGCTCGTCGATGCCTTGTATTTGCTCGTCAATGCCTTGTATTTGCTATTCAATGCCTTGTATTTGCTATTCAATGCCCTGTATTTGCTATTCAATGCCTTGTATTTGCTCGTCAATGCCTTGTATTTGCTCGTCAATGCCTTGTGTTTGGTCGTCATTGTCTTGTATTTGGTCGTTGATGCCTTGTATTTGCTCGTCGATGCCTTGTATTTGCTCGTCAATCCCTTGTATTTGCTCGTCAATGCCTTGTATTTGCTCGTTGATGCCTTGTATTTGCTAGTCAATGCCTTGTATTTGCTAGTCAAGGCCTTGTATTTGCTCGTCAATGCCTTGTATTTGCTCGTCAATGCCTTGTATTTGCTCGTCAATGCCTTGTATTTACTAGTCAATGCCTTGTATTTGCTCGTTGATGCCTTGTATTTGCTTGTCAATGCCTTGTATTTGCTTGTCAATGCCTTGTATTTGCTCGTCGATGCCATGTATTTGCTCGTCTATGCCTTGTATTTGCTAGTCAATGCCTTGTATTTGCTGGTCAATGCCTTGTATTTGCTCGTCGATGCCTTGTATTTGCTCGTCAATGCCTTGTATTTGCTCATCATTGCCTTGTATTTGATATTCAATGCTTTGTATTTTCTATTCAATGCCATGTATTTGCTATTCAATACCTTGTATTTGCTCGTTGATGCCTTGTATTTGCTCGTCAATGCCTTGTATTTGCTCGTCAATGCCTTGTATTTGCTCGTCAATGCCTTGTATTTGCTCGTCAATGCCTTGTATTTGCTCGTCAATGCCTTGTATTTGCTATTCAATGCCTTGTATTTGCTCGTCAATGCCTTGTATTTGCTCGTCAATGCCTTGTATTTGGTCGTCATTGTCTTGTATTTGGTCGTTGATGCCTTGTATTTGCTCGTCGATGTCTTGTATTTGGTCGTTGATGCCTTGTATTTGCTCGTCGATGCCTTGTATTTGCTTGTCAATGCCTTGTATTTGCTTGTCAATGCCTTGTATTTGCTCGTCGATGGCATGTATTTGCTCGTCTATGCCTTGTATTTGCTAGTCAATGCCTTGTATTTGCTCGTCAATGCCTTGTATTTGCTCGTCAATGCCTTGTATTTGCTCGTCAATGCCTTGTATTTGCTATTCAATGCCTTGTATTTGCTATTCAATGCCCTGTATTTGCTATTCAATTCCTTGTATTTGCTCGTCAATGCCTTGTATTTGCTCGTCAATGCCTTGTGTTTGGTCGTCATTGTCTTGTATTTGGTCGTTGATGCCTTGTATTTGCTCGTCGATGCCTTGTATTTGCTCGTCAATCCCTTGTATTTGCTCGTCAATGCCTTGTATTTGCTCGTTGATGCCTTGTATTTGCTAGTCAATGCCTTGTATTTGCTAGTCAAGGCCTTGTATTTGCTCGTCAATGCCTTGTATTTGCTCGTCAATGCCTTGTATTTGCTCGTTAATGCCTTGTATTTAGTAGTCAATGCCTTGTATTTGCTCGTTGATGCCTTGTATTTGCTTGTCAATGCCTTGTATTTGCTTGTCAATGCCTTGTATTTGCTCGTCGATGCCATGTATTTGCTCGTCTATGCCTTGTATTTGCTAGTCAATGCCTTGTATTTGCTCGTCAATGCCTTGTATTTGCTCGTCGATGCCTTGTATTTGCTCGTCAATGCCTTGTATTTGCTATTCAATGCCTTGTATTTGCTATTCAATGCCCTGTATTTGCTATTCAATGCCTTGTATTTGCTCGTCAATGCCTTGTATTTGCTCGTCAATGCCTTGTGTTTGGTCGTCATTGTCTTGTATTTGGTCGTTGATGCCTTGTATTTGCTCGTCGATGCCTTGTATTTGCTCGTCAATCCCTTGTATTTGCTCGTCAATGCCTTGTATTTGCTCGTTGATGCCTTGTATTTGCTAGTCAATGCCTTGTATTTGCTAGTCAAAGCCTTGTATTTGCTCGTCAATGCCTTGTATTTGCTCGTCAATGCCTTGTATTTGCTCGTCAATGCCTTGTATTTACTAGTCAATGCCTTGTATTTGCTCGTTGATGCCTTGTATTTGCTTGTCAATGCTTTGTATTTGCTTGTCAATGCCTTGTATTTGCTCGTCGATGCCATGTATTTGCTCGTCTATGCCTTGTATTTGCTAGTCAATGCCTTGTATTTGCTGGTCAATGCCTTGTATTTGCTCGTCGATGCCTTGTATTTGCTCGTCAATGCCTTGCATTTGCTCATCATTGCCTTGTATTTGATATTCAATGCTTTGTATTTGCTATTCAATGCCATGTATTTGCTATTCAATGCCTTGTATTTGCTCGTCAATGCCTTGTTTTTGGTTGTCATTGCCTTGTATTTGGTCGTTGATGCCTTGTATTTGCTCGTCGATGCCTTGTATTTGCTCGTCAATGCCTTGTATATGCCCGTCAATGCCCTGTATTTGCTCGTCGATGCCTTGTATTTGCTAGTCAATGCCTTGTATTTGCTGGTCGATGCCTTGTATTTGCTCGTCAATGCCTTGTATTTGCTCGTCAATGCCTTGTATTTGCTCGTCAATGCCTTGTATTTGCTATTCAATGCCCTGTATTTGCTATTCAATGCCTTGTATTTGCTCGTCAATGCCTTGTATTTGCTAGTCAATGCCTTTGTTTGGTGGTCATTGTCTTGTATTTGGTCGTTGATGCCTTGTATTTGCTCGTCGATGCCTTGTATTTGCTCGTCAATCCCTTGTATTTGCACGTCAATGCCTTGTATTTGCTCGTCGATGCCATGTATTTGCTCGTCTATGCCTTGTATTTGCTAGTCAATGCCTTCTATTTGCTCGTCAATGCCTTGTATTTGCTCGTCGATGCCTTGTATTTGCTCGTCAATGCCTTGTATTTGCTATTCAATGCCTTGTATTTGCTATTCAGTGCCCTGTATTTGCTATTCAATGCCTTGTATTTGCTCGTCAATGCCTTGTATTTGCTCGTCAATGCCTTGTGTTTGGTCGTCATTGTCTTGTATTTGGTCGTTGATGCCTTGTATTTGCTCGTCGATGCCTTGTATTTGCTGGTCAATCCCTTGTATTTGCTCGTCAATGCCTTGTATTTGCTCGTTGATGCCTTGTATTTGCTAGTCAATGCCTTGTATTTGCTAGTCAAGGCCTTGTATTTGCTCGTCAATGCCTTGTATTTGCTCGTCAATGCCTTGTATTTGCTCGTCAATGCCTTGTATTTACTAGTCAATGCCTTGTATTTGCTCGTTGATGCCTTGTATTTGCTTGTCAATGCCTTGTATTTGCTTGTCAATGCCTTGTATTTGCTCGTCGATGCCATGTATTTGCTCGTCTATGCCTTGTATTTGCTAGTCAATGCCTTGTATTTGCTGGTCAATGCCTTGTATTTGCTCGTCGATGCCTTGTATTTGCTCGTCAATGCCTTGTATTTGCTCATCATTGCCTTGTATTTGATATTCAATGCTTTGTATTTGCTATTCAATGCCATGTATTTGCTATTCAATGCCTTGTATTTGCTCGTTGATGCCTTGTATTTGCTCGTCAATGCCTTGTATTTGCTCGTCAATGCCTTGTATTTGCTCGTCAATGCCTTGTATTTGCTATTCAATGCCTTGTATTTGCTATTCAATGCCCTGTATTTGCTATTCAATGCCTTGTATTTGCTCGTCAATGCCTTGTATTTGCTCGTCAATGCCTTGTGTTTGGTCGTCATTGTCTTGTATTTGGTCGTTGATGCCTTGTATTTGCTCGTCGATGCCTTGTATTTGCTTGTCAATGCCTTGTATTTGCTTGTCAATGCCTTGTATTTGCTCGTCGATGGCATGTATTTGCTCGTCTATGCCTTGTATTTGCTAGTCAATGCCTTGTATTTGCTCGTCAATGCCTTGTATTTGCTCGTCAATGCCTTGTATTTGCTCGTCAATGCCTTGTATTTGCTATTCAATGCCTTGTATTTGCTATTCAATGCCCTGTATTTGCTATTCAATTCCTTGTATTTGCTCGTCAATGCCTTGTATTTGCTCGTCAATGCCTTGTGTTTGGTCGTCATTGTCTTGTATTTGGTCGTTGATGCCTTGTATTTGCTCGTCGATGCCTTGTATTTGCTCGTCAATCCCTTGTATTTGCTCGTCAATGCCTTGTATTTGCTCGTTGATGCCTTGTATTTGCTAGTCAATGCCTTGTATTTGCTAGTCAAGGCCTTGTATTTGCTCGTCAATGCCTTGTATTTGCTCGTCAATGCCTTGTATTTGCTCGTTAATGCCTTGTATTTACTAGTCAATGCCTTGTATTTGCTCGTTGATGCCTTGTATTTGCTTGTCAATGCCTTGTATTTGCTTGTCAATGCCTTGTATTTGCTCGTCGATGCCATGTATTTGCTCGTCTATGCCTTGTATTTGCTAGTCAATGCCTTGTATTTGCTAATCAATGCCTTGTATTTGCTCGTCGATGCCTTGTATTTGCTCGTCAATGCCTTGTATTTGCTATTCAATGCCTTGTATTTGCTATTCAATGCCCTGTATTTGCTATTCAATGCCTTGTATTTGCTCGTCAATGCCTTGTATTTGCTCGTCAATGCCTTGTGTTTGGTCGTCATTGTCTTGTATTTGGTCGTTGATGCCTTGTATTTGCTCGTCGATGCCTTGTATTTGCTCGTCAATCCCTTGTATTTGCTCGTCAATGCCTTGTATTTGCTCGTTGATGCCTTGTATTTGCTAGTCAATGCCTTGTATTTGCTAGTCAAAGCCTTGTATTTGCTCGTCAATGCCTTGTATTTGCTCGTCAATGCCTTGTATTTGCTCGTCAATGCCTTGTATTTACTAGTCAATGCCTTGTATTTGCTCGTTGATGCCTTGTATTTGCTTGTCAATGCTTTGTATTTGCTTGTCAATGCCTTGTATTTGCTCGTCGATTCCATGTATTTGCTCGTCTATGCCTTGTATTTGCTAGTCAATGCCTTGTATTTGCTGGTCAATGCCTTGTATTTGCTCGTCGATGCCTTGTATTTGCTCGTCAATGCCTTGTATTTGCTCATCATTGCCTTGTATTTGATATTCAATGCTTTGTATTTGCTATTCAATGCCATGTATTTGCTATTCAATGCCTTGTATTTGCTCGTCAATGCCTTGTATTTGGTTGTCATTGCCTTGTATTTGGTCGTTGATGCCTTGTATTTGCTCGTCAATGCCTTGTATATGCCCGTCAATGCCCTGTATTTGCTCGTCGATGCCTTGTATTTGCTAGTCAATGCCTTGTATTTGCTGGTCGATGCCTTGTATTTGCTCGTCAATGCCTTGTATTTGCTCGTCAATGCCTTGTATTTGCTCGTCAATGCCTTGTATTTGCTATTCAATCCCCTGTATTTGCTATTCAATGCCTTGTATTTGCTCGTCAATGCCTTGTATTTGCTCGTCAATGCCTTTGTTTGGTCGTCATTGTCTTGTATTTGGTCGTTGATGCCTTGTATTTGCTCGTCGATGCCTTGTATTTGCTCGTCAATCCCTTGTATTTGCACGTCAATGCCTTGTATTTGCTCGTTGATGCCTTGTATTTGCTAGTCAATGCCTTGTATTTGCTAGTCAAGGCCTTGTATTTGCTCGTCAATGCCTTGTATTTGCTCGTCAATGCCTTGTATTTGCTCGTCAATGCCTTGTATTTACTAGTCAATGCCTTGTATTTGCTCGTTGATGCCTTGTATTTGCTTGTCAATGCCTTGTATTTGCTTGTCAATGCCTTGTATTTGCTCGTCGATGCCATGTATTTGCTCGTCTATGCCTTGTATTTGCTAGTCAATGCCTTGTATTTGCTCGTCAATGCCTTGTATTTGCTCGTCGATGCCTTGTATTTGCTGTTCAATGCATTGTATTTGCTCATCAATGCCTTGTATTTGATATTCAATGCTTTGTATTTGCTATTCAATGCCTTGTATTTGCTATTCAATGCCTTGTATTTGCTCGTCAATGCCTTGTATTGGGTTGTCATTGCCTTGTATTTGGTCGTTGATGCCTTGTATTTGCTCGTCGATGCCTTGTATTTGCTCGTCAATGCCTTGTATTTGCTCGTCAATGCCCTGTATTTGCTCGTCGATGCCTTGTATTTGCTAGTCAATGCCTTGTATTTGCTGGTCGATGCCTTGTATTTGCTCGTCAATGCCTTGTATTTGCTCGTCAATGCCTTGTATTTGCTCGTCAATGCCTTGTATTTACTAGTTAATGCCTTGTATTTGCTCGTTGATGCCTTGTATTTGCTCGTCTACGCCTTGTATTTGCTAGTCAATGCGTTGTATTTGCTCGTCAATGCGTTGTATTTGCTCGTCAAAGCCTTGTATTTGCTCGTCAATGCCTTGTATTTGCTCATCAATGCCTTGTATTTGCTCGTCAATGCCTTGTATTTGCTATTCAATGCCTTGTATTTGCTTTTCAATTACTTGTATTTGCTATTCAATGCCTTGTATTTGCTCGTCAATGCCTTGTATTTGCTAGGCAATGCCTTGTATTTGCTCGTCAATGCCTTGTATTTGCTCGTCAATGCCTTGTATTTGCTCGTCAATGCCTTGTATTTGCTCTTTGATGCCTTGTATTTGCTAGTCAATGCCTTGTATTTGCTCGTCAATGCCTTGTATTTGCTCGTCAATGCCTTGTATTTGCTCGTGAATGCCTTGTATTTGCTTGTTGATGCCTTGTATTTGCTCGTCGATGCCTTGTATTTGCTCGTCAATGCCTTGTATTTGCTCGTCAATGCCTTGTATTTGCTCGTCAATGCCTTGTATTTGCTCGTCAATGGCTTGTATTTGCTCCTCATTGCCTTGTATTTGCTCGTCGATGCCTTGTATTTGCTAGTCGATGCCTTGTATTTGCTCGTCAATGCCTTGTATTTGCTCGTCGATGCCTTGTATTTGCTAGTCAATGCCTTGTGTTTGTTCCTCAATACCTTGTATTTTCTCGTCAATGACTTGTATTTGCTCGTCTATGCATTGTATTTGCTAGTCAATGCCTTGTATTTGCTCGTCAATGCCTTGTATTTGCTCGTCATTGCCTTGTATTTGGTCGTTGATGCCTTGTATTTGCTCGTCGATGCCTTGTATTTGCTAGTCAATGCCTTGTATTTGCTCGTCAATGCGTTGTATTCGCTCGTCAATGCCTTGTATTTGCTCGTCAATGCCTTGTATTTGCTAGTCGATGCCTTCTATTTGCTCGTCAATGCCTTGTATTTGCTCGTCAATGCCTTGTATTTACTAGTCAATGCCTTGTATTTGCTCGTTGATGCCTTGTATTTGCTTGTCAATGCCTTGTATTTGCTTGTCAATGCCTTGTATTTGCTCGTCGATGCCATGTATTTGCTCGTCTATGCCTTGTATTTGCTAGTAAATGCCTTGTATTTGCTCGTCAATGCCTTGTATTTGCTCGTCAATGCATTGTATTTGCTCGTCAATTCCTTGTATTTGCTATTCAATGCATTGTATTTGCTCGTCAATGCCTTGTATTTGCTCGTCAATGCCTTGTATTTGCTCGTCAATGCCTTGTATTTGGTCGTTGATGCCTTGTATTTGCTCGTCGATGCCTTGTATTTGTTCGTCATTGCCTTGTATTTGCTCGTCAATGCCTTGTATTTGCTCATTGATGCCTTGTATTTGCTAGTCAATGCCTTGTATTTGCTCGTCAATGCCTTGTATTTGCTCGTCAATGCCTTGTATTTGCTCGTGAATGCCTTGTATTTGCTCGTTGATGCCTTGTATTTGCTCGTCGATGCCTTGTATTTGCTCGTCAATGCCTTGTATTTGCTCGTCAATACCTTGTATTTGCTCGTCATTGCCTTGTATTTGCTCGTCAATGGCTTGTATTTGCTCGTCATTGCCTTGTATTTGCTCGTCGATGCCTTGTATTTGCTAGTCGATGCCTTGTATTTGCTCGTCAATGCCTTGTATTTGCTCGTCGATGCCTTGTATTTGCTAGTCAATGCCTTGTATTTGCTCCTCAATACCTTGTATTTTCTCGTCAATGAATTGTATTTGCTCGTCAATGCATTGTATTTGCTAGTCAATGCCTTGTATTTGCTCGTCAATGCCTTGTATTTGCTCGTCATTGCCTTGTATTTTCTCGTCAATGCCTTGTATTTGGTCGTTGATGTCCTGTATTTGCTCGTCGATGCCTTGTATTTGCTCGTCAATGCCTTGTATTTGCTCGTCGATGCCTTGTATTTGTTAGTCAATGCCTTGTATTTTCTCCTCAATACCTTGTATTTGCTATTCAATGCCTTGTATTTGCTATTCTGTGCCTTGTATTTGGTCGTTGATGCCTTGTATTTGCTCGTCGATGCCTTGTATTTGCTCGTCAATGCCTTGTATTTGTTCGTCAATGCCTTGTATTTGCTCGTCGATGCCTTGTATTTGCTAGTCAATGCCTTGTATTTGCTAGTCGATGCCTTGTATTTGCTCGTGAATGCCTTGTATTTGCTCGTTAATGCCTTGCATTTACTAGCCAATGCCTTGTATTTGCTCGTTGATGCCTTGTATTTGCTCGTCGATGCCTTGTATTTGCTCGTCTATGCCTTGTATTTGCTATTCAATGCCTTGTATTTGCTCGTCAATGCCTTGTATTTGCTCGTCAATGCCTTGTATTTGCTCGTCAATGCCTTGTATTTGCTCGTCAATGCCTTGTATTTGCTATTCAATGCCTTGCATTTGCTATTCAATGCCTTGTATTTGCTATTCAATGCCTTGTATTTGCTCGTCAATGACTTGTATTTGCTCGTCGATGCCTTGTATTTGCTCGTAAATGCCTTGTATTTGTTCGTCAATGCCTTGTATTTGCTCGTCGATGCCTTGTATTTGCTAGTCAATGCCTTGTATTTTCTAGTCGATGCCTTGTATTTACTCGTCAATGCCTTGTATTTGCACGTTAATGCCTTGTATTTACTAGCCAATGCCTTGTATTTGCTCGTTTATGCCTTGTATTTGCTTGTCAATGCCTTGTATTTGCTTGTCAATTCCTTGTATTTGCTCGTCGATGCCTTGTATTTGCTCGTCTATGCCTTGTATTTGCTAGTCAATGCCTTGTATTTGCTCGTCAATGCCTTGTATTTGCTCGTCAATGCCTTGTATTTGCTCGTCAATGCCTTGTATTTGCTCGTCAATGCCTTGTATTTTCTATTCAATGCCTTGCATTTGCTATTTAATGCCTTGTATTTGCTATTCAATGCCTTCTATTTGCTCGTCAATGCCTTGTATTTGCTCGTCAATGCCTTGTATTTAGTCGTCATTGCCTTGTATTTGGTCGTTGATGCCTTGTATTTGCTCGTCGATGCCTTGTATTTGCTCGTCAACGCCTTGTATTTGCTCGTCAATACCTTGTATTTGCTCGTCGATGCCTTGTATTTCCTAGTCAATGCCTTGTATTTGCTCGTCAATGCCTTGTATTTGCTCGTCAATGCCTTGTATGTGCTCGTCAATGCCTTGTATTTGATATTCAATGCCTTGTATTTGCTATTCAATGCCTTGTATTTGCTATTCATTGCCTTGTATTTGCTCGTCAATGCCTTGTATTTGCTATTCAATGCCTTGTATTTGCTCGTCAATGCCTTGTATTTGGTCGTCATTGCCTTGTATTTGGTCGTTGATGCCTTGTATTTGCTCGTTGATGCCTTGTATTTGCTCGTCTATGCCTTGTATTTGCTCGTCAATGCCTTGTATTTGGTAATCAATGCCTTGTATTTGGTCGTTGATGCCTTGTATTTGCTCGTCGATGCCTTGTATTTGCTCGTCAATGCCTTGTATTTGCTCGTCAATACCTTGTATTTGCTCGTCTATGCCTTGTATTTGCTAGTCAATGCCTTGTATTTGCTCGTCAATGCGTTGTATTCGCTCATCAATGCGTTGTATTTGCTCGTCAATGCCTTGTATTTGCTCGTCAATGCCTTGTATTTGCTCGTCAATGCCTTGTATTTGCTCGTCAATGCCTTGTATTTACTAGTCAATGCCTTGTATTTGCTCGTTAATGCCTTGTATTTGCTTGTCAATGCCTTGTATTTGCTTGTCAATGCCTTGTATTTGCTCGTCGATGCCATGTATTTGCTCGTCTATGCCTTGTATTTGCTAGTAAATGCCTTGTATTTGCTCGTCAATGCCTTGTATTTGCTCGTCAATGCCTTGTATTTGCTCGTCAATGCCTTGTATTTGCTATTCAATGCCTTGTATTTGCTCGTCAATGCCTTGTATTTGCTCGTCAATGCCTTGCATTTGCTCGTCAATGCCTTGTATTTGGTCGTTATGCCTTGTATTTGCTCGTCGATGCCTTGTATTTGCTCGTCAATGCCTTGTATTTGCTCGTCAATGCATTGTATTTGCTCGTTGATGCCTTATATTTGCTTGTTAATGCCTTGTATTTGCTTGTTAATGCCTAATTGTATTTGCTCGTCGATGCCATGTATTTGCTCGTCTATGCCTTGTATTTGCTAGTCAATACCTTGTATTTGCTCGTCAATGCCTTGTATTTGCTCGTCAATGCCTTGTATTTGCTCGTCAATGCCTTGTATTTGCTATTCAATGCCTTGTATTTGATGTTCAATGCCTTGTGTTTGCTATTCAATGCCTTGTATTTGCTCGTCAATGCCTTGTATTTGCTTGTCAATGCCTTGTATTTGGTCGTCAATGCCTTGTATTTGCTAGTCAATGCCTTGTATTTGCTAGTCGATGCCTTGTATTTGCTCGTCGATGCCTAGTATTTGCTCGTCAATGCCTTGTATTTGCTCGTCAATGCCTTGTATTTGCTCGTCAATGCCTTGTATTTGCTCGTCAATTACTTGTATTTGCTAGTCAATGCCTTGTATTTGCTAGTCGATGCCTTGTATTTGCTAGTCGATGCCTTCTATTTGCTCGTCAATGCCTTGTATTTGCTCGTCAATGCCTTGTATTTACTAGTCAATGCCTTGTATTTGCTCGTTGATGCCTTGTATTTGCTTGTCAATGCCTTGTATTTGCTTGTCAATGCCTTGTATTTGCTCGTCGATGCCATGTATTTGCTCGTCTATGCCTTGTATTTGCTAGTAAATGCCTTGTATTTGCTCGTCAATGCCTTGTATTTGCTCGTCAATGCGTTGTATTTGCTCGTCAATTCCTTGTATTTGCTATTCAATGCATTGTATTTGCTCGTCAATGCCTTGTATTTGCTCGTCAATGCCTTGTATTTGCTCGTCAATGCCTTGTATTTGGTCGTTGATGCCTTGTATTTGCTCGTCGATGCCTTGTATTTGTTCGTCATTGCCTTGTATTTGCTCGTCAATGCCTTGTATTTGCTCATTGATGCCTTGTATTTGCTAGTCAATGCCTTGTATTTGCTCGTCAATGCCTTGTATTTGCTCGTCAATGCCTTGTATTTGCTCGTGAATGCCTTGTATTTGCTCGTCAATGCCTTGTATTTGGTCGTCAATGCCTTGTATTTGGTCGACATTGCCTTGTATTTGGTCGTTGATGCCTTGTATTTGCTCGTCGATGCCTTGTATTTGCTCGTCAATGCCTTGTATTTGCTCGTCAATGCCTTGTATTTGCTCGTCGATGCCTTGTATTTGCTCGTCGATGCCTTGTATTTGCTATTCAATGCCTTGTATTTGCTAGTCAATGCCCTGTATTTGCTATTCAATGCCTTGTATTTGCTCGTCAATGCCTTGTATTTGCTCGTCAATGCCTTGTATTTGCTCGTCAATGCCTTGTATTTACTAGTTAATGCCTTGTATTTGCTCGTTGATGCCTTGTATTTGCTCGTCTACGCCTTGTATTTGCTAGTCAATGCGTTGTATTTGCTCGTCAATGCGTTGTATTTGCTCGTCAAAGCCTTGTATTTGCTCGTCAATGCCTTGTATTTGCTCGTCAATGCCTTGTATTTGCTCGTCAATGCCTTGTATTTGCTCGTCGATGCCTTGTATTTGCTCGTCAATGCCTTGTATCTGGTCGTCAATGCCTTGTATTTGGTCGACATTGCCTTGTATTTGGTCGTTGATGCCTTGTATTTGCTCGTCGATGCCTTGTATTTGCTCGTCAATGCCTTGTATTTGCTCGTCAATGCCTTGTATTTGCTCGTCGATGCCTTGTATTTGCTCGTCGATGCCTTGTATTTGCTATTCAATGCCTTGTATTTGCTAGTCAATGCCCTGTATTTGCTATTCAATGCCTTGTATTTGCTCGTCAATGCCTTGTATTTGCTCGTCAATGCCTTGTGTTTGGTCGTCATTGTCTTGTATTTGGTCGTTGATGCCTTGTATTTGCTCGTCGATGCCTTGTATTTGCTCGTCAATCCCTTGTATTTGCTCGTCAATGCCTTGTATTTGCTCGTTGATGCCTTGCATTTGCTAGTCAATGCCTTGTATTTGCTAGTCAAGGCCTTGTATTTGCTCGTCAATGCCTTGTATTTGCTCGTCAATGCCTTGTATTTGCTCGTCAATGCCTTGTATTTACTAGTCAGTGCCTTGTATTTGCTCGTTGATGCCTTGTATTTGCTTGTCAATGCCTTGTATTTGCTTGTCAATGCCTTGTATTTGCTCGTCGATGCCATGTATTTGCTCGTCTATGCCTTGTATTTGCTAGTCAATGCCTTGTATTTGCTCGTCAATGCCTTGTATTTGCTCGTCGATGCCTTGTATTTGCTCGTCAATGCCTTGTATTTGCTCATCAATGCCTTGTATTTGATATTCAATGCTTTGTATTTGCTATTCAATGCCTTGTATTTGCTTTTCAATGCCTTGTATTTGCTCGTCAATGCCTTGTATTTGGTTGTCATTGCCTTGTATTTGGTCGTTGATGCCTTGTATTTGCTCGTCGATGTCTTGTATTTGCTCGTCAATGCCTTGTATTTGCTCGTCAATGCCCTGTATTTGCTCGTCGATGCCTTGTATTTGCTAGTCAATGCCTTGTATTTGCTGGTCGATGCCTTGTATTTGCTCGTCAATGCCTTGTATTTGCTCATCAATGCCTTGTATTTGATATTCAATGCTTTGTATTTGCTATTCAATGCCTTGTATTTGCTTTTCAATGCCTTGTATTTGCTCGTCAATGCCTTGTATTTGGTTGTCATTGCCTTGTATTTGGTCGTTGATGCCTTGTATTTGCTCGTCGATGTCTTGTATTTGCTCGTCAATGCCTTGTATTTGCTCGTCAATGCCCTGTATTTGCTCGTCGATGCCTTGTATTTGCTAGTCAATGCCTTGTATTTGCTGGTCGATGCCTTGTATTTGCTCGTCAATGCCTATTATTTGCTCGTCAATGCCTTGTATTTTCTCGTCAATGCCTTGTATTTGCTATTCAATGCCCTGTATTTGCTATTCAATGCCTTGTATTTGCTCGTCAATGCCTTGTATTTGCTCGTCAATGCCTTGTGTTTGGTCGTCATTGTCTTGTATTTGGTCGTTGATGCCTTGTATTTGCTCGTCGATGCCTTGTATTTGCTCGTCAATCCCTTGTATTTGCTCGTCAATGCCTTGTATTTGGTCGTCAATGCCTTGTATTTGCTAGTCAATGCCTTGTATTTGCTAGTCGATGACTTGTATTTGCTCGTCGATGCCTAGTATTTGCTCGTCAATGCCTTGTATTTGCTCGTCAATGCCTTGTATTTGCTCGTCAATGCCTTGTATTTGCTCGTCAATGCCTTGTATTTGCTCGTCAATTATTTGTATTTGCTAGTCAATGCCTTGTATTTGCTAGTCGATGCCTTGTATTTGCTCGTCAATGCTTTGTATTTGCTCGTCAATGCCTTGTATTTACTAGTCAATGCCTTGTATTTGCTCGTTGATGCCTTGTATTTGCTTGTCAATGCCTTGTATTTGCTTGTCAATGCCTTGTATTTGCTCGTCGATGCCATGTATTTGCTCGTCTATGCCTTGTATTTGCTAGTCAATGCCTTGTATTTGCTCGTCGATGCCTTGTATTTGCTCGTCAATGCCTTGTATTTGCTCGTCAATGCCTTGTATTTGATATTCAATGCCTTGTATTTGCTCGTCAATGCCTTGTATTTGCTCGTCAATGCCTTGTATTTGCTATTCAATGCCTTGTATTTGCTATTCAATGCCCTGTATTTGCTATTCAATGCCTTGTATTTGCTCGTCAATGCCTTGTATTTGCTCGTCGATGCCTTGTATTTGCTCGTCAATGCCTTGTATTTGCTCGTCAATGCCTTGTATTTGCTCGTTGATGCCTTATATTTGCTGGTCAATGCCTTGTATTTGCTTGTCAATGCCTTGTATTTGCTCGTCGATGCCATGTATTTTTTCGTCTATGCCTTGTATTTGCTCGTCAATGGCTTGTATTTGCTCGTCGATGCCTTGTATTTGCTCGTCAATGCCTTGTATTTGCTTGTCGATGCCTTGTATTTGCTCGTCGATGCCTTGTATTTGCTCATCAATGCCTTGTATTTGATATTCAATGCCTTGTATTTGCTATTCAATGCCTTGTATTTGCTATTCAATGCCTTGTATTTGCTCGTCAATGCCTTGTATTTGGTCGTCATTGCCTTGTATTTGGTCATTGATGCCTTGTATTTGCTCGTCGATGCCTTGTATTTGCTCGTCAATGCCTTGTATTTGCTCGTCAATGCCCTGTATTTGCTCGTCGATGCCTTGTATTTGCTAGTCAATGCCTTGTATTTGCTCGTCGATGCCTTGTATTTGCTCGTCAATGCCTTGTATTTGCTCGTCAATGCCTTGTATTTGCTCGTCAATGCCTTGTATTTACTAGTTAATGCCTTGTATTTGCTCGTTGATGCCTTGTATTTGCTCGTCTACGCCTTGTATTTGCTAGTCAATGCGTTGTATTTGCTCGTCAATGCGTTGTATTTGCTCGTCAAAGCCTTGTATTTGCTCGTCAATGCCTTGTATTTGCTCGTCAATGCCTTGTATTTGCTCGTCAATGCCTTGTATTTGCTATTCAATGCCTTGTATTTGCTCGTCAATGCCTTGTATTTGGTCGTCAATGCCTTGTATTTGGTCGACATTGCCTTGTATTTGGTCGTTGATGCCTTGTATTTGCTCGTCAATGCCTTGTATTTGCTCGTCAATGCCTTGTATTTGCTATTCAATGCCTTGTATTTGCTCGTCAATGCCTTGTATTTGGTCGTCAATGCCTTGTATTTGGTCGACATTGCCTTGTATTTGGTCGTTGATGCCTTGTATTTGCTCGTCGATGCCTTGTATTTGCTCGTCAATGCCTTGTATTTGCTCGTCAATGCCTTGTATTTGCTCGTCGATGCCTTGTATTTGCTCGTCGATGCCTTGTATTTGCTATTCAATGCCTTGTATTTGCTAGTCAATGCCCTGTATTTGCTATTCAATGCCTTGTATTTGCTCGTCAATGCCTTGTATTTGCTCGTCAATGCCTTGTATTTGCTCGTCAATGCCTTGTATTTACTAGTTAATGCCTTGTATTTGCTCGTTGATGCCTTGTATTTGCTCGTCTACGCCTTGTATTTGCTAGTCAATGCGTTGTATTTGCTCGTCAATGCGTTGTATTTGCTCGTCAAAGCCTTGTATTTGCTCGTCAATGCCTTGTATTTGCTCGTCAATGCCTTGTATTTGCTCGTCAATGCCTTGTATTTGCTCGTCGATGCCTTGTATTTGCTCATCAATGCCTTGTATCTGGTCGTCAATGCCTTGTATTTGGTCGACATTGCCTTGTATTTGGTCGTTGATGCCTTGTATTTGCTCGTCGATGCCTTGTATTTGCTCGTCAATGCCTTGTATTTGCTCGTCAATGCCTTGTATTTGCTCGTCGATGCCTTGTATTTGCTCGTCGATGCCTTGTATTTGCTATTCAATGCCTTGTATTTGCTAGTCAATGCCCTGTATTTGCTATTCAATGCCTTGTATTTGCTCGTCAATGCCTTGTATTTGCTCGTCAATGCCTTGTGTTTGGTCGTCATTGTCTTGTATTTGGTCGTTGATGCCTTGTATTTGCTCGTCGATGCCTTGTATTTGCTCGTCAATCCCTTGTATTTGCTCGTCAATGCCTTGTATTTGCTCGTTGATGCCTTGCATTTGCTAGTCAATGCCTTGTATTTGCTAGTCAAGGCCTTGTATTTGCTCGTCAATGCCTTGTATTTGCTCGTCAATGCCTTGTATTTGCTCGTCAATGCCTTGTATTTACTAGTCAGTGCCTTGTATTTGCTCGTTGATGCCTTGTATTTGCTTGTCAATGCCTTGTATTTGCTTGTCAATGCCTTGTATTTGCTCGTCGATGCCATGTATTTGCTCGTCTATGCCTTGTATTTGCTAGTCAATGCCTTGTATTTGCTCGTCAATGCCTTGTATTTGCTCGTCGATGCCTTGTATTTGCTCGTCAATGCCTTGTATTTGCTCATCAATGCCTTGTATTTGATATTCAATGCTTTGTATTTGCTATTCAATGCCTTGTATTTGCTTTTCAATGCCTTGTATTTGCTCGTCAATGCCTTGTATTTGGTTGTCATTGCCTTGTATTTGGTCGTTGATGCCTTGTATTTGCTCGTCGATGTCTTGTATTTGCTCGTCAATGCCTTGTATTTGCTCGTCAATGCCCTGTATTTGCTCGTCGATGCCTTGTATTTGCTAGTCAATGCCTTGTATTTGCTGGTCGATGCCTTGTATTTGCTCGTCAATGCCTATTATTTGCTCGTCAATGCCTTGTATTTTCTCGTCAATGCCTTGTATTTGCTATTCAATGCCCTGTATTTGCTATTCAATGCCTTGTATTTGCTCGTCAATGCCTTGTATTTGCTCGTCAATGCCTTGTGTTTGGTCGTCATTGTCTTGTATTTGGTCGTTGATGCCTTGTATTTGCTCGTCGATGCCTTGTATTTGCTCGTCAATCCCTTGTATTTGCTCGTCAATGCCTTGTATTTGGTCGTCAATGCCTTGTATTTGCTAGTCAATGCCTTGTATTTGCTAGTCGATGCCTTGTATTTGCTCGTCGATGCCTTGTATTTGCTCGTCAATGCCTTGTATTTGCTCGTCAATGCCTTGTATTTGCTCGTCAATGCCTTGTATTTGCTCGTCAATGCCTTGTATTTGCTCGTCAATTATTTGTATTTGCTAGTCAATGCCTTGTATTTGCTAGTCGATGCCTTGTATTTGCTCGTCAATGCCTTGTATTTGCTCGTCAATGCCTTGTATTTACTAGTAAATGCCTTGTATTTGCTCGTTGATGCCTTGTATTTGCTTGTTAATGCCTTGTATTTGCTTGTCAATGCCTTGTATTTGCTCGTCGATGCCTTGTATTTGCTCGTCTATGCCTTGTATTTGCTAGTCAATGCCTTGTATTTGCTCGTCGATGCCTTGTATTTGCTCGTCAATGCCTTGTATTTGCTCGTCAATGCCTTGTATTTGATATTCAATGCCTTGTATTTGCTCGTCAATGCCTTGTATTTGCTCGTCAATGCCTTGTATTTGCTATTCAATGCCTTGTATTTGCTATTCAATGCCTTGTATTTGCTATTCAATGCCTTGTATTTGCTCGTCAATGCCTTGTATTTGCTCGTCGATGCCTTGTATTTGCTCGTCAATGCCTTGTATTTGCTCGTCAATGCCTTGTATTTGCTCGTTGATGCCTTGTATTTGCTGGTCAATGCCTTGTATTTGCTTGTCAATGCCTTGTATTTGCTCGTCGATGCCATGTATTTTTTCGTCTATGCCTTGTATTTGCTCGTCAATGGCTTGTATTTGCTCGTCAATGCCTTGTATTTGCTCGTCGTCTATGCCTTGTATTTGCTCGTCGATGCCTTGTATTTGCTCGTCAATGCCTTGTATTTGCTCATCAATGCCTTGTATTTGCTATTCAATGCCTTGTATTTGCTATTCAATGCCTTGTATTTGCTCGTCAATGCCTTGTATTTGCTCGTCAATGCCTTGTATTTGCTCGTCATTGCCTTGTATTTGCTCGTCAATGCCTTGTATTTGCTCGTCAATGCCTTGTATTTGCTCGTCAATGCCTTGTATTTGCTAGTCAATGCCTTGTATTTGCTCGTCGATGCCTTGTATTTGCTCGTCAATGCCTTGTATTTGCTCGTCAATGCCTTGTATTTGCTTGTCAATGCATTTATTTGTATTTGCTCGTCAATGCCTTGTACATGTATTTGATCGTCAATGCCTCGTATTTGCTAGTCAATGCCTTGTATTTGCTCGTCAATGCCTTGTATTTGCTCGTCAATGCCTTGTATTTGCTCGTCAATGCCTTGTATTTGCTCGTCAATGCCTTGTATTTGCTCGTCAATGCCTTGTATTTGCTCGTCAATGCCTTGTATTTGCTCGTCAATGCCTTGTATTTGGTCGTTGATGCCTTGTATTTGCTCGTCAATGCCTTGTATTTGCTCGTCAATGCCTTGTATTTGCTCGTCAATGCCTTGTATTTGCTCGTCAATGCCTTGTATTTGCTCGTCAATGCCTTGTATTTGCTAGTCAATGCCTTGTATTTGCTCGTCAATGCCTTGTATTTGCTCGTCAATGCCTTGTATTTGCTCGTCAATGCCTTGTATTTGCTCGTCAATGCCTTGTATTTTTATTTGCTCGTCAAGCCTTGTATTTGCTCGTCGATGCCTTGTATTTGCTCGTCAATGCCTTGTATTTGCTAGTCAATGCCTTGTATTTGCTCGTCAATGCCTTGTATTTGCTCGTCAATGCCTTGTATTTGCTCGTCAATGCCTTGTATTTGCTCGTCAATGCCTTGTATTTGCTCGTCAATGCCTTGTATTTGCTCGTCAATGCCTTGTATTTGCTCGTCAATGCCTTGTATTTGCTCGTCAATGCCTTGTATTTGCTATTCAATGCCTTGTATTTGCTCGTCAATGCCTTGTATTTGCTCGTCAATGCCTTGTATTTGGTCGTCATTGCCTTGTATTTGCTCGTCGATGCCTTGTATTTGCTCGTCGATGCCTTGTATTTGCTCGTCAATGCCTTGTATTTGCTCGTCAATGCCTTGTATTTGCTCGTCAATGCCTTGTATTTGCTCGTCAATGCCTTGTATTTGCTCGTCAATGCCTTGTATTTGCTAGTCAATGCCTTGTATTTGCTATTCAATGCCTTGTATTTGCTCGTCAATGCCTTGTATTTGCTCGTCAATGCCTTGTATTTGCTCGTCAATGCCTTGTATTTGCTCGTCGATGCCTTGTATTTGCTCGTCAATGCCTTGTATTTGCTCGTCAATGCCTTGTATTTGCTCGTCAATGCCTTGTATTTGCTCGTCAATGCCTTGTATTTGCTCTATTCAATGCCTTGTATTTGCTCGTCAATGCCTTGTATTTGCTAGTCAATGCCTTGTATTTGCTCGTCAATGCCTTGTATTTGCTCGTCAATGCCTTGTATTTACTAGTTAATGCCTTGTATTTGCTCGTTGATGCCTTGTATTTGCTCGTCTACGCCTTGTATTTGCTAGTCAATGCCTTGTATTTGCTCGTCAATGCCTTGTATTTGCTCGTCAAAGCCTTGTATTTGCTCGTCAATGCCTTGTATTTGCTCGTCAATGCCTTGTATTTGCTCGTCAATGCCTTGTATTTGCTCGTCAATGCCTTGTATTTGCTCGTCAATGCCTTGTATTTGGTCGTCAATGCCTTGTATTTGGTCGACATTGCCTTGTATTTGGTCGTTGATGCCTTGTATTTGCTCGTCGATGCCTTGTATTTGCTCGTCAATGCCTTGTATTTGCTCGTCAATGCCTTGTATTTGCTCGTCGATGCCTTGTATTTGCTCGTCGATGCCTTGTATTTGCTATTCAATGCCTTGTATTTGCTAGTCAATGCCTTGTATTTGCTATTCAATGCCTTGTATTTGCTCGTCAATGCCTTGTATTTGCTCGTCAATGCCTTGTATTTGGTCGTCAATGCCTTGTATTTGCTCGTTGATGCCTTGTATTTGCTCGTCTATGCCTTGTATTTGCTCGTCAATGCCTTGTATTTGCTCGTCAATGCCTTGTATTTGCTCGTCAATGCCTTGTATTTGCTCGTCAATGCCTTGTATTTGCTAGTCAATGCCTTGTATTTGCTAGTCAATGCCTTGTATTTGCTCGTCAATGCCTTGTATTTGCTCGTCAATGCCTTGTATTTGCTCGTCAATGCCTTGTATTTGCTAGTCAATGCCTTGTATTTGCTCGTTGATGCCTTGTATTTGCTTGTCAATGCCTTGTATTTGCTTGTCAATGCCTTGTATTTGCTCGTCAATGCCTTGTATTTGCTCGTCTATGCCTTGTATTTGCTAGTCAATGCCTTGTATTTGCTCGTCAATGCCTTGTATTTGCTCGTCGATGCCTTGTATTTGCTCGTCAATGCCTTGTATTTGCTATTCAATGCCTTGTATTTGCTATTCAATGCCCTGTATTTGCTATTCAATGCCTTGTATTTGCTCGTCAATGCCTTGTATTTGCTCGTCAATGCCTTGTGTTTGGTCGTCATTGTCTTGTATTTGGTCGTTGATGCCTTGTATTTGCTCGTCGATGCCTTGTATTTGCTCGTCAATCCCTTGTATTTGCTCGTCAATGCCTTGTATTTGCTCGTTGATGCCTTGTATTTGCTAGTCAATGCCTTGTATTTGCTAGTCAAGGCCTTGTATTTGCTCGTCAATGCCTTGTATTTGCTCGTCAATGCCTTGTATTTGCTCGTCAATGCCTTGTATTTACTAGTCAATGCCTTGTATTTGCTCGTTGATGCCTTGTATTTGCTTGTCAATGCCTTGTATTTGCTTGTCAATGCCTTGTATTTGCTCGTCGATGCCATGTATTTGCTCGTCTATGCCTTGTATTTGCTAGTCAATGCCTTGTATTTGCTCGTCAATGCCTTGTATTTGCTCGTCGATGCCTTGTATTTGCTCGTCAATGCCTTGTATTTGCTCTTCAATGCCTTGTATTTGCTATTCAATGCCCTGTATTTGTTGCTATTCAATGCCTTGTATTTGCTCGTCAATGCCTTGTATTTGCTCGTCAATGCCTTGTATTTGGTTGTCATTGCCTTGTATTTGGTCGTTGATGCCTTGTATTTGCTCGTCGATGCCTTGTATTTGCTCGTCAATGCCTTGTATTTGCTCGTCAATGCCTTGTATTTGCTCGTCGATGCCTTGTATTTGCTAGTCAATGCCTTGTATTTGCTAGTCAATGCCTTGTATTTGCTCGTCAATGCCTTGTATTTGCTCGTCAATGCCTTGTATTTGCTCGTCAATGCCTTGTATTTGCTAGTCAATGCCTTGTATTTGCTCGTTGATGCCTTGTATTTGCTCGTCAATGCCTTGTATTTGCTTGTCAATGCCTTGTATTTGCTCGTCGATGCCATGTATTTGCTCGTCTATGCCTTGTATTTGCTAGTCAATGCCTTGTATTTGCTCGTCAATGCCTTGTATTTGCTCGTCGATGCCTTGTATTTGCTCGTCAATGCCTTGTATTTGCTATTCAATGCCTTGTATTTGCTATTCAATGCCTTGTATTTGCTCGTCAATGCCTTGTATTTGCTCGTCAATGCCTTGTATTTGCTCGTCAATGCCTTGTATTTGGTTGTCATTGCCTTGTATTTGGTCGTTGATGCCTTGTATTTGCTCGTCAATGCCTTGTATTTGCTCGTCAATGCCTTGTATTTGCTCGTCAATGCCTTGTATTTGCTCGTCGATGCCTTGTATTTGCTAGTCAATGCCTTGTATTTGCTCGTCAATGCCTTGTATTTGCTCGTCAATGCCTTGTATTTGCTCGTCAATGCCTATTATTTGCTCGTAAATGCCTTGTATTTGCTATTCAATGCCTTGTATTTGCTATTCAATGCCTTGTATTTGCTATTTAATGCCTTGTATTTGCTCGTCAATGCCTTGTATTTGCTCGTCAATGCCTTGTGTTTGGTCGTCATTGTCTTGTATTTGGTCGTTGATGCCTTGTATTTGCTCGTCGATGCCTTGTATTTGCTCGTCAATCCCTTGTATTTGCTCGTCAATGCCTTGTATTTGCTCGTTGATGCCTTGTATTTGCTAGTCAATGCCTTGTATTTGCTAGTCAATGCCTTGTATTTGCTCGTCAATGCCTTGTATTTGCTCGTCAATGCCTTGTATTTGCTCGTCAATGCCTTGTATTTACTAGTCAATGCCTTGTATTTGCTCGTTGATGCCTTGTATTTGCTAGTCAATGCCTTGTATTTGCTTGTATTTGCTAGTCAATGCCTTGTATTTGCTCGTCAATGCCTTGTATTTGCTCGTCAATGCCTTGTATTTGCTCGTCAATGCCTTGTATTTGCTCGTCAATGCCTTGTATTTGCTCGTCAATGCCTTGTATTTGCTCGTCAATGCCTTGTATTTGCTCGTCAATGCCTTGTATTTGCTCGTCAATGCCTTGTATTTGCAATGCCTTGTATTTGCTATTCAATGCCTTGTATTTGCTATTCAATGCCTTGTATTTGCTCGTCAATGCCTTGTATTTGCTCGTCAATGCCTTGTATTTGGTCGTCATTGCCTTGTATTTGGTCGTTGATGCCTTGTATTTGCTCGTCGATGCCTTGTATTTGCTCGTCAATGCCTTGTATTTGCTCGTCAATGCCTTGTATTTGCTCGTTGATGCCTTGTATTTGCTAGTCAATGCCTTGTATTTGCTAGTCAATGCCTTGTATTTGCTCGTCAATGCCTTGTATTTGCTCGTCAATGCCTTGTATTTGCTCGTCAATGCCTTGTATTTGTACTAGTCAATGCCTTGTATTTGCTCGTTGATGCCTTGTATTTGCTTGTCAATGCCTTGTATTTGCTTGTCAATGCCTTGTATTTGCTCGTCGATGCCATGTATTTGCTCGTCTATGCCTTGTATTTGCTAGTCAATGCCTTGTATTTGCTCGTCAATGCCTTGTATTTGCTCGTCGATGCCTTGTATTTGCTCGTCAATGCCTTGTATTTGCTCTTCAATGCCTTGTATTTGCTATTCAATGCCTTGTATTTGCTATTCATGCCTTGTATTTGCTATTCATTGCCTTGTATTTGCTCGTCAACGCCTTGTATTTTGGTCGTCATTGCCTTGTATTTGGTCGTCAATGCCTTGTATTTGCTCGTCAATGCCTTGTATTTGCTCGTCGATGCCTTGTATTTGCTATTTGCTCGTCAATGCCTTGTATTTGCTCGTCAATGAGCCTTGTATTTGCTCGTCAATGCCTTGTATTTGCTCGTCAATGCCTTGTATTTGCTCGTCAATGCCTTGTATTTGCTCGTCAATGCCTTGTATTTGCTCGTCAATGCCTTGTATTTGCTCGTCAATGCCTTGTATTTGCTCGTCAATGCCTTGTATTTGCTCGTCAATGCCATGTATTTGTTCGTAAGTGCCATGTATTTGCTCGTCAGTGGCTTGTATTTGCTCGTCATGCCTTGTATTTGCTCGTCAATGACTTGTATTTGCTCGTCAATGCCATGTATTTGCTCGTTAATGCCTTGTATTTGCTTGTCAATGCCTCGTATTTGCTCGTCAATGACTTTATTTGCTCGTCAATGCCTTGTATTTGCTATTCAATGCCTTGTATTTGCTAGTCAATGCCTTGTATTTGCTCGTCAATGCCTTGTATTTGCTCGTCAATGCCTTGTATTTGCTCGTCAATGCCTTGTATTTGCTCGTTCAATGCCTTGTATTTGCTTGTCAATGCCTCGTATTTGCTCGTCAATGACTTTATTTACTCGTCAATGCCTTGTATTTGCTCGTCAATGCCTTGTATTTGCTCGTCAATGCCTTGTATTTGCTCGTCAGTGCCATGTATTTGCTCGTCAATGCCTTGTATTTGCTCGTCAATGCCTTGTATTTGCTCGTCAATGCCTTGTATTTGCTCGTCAATGCCTTGTATTTGCTCGTCAATGCCTTGTATTTGCTCGTCAATGCCTTGTATTTGCTCGTCAATGCCTTGTATTTGCTCGTCAATGCCTTGTATTTGCTCGTCAATGCCTTGTATTTGCTCGTCAATGCCTTGTATTTGCTCGTCAATGCCTTGTATTTGCTCGTCAATGCCTTGTATTTGCTAGTCAATGCCTTGTATTTGCTCGTCAATGCCTTGTATTTGCTCGTCGATGCCTTGTATTTGCTCGTCAATGCCTTGTATTTGCTCGTCATTGTCTGTCAATGCGCCTTGTATTTGCTCGTCAATGCCTTGTATTTGCTCGTCAATGCCTTGTATTTGCTCGTCAATGCCTTGTATTTGCTCGTCAATGCCTTGTATTTGCTCGTCAATGCCTTGTATTTGCTATTCAATGCCTTGTATTTGCTCGTCAATGCCTTGTATTTGCTCGTCAATGCCTTGTATTTGCTCGTCAATGCCTTGTATTTGCTCGTCAATGCCTTGTATTTGCTCGGCAATGCCTTGTATTTGCTAGTCAATGCCTTGTATTTGCTCGTCAATGCCTTGTATTTGCTCGTCAATGCCTTGTATTTGCTCGTCAATGCCTTGTATTTGCTCGTCAATGCCTTGTATTTGTATTTGCTATTATGCCTTGTATTTGCTCGTCAATGCCTTGTATTTGCTCGTCAATGCCTTGTATTTGCTCGTCAATGCCTTGTATTTGCTCGTCAATGCCTTGTATTTGCTCGTCAATGCCTTGTATTTGCTCGTCAATGCCTTGTATTTGCTCGTCAAGGCCTTGTATTTGCTCGTTGTATTTGCTCGTCCTTGTATTTGCTAGTCAATGCCTTGTATTTGCTCGTCAATGCCTTGTATTTGCTCGTCAATGCCTTGTATTTGCTCGTCAATGCCTTGTATTTGCTCGTCAATGCCTTGTATTTGCTATTCAATGCCTTGTATTTGCTATTCAATGCCTTGTATTTGCTCGTCAATGCCTTGTATTTGCTCGTCAATGCCTTGTATTTGCTCGTCAATGCCTTGTATTTGCTCGTCAATGCCTTGTATTTGCTCGTCAATGCCTTGTATTTGCTCGTCAATGCCTTGTATTTGCTCGTCAATGCCTTGTATTTGCTCGTCAATGCCTTGTATTTGCTCGTCAATGCCTTGTATTTGCTCGTCAATGCCTTGTATTTGCTAGTCAATGCCTTGTATTTGCTAGTCAATGCCTTGTATTTGCTCGTCAATGCCTTGTATTTGCTCGTCAATGCCTTGTATTTGCTCGTCAATGCCTTGTATTTGCTCGTCCATGCCTTGTATTTGGTCGTTGATGCCTTGTATGCCTTGTATTTGCTCGTCAATGCCTTGTATTTGCTCGTCAATGCCTTGTATTTGCTCGTCTATGCCTTGTATTTGCTCGTCAATGCCTTGTATTTGCTCGTCAATGCCTTGTATTTGCTCGTCGATGCCTTGTATTTGCTCGTCAATGCCTTGTATTTGCTCGTCAATGCCTTGTATTTGCTATTCAATGCCTTGTATTTGCTCGTCAATGCCTTGTATTTGCTCGTCAATGCCTTGTATTTGCTATTCAATGCCTTGTATTTGCTATTCAATGCCTTGTATTTGGTCGTTGATGCCTTGTATTTGCTCGTCAATGCCTTGTATTTGCTCGTCAATGCCTTGTATTTGCTCGTCAATGCCTTGTATTTGCTCGTCAATGCCTTGTATTTGCTCTTGTATTTGCTCGTCAATGCCTTGTATTTGCTCGTCAATGCCTTGTATTTGCTCGTCAATGCCTTGTATTTGCTCGTCAATGCCTTGTATTTGCTCGTCAATGCCTTGTATTTGCTCGTCAATGCCTTGTATTTGCTCGTCAATGCCTTGTATTTGCTCGTCAATGCCTTGTATTTGCTCGTCAATGCCTTGTATTTGCTCGTCATTGCCTTGTATTTGCTCGTTGATGCCTTGTATTTGCTCGTCAATGCCTTGTATTTGCTCGTCAATGCCTTGTATTTGCTCGTCAATGCCTTGTATTTGCTCGTCAATGCCTTGTATTTGCTAGTCAATGCCTTGTATTTGCTCGTCAATGCCTTGTATTTGCTTGTATTTGCTCGTCAATGCCTTGTATTTGCTCGTCAATGCCTTGTATTTGCTCGTCAATGCCTTGTATTTGCTCGTCAATGCCTTGTATTTGCTCGTCAATGCCTTGTATTTGCTCGTCAATGCCTTGTATTTGCTCGTCAATGCCTTGTATTTGCTCGTCAATGCCTTGTATTTGCTCGTCAATGCCTTGTATTTGCTAGTCAATGCCTTGTATTTGCTCGTCAATGCCTTGTATTTGCTCGTCAATGCCTTGTATTTGCTCGTCAATGCCTTGTATTTGCTCGTCGATGCCTTGTATTTGCTAGTCAATGCCTTGTATTTGCTCGTCAATGCCTTGTATTTGCTCGTCAATGCCTTGTATTTGCTCGTCAATGCCTTGTATTTGCTCGTCAATGCCTTGTATTTGCTATTCAATGCCTTGTATTTGCTCGTCAATGCCTTGTATTTGCTCGTCAATGCCTTGTATTTGCTCGTCAATGCCTTGTATTTGCTCGTCAATGCCTTGTATTTGCTCGTCAATGCCTTGTATTTGCTCGTCAATGCCTTGTATTTGCTCGTCAATGCCTTTGTATTTGCTCGTCAATGCCTTGTATTTGCTCGTCAATGCCTTGTATTTGCTCGTCAATGCCTTGTATTTGCTATTCAATGCCTTGTATTTGCTCAATGCCTTGTATTTGCTCGTCAATGCCTTGTATTTGCTCGTCAATGCCTTGTATTTGCTCGTCAATGCCTTGTATTTGCTCGTCATGCCTTGTATTTGCTAGTCAATGCCTTGTATTTGCTCGTCGATGCCTTGTATTTGCTCTCGTCAATGCCTTGTATTTGCTCGTCAATGCCTTGTATTTGCTCGTCAATGCCTTGTATTTGCTCGTCAATGCCTTGTATTTGCTCGTTCGATGCCTTGTATTTGCTCGTCAATGCCTTGTATTTGCTCGTCAATGCCTTGTATTTGCTCGTCAATGCTTGTATTTGCTCGTCATGCCTTGTATTTGCTCGTCAATGACTTGTATTTGCTCGTCAATGCCTTGTATTTGCTCGTCAATGCCTTGTATTTGCTTGTCAATGCCTTGTATTTGCTCGTCAATGCCTTGTATTTGCTCGTCAATGCCTTGTATTTGCTAGTCAATGCCTTGTATTTGCTCGTCAATGCCTTGTATTTGCTCGTCATGCCTTGTATTTGCTCGTCAATGCCTTGTATTTGCTCGTCAATGCCTTGTATTTGCTCAATGCCTTGTATTTGCTATCAATGCCTTGTATTTGCTACAATGCCTTGTATTTGCTCGTCAATGCCTTGTATTTGCTCGTCATTGCCTTGTATTTGCTCGTCAATGCCTTGTATTTGCTTGTAATTTGCTCGTCAATGCCTTGTATTTGCTCGTCAATGCCTTGTATTTGCTCGTCAATGCCTTGTATTTGCTCGTCAATGCCTTGTATTTGCTCGTCAATGCCTTGTATTTGCTCGTTGTATGCTATTATTTGCTCGTCAATGCCTTGTATTTGCTATCCAATGCCTTGTATTTTGCTCGTCAATGCCTTGTTATTTGCTCGTCAATGCCTTGTATTATTTGCTCGTCAATGCCTTGTATTTGCTCGTCAATGCTCGTCAATGCCTTGTATTTATGGTCTTTGGTTGTGCTCGTCAATGCCTTGTATTTGCTCGTCAATGCCTTGTATTTGCTCTCAATGCCTTGTATTTGCTCGTCAATGCCTTGTATTTGCTCGTATTTTGTATTTGCTCGTCAATGCCTTGTATTTGCTCGTCAATGCCATGCCTTGTATTTGCTCGTCAATGCCTTGTATTATTTGCTCGTCAATGCCTTGTATTTGCTCGTCAATGCCTTGTATTTGCTCGTCAATGCCTTGTATTTTGCTATTCAATGCCCTGTATTTGCTATTCAATGCCTTGTATTTGCTCGTCAATGCTTGTATTTGCTCGTCAATGCTTGTATGTTGTATTTGCTCGTCAATGCCTTGTATTTGCTCGTCAATGCCTTGTATTTGCTCGATGCCGTCAATGCCTTGTATTTGCTCGTCAATGCCTTGTATTTGCTCGTGCCTTGTATTTGCTAGTCAATGCCTTGTATTTGCTCGTCAATGCCTTGTATTTTGCTCGTCAATGCCTTGTATTTGCTATTCTGCCTTGTATTTGCTCGTCAATGCCTTGTTTTGCTCAATGCCTTGTATTTGCTCGTCAATGCCTTGTATTTGCTCGTCAATGCCTTGTATTTGCTAGTCAATGCCTTGTATTTGCTCGTCAATGCCTTGTATTTGCTCGTCAATGCCTTGTATTTGCTCGTCAATGCCTTGTATTTGCTCGTCAATGCCTTGTATTTGCTATTGCAATGCCTTGTATTTGCTCGTCAATGCCTTGTATTTGCTCGTCAATGCCTTGTATTTGCTCGTCAATGCCTTGTATTTGCTCGTCAATTGTCGTACTCGTCTGCCTTGTATTTGCTCGTCAATGCCTTGTATTTGCTCGTCAATGCCTTGTATTTGCTCGTCAATGCCTTTTTGCTCGTCAATGCCTTGTATTTGCTATCAATGCCTTGTATTTGCTCGTCAATGCCTTGTATTTGCTATTCAATGCCTTGTATTTGCTCTCGTCAATGCCTTGTATTTGCTCGTCAATGCCTTGTATTTGCTCGTTCAATGCCTTGTATTTTGCTATTCAATGCCTTGTATTTGCTATTCAATGCCTTGTATTTGCTCGTCAATGCCTTGTATTTGCTCGTCAATGCCTTGTATTTGCTCGTCAATGCCTTGTATTTTTGTCGTCGATGCCTTGTATTTGCTCGTCAATGCCTTGTATTTGCTCGTCAATCCTTGTATTTGCTCGTCGATGGCTTGTATTTGCTCGTCAATGCCTTGTATTTGCTCATCAATGCCTTGTATTTGATATTCAATGCTTTGTATTTGCTATTCAATGCCTTGTATTTGCTATTCAATGCCTTGTATTTGCTCGTCAATGCCTTGTATTTGGTTGTCATTGCCTTGTATTTGGTCGTTGATGCCTTGTATTTGCTCGTCGATGTCTTGTATTTGCTCGTCAATGCCTTGTATTTGCTCGTCAATGCCCTGTATTTGCTCGTCGATGCCTTGTATTTGCTAGTCAATGCCTTGTATTTGCTGGTCGATGCCTTGTATTTGCTCGTCAATGCCTATTATTTGCTCGTCAATGCCTTGTATTTTCTCGTCAATGCCTTGTATTTGCTATTCAATGCCCTGTATTTGCTATTCAATGCCTTGTATTTGCTCGTCAATGCCTTGTATTTGCTCGTCAATGCCTTGTGTTTGGTCGTCATTGTCTTGTATTTGGTCGTTGATGCCTTGTATTTGCTCGTCGATGCCTTGTATTTGCTCGTCAATCCCTTGTATTTGCTCGTCAATGCCTTGTATTTGCTCGTTGATGCCTTGCATTTGCTAGTCAATGCCTTGTATTTGCTAGTCAAGGCCTTGTATTTGCTCGTCAATGCCTATTATTTGCTCGTCAATGCCTTGTATTTTCTCGTCAATGCCTTGTATTTGCTATTCAATGCCCTGTATTTGCTATTCAATGCCTTGTATTTGCTCGTCAATGCCTTGTATTTGCTCGTCAATGCCTTGTGTTTGGTAGTCATTGTCTTGTATTTGGTCGTTGATGCCTTGTATTTGCTCGTCGATGCCTTGTATTTGCTCGTCAATCCCTTGTATTTGCTCGTCAATGCCTTGTATTTGCTTGTCAATGCCTTGTATTTGCTCGTCGATGCCATGTATTTGCTCGTCTATGCCTTGTATTTGCTAGTCAATGTCTTGTATTTGCTCGTCAATGCCTTGTATTTGCTCGTCGATGCCTTGTATTTGCTCGTCAATGCCTTGTATTTGCTCATCAATGCCTTGTGTTTGATATTCAATGCTTTGTATTTGCTATTCAATGCCTTGTATTTGCTATTCAATGCCTTGTATTTGCTCGTCAATGCCTTGTATTTGGTTGTCATTGCCTTGTATTTGGTCGTCAATGCCTTGTATTTGCTCGTCAATGCCATGTATTTGCTCGTCGATGCCTTGTATTTGCTTGTCAATGCCTTGTATTTGCTGGTCGATGCCTTGTATTTGCTCGTCAATGCCTATTATTTGCTCGTCAATGCCTTGTATTTGCTCGTCAATGCCTTGTATTTGCTATTCAATGCCCTGTATTTGCTATTCAATGCCTTGTATTTGCTCGTCAATGCCTTGTATTTGCTCGTCAATGCCTTGTGTTTGGTCGTCATTGTCTTGTATTTGGTCGTTGATGCCTTGTATTTGCTCGTCATTGCCTTGTATTTTCTCGTCAATGCCATGTATTTGGTCGTTGATGTCCTGTATTTGCTCGTCGATGCCTTGTATTTGCTCGTCAATGCCTTGTATTTGCTCGTCGATGCCTTGTATTTGCTAGTCAATGCCTTGTATTTGCTCCTCAATACCTTGTATTTGCTATTCAATGCCTTGTATTTGCTATTCTGTGCCTTGTATTTGGTCGTTGATGCCTTGTATTTGCTCGTCGATGCCTTGTATTTGCTCGTCAATGCCTTGTATTTGTTCGTCAATGCCTTGTATTTGCTCGTCTATGCCTTGTATTTGCTAGTCAATGCCTTGTATTTGCTCGTCAATGCCTTGTATTTGCTCGTCGATGCCTTGTATTTGCTCGTCAATGCCTTGTATTTGCTCATCAATGCCTTGTATTTGATATTCAATGCTTTGTATTTGCTATTCAATGCCTTGTATTTGCTATTCAATGCCTTGTATTTGCTCGTCAATGCCTTGTATTTGGTTGTCATTGCCTTGTATTTGGTCGTTGATGCCTTGTATTTGCTCGTCGATGCCTTGTATTTGCTCGTCAATGCCTTGTATTTGCTCGTCAATGCCCTATATTTGCTCGTCGATGCCTTGTATTTGCTAGTCAATGCCTTGTATTTGCTGGTCGATGCCTTGTATTTGCTCGTCAATGCCTTGTATTTGCTCGTCAATGCCTTGTATTTGCTCGTCAATGCCTTGTATTTGCTATTCAATGCCTTGTATTTGCTATTCAATTACTTGTATTTGCTATTCAATGCCTTGTATTTGCTCGTCGATGCCTTGTATTTGCTAGTCAATGCCTTGTATTTGCTCGTCAATGCCTTGTATTTGCTCGTCAATGCCTTGTATTTACTAGTCAATGCCTTGTATTTGCTCGTTGATGCCTTGTATTTGCTTGTCAATGCCTTGTATTTGCTTGTCAATGCCTTGTATTTGCTCGTCGATGCCATGTATTTGCTCGTCTATGCCTTGTATTTGCTAGTCAATGCCTTGTATTTGCTCGTCAATGCCTTGTATTTGCTCGTCGATGCCTTGTATTTGCTCGTCAATGCCTTGTATTTGCTCATCAATGCCTTGTATTTGATATTCAATGCTTTGTATTTGCTATTCAATGCCTTGTATTTGCTATTCAATGCCTTGTATTTGCTCGTCAATGCCTTGTATTTGGTTGTCATTGCCTTGTATTTGGTCGTTGATGCCTTGTATTTGCTCGTCGATGTCTTGTATTTGCTCGTCAATGCCTTGTATTTGCTCGTCAATGCCCTGTATTTGCTCGTCGATGCCTTGTATTTGCTAGTCAATGCCTTGTATTTGCTGGTCGATGCCTTGTATTTGCTCGTCAATGCCTATTATTTGCTCGTCAATGCCTTGTATTTTCTCGTCAATGCCTTGTATTTGCTATTCAATGCCCTGTATTTGCTATTCAATGCCTTGTATTTGCTCGTCAATGCCTTGTATTTGCTCGTCACTACCTTGTGTTTGGTCGTCATTGTCTTGTATTTGGTCGTTGATGCCTTGTATTTGCTCGTCGATGCCTTGTATTTGCTCGTCAATCCCTTGTATTTGCTCGTCAATGCCTTGTATTTGCTCGTTGATGCCTTGCATTTGCTAGTCAATGCCTTGTATTTGCTAGTCAAGGCCTTGTATTTGCTCGTCAATGCCTTGTATTTGCTCGTCAATGCCTTGTATTTGCTCGTCAATGCCTTGCATTTACTAGTCAATGCCTTGTATTTGCTCGTTGATGCCTTGTATTTGCTTGTCAATGCCTTGTATTTGCTTGTCAATGCCTTGTATTTGCTCGTCGATGCCATGTATTTGCTCGTCTATGCCTTGTATTTGCTAGTCAATGCCTTGTATTTGCTCGTCAATGCCTTGTATTTGCTCGTCGATGCCTTGTATTTGCTCGTCAATGCCTTGTATTTGCTATTCAATGCCTTGTATTTGCTATTCAATGCCCTGTATTTGCTATTCAATGCCATGTATTTGCTCGTCAATGCCTTGTATTTGCTCGTCAATGCCTTGTGTTTGGTCGTCATTGTCTTGTATTTGGTCGTTGATGCCTTGTATTTGCTCGTCGATGCCTTGTATTTGCTCGTCAATCCCTTGTATTTGCTCGTCAATGCCTTGTATTTGCTCGTTGATGCCTTGTATTTGCTAGTCAATGCCTTGTATTTGCTAGTCAAGGCCTTGTATTTGCTCGTCAATGCCTTGTATTTGCTCGTCAATGCCTTGTATTTGCTCGTCAATGCCTTGTATTTACTAGTCAATGCCTTGTATTTGCTCGTTGATGCCTTGTATTTGCTTGTCAATGCCTTGTATTTGCTTGTCAATGCCTTGTATTTGCTCGTCGATGCCATGTATTTGCTCGTCTATGCCTTGTATTTGCTAGTCAATGTCTTGTATTTGCTCGTCAATGCCTTGTATTTGCTCGTCGATGCCTTGTATTTGCTCGTCAATGCCTTGTATTTGCTCATCAATGCCTTGTGTTTGATATTCAATGCTTTGTATTTGCTATTCAATGCCTTGTATTTGCTATTCAATGCCTTGTATTTGCTCGTCAATGCCTTGTATTTGGTTGTCATTGCCTTGTATTTGGTCGTCAATGCCTTGTATTTGCTCGTCAATGCCCTGTATTTGCTCGTCGATGCCATGTATTTGCTAGTCAATGCCTTGTATTTGCTGGTCGATGCCTTGTATTTGCTCGTCAATGCCTATTATTTGCTCGTCAATGCCTTGTATTTGCTCGTCAATGCCTTGTATTTGCTATTCAATGCCCTGTATTTGCTATTCAATGCCTTGTATTTGCTCGTCAATGCCTTGTATTTGCTCGTCAATGCCTTGTGTTTGGTCGTCATTGTCTTGTATTTGGTCGTTGATGCCTTGTATTTGCTCGTCATTGCCTTGTATTTTCTCGTCAATGCCTTGTATTTGGTCGTTGATGTCCTGTATTTGCTCGTCGATGCCTTGTATTTGCTCGTCAATGCCTTGTATTTGCTCGTCGATGCCTCGTATTTGCTAGTCAATGCCTTGTATTTGCTCCTCAATACCTTGTATTTGCTATTCAATGCCTTGTATTTGCTATTCTGTGCCTTGTATTTGGTCGTTGATGCCTTGTATTTGCTCGTCGATGCCTTGTATTTGCTCGTTAATGCCTTGTATTTGTTCGTCAATGCCTTGTATTTGCTCGTCTATGCCTTGTATTTGCTAGTCAATGCCTTGTATTTGCTCGTCAATGCCTTGTATTTGCTCGTCGATGCCTTGTATTTGCTCGTCAATGCCTTGTATTTGCTCATCAATGCCTTGTATTTGATATTCAATGCTTTGTATTTGCTATTCAATGCCTTGTATTTGCTATTCAATGCCTTGTATTTGCTCGTCAATGCCTTGTATTTGGTTGTCATTGCCTTGTATTTGGTCATTGATGCCTTGTATTTGCTCGTCGATGCCTTGTATTTGCTCGTCAATGCCTTGTATTTGCTCGTCAATGCCCTATATTTGCTCGTCGATGCCTTGTATTTGCTAGTCAATGCCTTGTATTTGCTGGTCGATGCCTTGTATTTGCTCGTCAATGCCTTGTATTTGCTCGTCAATGCCTTGTATTTGCTCGTCAATGGCTTGTATTTGCTATTCAATGCCTTGTATTTGCTATTCAATTACTTGTATTTTCTGTTCAATGCCTTGTATTTGCTCGTCAATGCCTTGTATTTGCTAGTCAATGCCTTGTATTTGCTCGTCAATGCCTTGTATTTGCTCGTCAATGCCTTGTATTTACTAGTCAATGCCTTGTATTTGCTCGTTGATGCCTTGTATTTGCTTGTCAATGCCTTGTATTTGCTTGTCAATGCCTTGTATTTGCTCGTCGATGCCATGTATTTGCTCGTCTATGCCTTGTATTTGCTAGTAAATGCCTTGTATTTGCTCGTAAATGCCTTGTATTTGCTCGTCAATGCCTTGTATTTGCTCGTCAATGCCTTGTATTTGCTATTCAATGCCTTGTATTTGCTATTCAATGCCTTGTATTTGCTCGTCAATGCCTTGTATTTGCTCGTCAATGCCTTGTATTTGCTCGTCAATGCCTTGTATTTGCTCGTCAATGCCTTGTATTTGCTCGTCAATGCCTTGTATTTACTAGTCAATGCCTTGTATTTGCTCGTTGATGCCTTGTATTTGCTTGTCAATGCCTTGTATTTGCTTGTCAATGCCTTGTATTTGCTCGTCGATGCCATGTATTTGCTCGTCTATGCCTTGTATTTGCTAGTAAATGCCTTGTATTTGCTCGTCAATGCCTTGTATTTGCTCGTCAATGCCTTGTATTTGCTCGTCAATGCCTTGTATTTGCTCGTCAATGCCTTGTATTTACTAGTCAATGCCTTGTATTTGCTCGTTGATGCCTTGTATTTGCTTGTCAATGCCTTGTATTTGCTTGTCAATGCCTTGTATTTGCTCGTCGATGCCATGTATTTGCTCGTCTATGCCTTGTATTTGCTAGTAAATGCCTTGTATTTGCTCGTCAATGCCTTGTATTTGCTCGTCAATGCCTTGTATTTGCTCGTCAATGCCTTGTATTTGCTATTCAATGCCTTGTATTTGCTCGTCAATGCCTTGTATTTGCTCGTCAATGCCTTGTATTTGCTCGTCAATGCCTTGTATTTGGTCGTTATGCCTTGTATTTGCTCGTCGATGCCTTGTATTTGCTCGTCAATGCCTTGTATTTGCTATTCAATGCCTTGTATTTGCTAGTCGATGCCTTGTATTTGCTTGTCAATGCCTTGTATTTGGTCGTCAATGCCTTGTATTTGCTAGTCAGTGCCTTGTATTTGCTAGTCGATGCCTTGTATTTGCTCGTCGATGCCTAGTATTTGCTCGTCAGTGCCTTGTATTTGCTCGTCAATGCCTTGTATTTGCTCGTCAATGCCTTGTATTTGCTCGTCAATTACTTGTATTTGCTATTCAATGCCTTGTATTTGCTGTTCAATGCCTTGTGTTTGCTATTCAATGCCTTGTATTTGCTCGTCAATGCCTTGTATTTGCTTGTCAATGCCTTGTATTTGGTCGTCAATGCCTAGTATTTGCTAGTCAATGCCTTGTATTTGCTAGTCGATGCCTTGTATTTGCTCGTCGATGCCTAGTATTTGCTCGTCAATGCCTTGTATTTGCTCGTCAATGCCTTGTATTTGCTCGTCAATGCCTTGTATTTGCTCGTCAATTACTTGTATTTGCTAGTCAATGCCTTGTATTTGCTAGTCGATGCCTTGTATTTGCTTGTCAATGCCTTGTATTTGGTCGTCAATGCCTTGTATTTGCTAGTCAATGCCTTGTATTTGCTAGTCGATGCCTTGTATTTGCTCGTCGATGCTTAGTATTTGCTCGTCAATGCCTTGTATTTGCTCGCCAATGCCTTGTATTTGCTCGTCAATGCCTTGTATTTGCTCGTCAATTACTTGTATTTGCTAGTCAATGCCTTGTATTTGCTAGTCGATGCCTTGTATTTGCTCGTCAATGCTTTGTATTTGCTCGTCAATGCCTTGTATTTACTAGTCAATGCCTTGTATTTGCTCGTTGATGCCTTGTATTTGCTTGTCAATGCCTTGTATTTGCTTGTCAATGGCTTCTATTTGCTCGTCGATGCCATGTATTTGCTCGTCTATGCCTTGTATTTGCTAGTCAATGCCTTTTATTTGCTCGTCGATGCCTTGTATTTGCTCGTCAATGCCTTGTATTTGCTCGTCAATGCCTTGTATTTGATATTCAATGCCTTGTATTTGCTCGTCAATGCCTTGTATTTGCTCGTCAACGCCTTGTATTTGCTATTCAATGCCTTGTATTTGCTATTCAATGCCCTGTATTTGATATTCAATGCCTTGTATTTGCTCGTCAATGCCTTGTATTTTCTCGTCGATGCCTCGTATTTGCTCGTCAATGCCTTGTATTTGCTCGTCAATGCCTTGTATTTGCTCGTTGATGCCTTATATTTGCTGGTCAATGCCTTGTATTTGCTTGTCAATGCCTTGTATTTGCTCGTCGATGCCATGTATTTTCTCGTCTATGCCTTGTATTTGCTAGTCAATGCCTTGTATTTGCTCGTTGATGCCTTGTATTTGCTTGTCAATGCCTTGTATTTGCTTGTGAATGCCTTGTATTTGCTCGTCGATGCCATGTATTTGCTCGTCTATGCCTTGTATTTGCTAGTCAATGCCTTGTATTTGCTCGTCAATGCCTTGTATTTGCTTGTCGATGCCTTGTATTTGCTCGTCAATACCTTGTATTTGCTCGTCGATGCCTTGTATTTGCTCGTCAATGCCTTGTATTTGCTCATCAATGCCTTGTATTTGATATTCAATGCCTTGTATTTGCTATTCAATGCCTTGTATTTACTATTCAATGCCTTGTATTTGATCCTCAATGCCTTGTATTTGGTCGTCATTGCCTTGTATTTGGTCATTGATGCCTTGTATTTGCTCGTCGATGCCTTGTATTTGCTCGTCAATGCCTTGTATTTGCTCGTCAATGCCCTGTATTTGCTCGTCAATGCCTTGTATTTGCTCGTCAATGCCTTGTATTTGGTCGTTGATGCCTTGTATTTGCTCGTCGATGCCTTGTATTTGCTCGTCAATGCCTTGTATTTGCTCGTCAATACCTTGTATTTGCTCGTCTATGCCTTGTATTTGCTAGTCAATGCCTTGTATTTGCTCGTCAATGCGTTGTATTCGCTCGTCAATGCGTTGTATTTGCTCGTCAATGCCTTGTATTTGCTCGTCAATGCCTTGTATTTGCTCGTCAATGCCTTGTATTTGCTCGTCAATGCCTTGTATTTACTAGTCAATGCCTTGTATTTGCTCGTTGATGCCTTGTATTTGCTTGTCAATGCCTTGTATTTGCTTGTCAATGCCTTGTATTTGCTCGTCGATGCCATGTATTTGCTCGTCTATGCCTTGTATTTGCTAGTAAATGCCTTGTATTTGCTCGTCAATGCCTTGTATTTGCTCTTCAATGCCTTGTATTTGCTCGTCAATGCCTTGTATTTGCTATTCAATGCCTTGTATTTGCTCGTCAATGCCTTGTATTTGCTCGTCAATGCCTTGTATTTGCTCGTCAATGCCTTGTATTTGGTCGTTATGCCTTGTATTTGCTCGTCGATGCCTTGTATTTGCTCGTCAATGCCTTGTATTTGCTCGTCAATGCCTTGTATTTGCTCGTTGATGCCTTATATTTGCTTGTCAATGCCTTGTATTTGCTTGTCAATGCCTTGTATTTGCTCGTCGATGCCATGTATTTGCTCGTCTATGCCTTGTATTTGCTAGTCAATGCCTTGTATTTGCTCGTCAATGCCTTGTATTTGCACGTCAATGCCTTGTATTTGCTCGTCAATGCCTTGTATTTGCTATTCAATGCCTTGTATTTGCTGTTCAATGCCTTGTGTTTGCTATTCAATGCCTTGTATTTGCTCGTCAATGCCTTGTATTTGCTTGTCAATGTCTTGTATTTGGTCGTCAATGCCTTGTATTTGCTAGTCAATGCCTTGTATTTGCTAGTCGATGCCTTGTATTTGCTCGTCGATGCCTAGTATTTGCTCGTCAATGCCTTGTATTTGCTCGTCAATGCCTTGTATTTGCTCGTCAATGCCTTGTATTTGCTCGTCAATTACTTGTATTTGCTAGTCAATGCCTTGTATTTGCTAGTCGATGCCTTGTATTTGCTTGTCAATGCCTTGTATTTGGTCGTCAATGCCTTGTATTTGCTAGTCAATGCCTTGTATTTGCTAGTCGATGCCTTGTATTTGATCGTCGATGCCTAGTATTTGCTCGTCAATGCCTTGTATTTGCTCGTCAATGCCTTGTATTTGCTCGTCAATGCCTTGTATTTGCTCGTCAATTACTTGTATTTGCTATTCAATGCCTTGTATTTGCTGTTCAATGCCTTGTGTTTGCTATTCAATGCCTTGTATTTGCTCGTCAATGCCTTGTATTTGCTTGTCAATGCCTTGTATTTGGTCGTCAATGCCTAGTATTTGCTAGTCAATGCCTTGTATTTGCTAGTCGATGCCTTGTATTTGCTCGTCGATGCCTAGTATTTGCTCGTCAATGCCTTGTATTTGCTCGTCAATGCCTTGTATTTGGTCGTTGATGCCTTGTATTTGCTCGTCGATGCCTTGTATTTGCTCGTCAATGCCTTGTATTTGCTCGTCAATACCTTGTATTTGCTCGTCTATGCCTTGTATTTGCTAGTCAATGCCTTGTATTTGCTCGTCAATGCGTTGTATTCGCTCGTCAATGCGTTGTATTTGCTCGTCAATGCCTTGTATTTGCTCGTCAATGCCTTGTATTTGCTCGTCAATGCCTTGTATTTGCTCGTCAATCCTTGTATTTACTAGTCAATGCCTTGTATTTGCTAGTTGATGCCTTGTATTTGCTTGTCAATGCCTTGTATTTGCTTGTCAATGCCTTGTATTTGCTCGTCGATGCCATGTATTTGCTCGTCTATGCCTTGTATTTGCTAGTAAATGCCTTGTATTTGCTCGTCAATGCCTTGTATTTGCTCTTCAATGCCTTGTATTTGCTCGTCAATGCCTTGTATTTGTTATTCAATGCCTTGTATTTGCTCGTCAATGCCTTGTATTTGCTCGTCAATGCCTTGTATTTGCTCGTCAATGCCTTGTATTTGGTCGTTATGCCTTGTATTTGCTCGTCGATGCCTTGTATTTGCTCGTCAATGCCTTGTATTTGCTCGTCAATGCCTTGTATTTGCTCGTTGATGCCTTATATTTGCTTGTCAATGCCTTGTATTTGCTTGTCAATGCCTTGTATTTGCTCGTCGATGCCATGTATTTGCTCGTCTATGCCTTGTATTTGCTAGTCAATGCCTTGTATTTGCTCGTCAATGCCTTGTATTTGCACGTCAATGCCTTGTATTTGCTCGTCAATGCCTTGTATTTGCTATTCAATGCCTTGTATTTGCTGTTCAATGCCTTGTGTTTGCTATTCAATGCCTTGTATTTGCTCGTCAATGCCTTGTATTTGCTTGTCAATGCCTTGTATTTGGTCGTCAATGCCTTGTATTTGCTAGTCAATGCCTTGTATTTGCTAGTCGATGCCTTGTATTTGCTCGTCGATGCCTAGTATTTGCTCGTCAATGCCTTGTATTTGCTCGTCAATGCCTTGTATTTGCTCGTCAATGCCTTGTATTTGCTCGTCAATTACTTGTATTTGCTAGTCAATGCCTTGTATTTGCTGTTCAATGCCTTGTGTTTGCTATTCAATGCCTTGTATTTGCTCGTCAATGCCTTGTATTTGCTTGTCAATGCCTTGTATTTGGTCGTCAATGCCTAGTATTTGCTAGTCAATGCCTTGTATTTGCTAGTTGTGCCTTGTATTTGCTCGTCGATGGCCTTGTATATTTGCTCGTCTATGCCTTGTAATTTGCTCGTCAATGCCTTGTATTTGCTCGTCAATGCCTTGTATTTGCTCGTCAATGCCTTGTATTTGCTCGTCAATTACTTGTATTTGCTAGTCAATGCCTTGTATTTGCTAGTCGATGCCTTGTATTTGCTTGTCAATGCCTTGTATTTGGTCGTCAATGCCTTGTATTTGCTAGTCAATGCCTTGTATTTGCTAGTCGATGCCTTGAATTTGCTCGTCGATGCCTAGTATTTGCTCGTCAATGCCTTGTATTTGCTCGCCAATGCCTTGTATTTGCTCGTCAATGCCTTGTATTTGCTCGTCAATTACTTGTATTTGCTAGTCAATGCCTTGTATTTGCTAGTCGACGCCTTGTATTTGCTCGTCAATGCTTTGTATTTGCTCGTCAATGCCTTGTATTTACTGGTCAATGCCTTGTATTTGCTCGTTGATGCCTTGTATTTGCTTGTCAATGCCTTGTATTTGCTTGTCAATGCCTTGTATTTGCTCGTCGATGCCATGTATTTGCTCGTCTATGCCTTGTATTTGCTAGTCAATGCCTTGTATTTGCTCGTCAATGCCTTGTATTTGCTCGTCAATGCCTTGTATTTGCTCGTCAATGCCTTGTATTTGATATTCAATGCCTTGTATTTGCTCGTCAATGCCTTGTATTTGCTCGTCAATGCCTTGTATTTGCTCGTCAATGCCTTGTATTTGCTCGTTGATGCCTTGTATTTGCTAGTCGATGCCTCGTATTTGCTCGTCAATGCCTTGTATTTGCTCGTCAATGCCTTGTATTTGCTCGTCGATGCCTTGTATTTGCTAGTAAATGCCTTGTATTTGCTCCTCAATACCTTGTATTTTCTCGTCAATGCCTTGTATTTGCTCGTCAATGCCTTGTATTTGCTAGTCAATGCCTTGTATTTGCTCGTCAATGCCTTGTATTTGCTCGTCAATGCCTTGTATTTGCTCGTCAATGCCTTGTATTTGGTCGTTGATGCCTTGTATTTGCTCGTCGATGGCTTGTATTTGCTCGTCAATGCCTTGTATTTGCTCGTCGATGCCTTCTATTTGCTAGTCAATGCCTTGTATTTGCTATTCAATGCCTTGTATTTGCTATTCAATGCCTTGTATTTGCTATTCAATGCCTTGTATTTGGTCGTTGATGCCTTGTATTTGCTCGTCGATGCCTTGTATTTGCTCGTCAATGCCTTGTATTTGTTCGTCAATGCCTTGTATTTGCTAGTCGATGCCTTGTATTTGCTCGTCAATGCCTTGTATTTGCTCGTCAATGCCTTGTATTTGCTCGTCAATGCCTTGTATTTGCTCGTCAATGCCTTGTATTTGCTCGTCAATGCCTTGTATTTGCTCTGTCAATGCCTTGTATTTGCTCGTCAAATGCCTTGTATTTGCTCGTCAATGCCTTGTATTTGCTCGTCAATGCCTTGTATTTGCTCGTCAATGCCTTGTATTTGCTAGTCAATCTGATGCCTTGTATTTGCTCGTCAATGCCTTGTATTTGCTCGTCAATGCCTTGTATTTGCTCGTCAATGCCTTGTATTTGCTCGTCAATGCCTTGTATTTGCTAGTCAATGCCTTGTATTTGCTCGTCAATGCCTTGTATTTGCTCGTCAATGCCTTGTATTTGCTCGTCAATGCCTTGTATTTGCTCTTCGTCAATGCCTTGTATTTGCTCGTCAATGCCTTGTATTTGCTCGTCAATGCCTTGTATTTGCTATTCAATGCCTTGTATTTGCTATTTGCTCGTCAATGCCTTGTATTTGCTATTCAATGCCTTGTATTTGCTCGTCAATGACTTGTATTTGCTCCTAAATACGTTGTAGTGGCTCGTCAAAGCCTGGGAGTTGCTCGTCAATGCCTTGTATTTGCTCGTCAATGCCTTGTATTTGCTCGTCAATGCCTTGTATTTGCTCGTCAATGCCTTGTATTTGTATTTGCTCGTCAATGCCTTGTATTTGCTCGTCAATGCCTTGTATTTGCTCGTCAATGCCTTGTATTTGCTCGTTGATGCCTTGTATTTGCTCGTCAATGCCTTATTCTGTCAATGCTTGTATTTGCTCGTCGATGCCTTGTATTTGCTCGTCTATGCCTTGTATTTGCTAGTCAATGCCTTGTATTTGCTCGTCAATGCCTTGTATGCTCGATGCCTTGTATTTGCTCGTCAATGCCTTGTATTTGCTTAGTCAATGCCTTGTATTTGCTCGTCAATGCCTTGTATTTGCTCGTCAATGCCTTGTATTTGCTCGTCAATGCCTTGTATTTGCTCGTCAATGCCTTGTATTTGCTCGTCAATGCCTTGTATTTGCTCGTCAATGCCTTGTATTTGCTCGTCAATGCCTTGTATTTGCTCGTTGATGCCTTGTATTTGCTCGTCAATGCCTTGTATTTGCTCGTCGATGCCTTGTATTTGCTCGTCAATGCCTTGTATTTGCTCGTCAATGCCTTGTATTTGCTAGTCAATGCCTTGTATTTGCTCGTCAATGCCTTGTATTTGCTCGTCAATGCCTTGTATTTGCTCGTCAATGCTTTTTATTTGCTCGTCAATGCCTTGTATTTGCTCGTCAATGCCTTGTATTTGCTCGTCAATGCCTTGTATTTGCTCGTCAATGCCTTGTATTTGCTCGTCAATGCCTTGTATTTGCTCGTCAATGCCTTGTATTTGCTCGTCAATGCCTTGTATTTGCTCGTCAATATGCCTTGTATTTGCTCGTCAATGTATTGTATTTGCTCGTCAATGCATGGAATTTGCTCGTCAATGCATGGTATTTGCTCGTCAATGCCTTGTATTTTGCTCGTCAATGCCTTGTATTTGCTATTCAATGCCTTGTATTTGCTTCAATGCCTTGTATTTGCTCGTCAATGCCTTGTATTTGCTCGTCAATGCCTTGTATTTGGCTCGTCAATGCCTTGTATTTGCTCGTCAATGCCTTGTATTTGCTCGTCAATATGCCTTGTATTTGCTCGAAATGCCTTGTATTTGCTCGTCAATGCCTTGTATTTGCTCGTCAATGCCTTGTATTTGCTCGTCAATGCCTTGTATTTGCTCGTCAATGCCTTGTATTTGCTCGTCAATTGCCTTGTATTTGCTCGTCGATGCCTTGTATTTGCTAGTCAATGCCTTGTATTTGCTCGTCAATGCCTTGTATTTGCTCGTCAATGCCTTGTATTTGCTCGTCAATGCCTTGTATTTGCTCGTCAATGCCTTGTATTTGCTCGTCAATGCCTTGTATTTGCTCGTCAATGCCTTGTATTTGCTCGTCAATGCCTTGTATATTTTGCTCGTCAATGCCTTGTATTTGCTCGTCAATGCCTTGTATTTGCTCGTTGATGCCTTGTATTTGCTCGTCAATGCCTTGTATTTGCTCGTCAATGCCTTGTATTTGCTCGTCAATGCATTGTATTTGCTCGTCAATGCCTTGTATTTGCTTGTCATTGTATTTGCTCGTCAATGCCTTGTATTTGCTCGTCATGATGCCTTGTATTTGCTCGTTCCTAGTCAATGCCTTGTATTTGCTCGTCAATGCCTTGTATTTGCTCGTCAATGCCTTGTATTTGCTCGTCAATGCCTTGTATTTGCTCGTCAATGCCTTGTATTTGCTCGTCAATGCCTTGTATTTGCTCGTCAATGCCTTGTATTTTGAGCTCGTCAATGCCTTGTATTTGCTCGTCAATGCTTGTATTTGCTAGTCGATGCCTTGTATTTGCTCGTCAATGCCTTGTATTTGCTCGTCAATGCCTTGTATTTGCTATGTCAATGCCTTGTATTTGCTTATTCAATGCCTTGTATTTGCTCGTCAATGCCTTGTATTTGCTCGTCAATGCCTTTTGCTCGTCTATTTGCTTTTGCTCCTTGCTTGTGTTGTTGTGCTCGTCAATGCCTTGTATTTGCTCGTTGATGCCTTGTATTTGCTAGTCAATGCCTTGTATTTGCTCGTCGTTGATGCCTTGTATTTGCTCGTCAATGCCTTGTATTTGCTCGTCAATGCCTTGTATTTGCTCGTCAATGCCTTGTATTTGCTCGTCAATGCCTTGTATTTGCTCGTCAATGCCTTGTATTTGCTCGTCAATGTATTGTATTTGCTCGTCAATTGCTTGTATTTGCTCGTCAATGCCTTGTATTTTGCTCGTCAATGCCTTGTATTTGCTCGTCAATGCCTTGTATTTGCTCGTCAATGCCTTGTATTTGCTCGTCAATGCCTTGTATTTGCTCGTCAATGCCTTGTATTTGCTCGTCAATGCCTTGTATTTGCTCGTCAATGCCTTGTATTTGCTCGTCAATGCCTTGTATTTGCTCGTCAGTGTATTTGCTCGTCAATGCCTTGTATTTGCTCGTTGATGCCTTGTTATTTGCTCGTCAATGCCTTGTATTTGCTCGTCAATGCCTTGTATTTGCTACGTCAATGCCTTGTATTTGCTTTGATGCCTTGTATTTGTGCTCGTCAATGCCTTGTATTTGCTAGTCAATGCCTTGTATTTTGCCTTAGATGCCTTGTATTGCTAGTCAATGCCTTGTCAATGCATTGTATTTGCTCGTCAATGCCTTGTATTTGTTCGTCAATGCATTGTATTTGCTCGTCAATGCATTGTATTTGCTCGTCAATGGCTTGTATTTGCTCGTTGATGCCTTGCATTTGCTCGTCAATACCTTGTATTTACTCGTCAATGCATTGACTAGCAAATACAAGGCATTGACGAGCAAATACAAGGCATCGACGAGCAAAAACAAGGCACTGACGAGAAAATACAAGGCATCGACGAGCAAATACAAGGCATCGACGAGCAAATACAAGGCATCAACGAGCAAATACAAGGCATCAACGAGCAAATACAAGGCATTGACTATCAAATACAAGGCATTGACGAGCAAATACAAGGCATTAGCAAGCAAATACAAGGCATTGACTAGCACAATGCATTGACTAGCAAATAGAAAGCATTGACGAGCAAATACAAGGCATTGATGAGCAAATACAAGGCATTGACTAGCAAATACAATGCATTGACTAGCAAATACAAGGCATTGACGAGCAAATACAAGGCATCGACGAGCAAATACAAGGCATCGACGAGCAAATACAAGGCATCGACGAGCAAATACAAGGCATCGACGAGCAAATACAAGGCATCGACGAGCAAATACAAGTCATTGACGAGCAAATACAAGGTATTGACAAGCAAATACAAGGCATCGACGAGCAAATACAAGGCATCAACGAGCAAATACAAGGCATCAACGAGCAAATACAAGGCATTGACTATCAAATACAAGGCATTGACGAGCAAATACAAGGCATTAGCAAGCAAATACAAGGCATTGACTAGCAAATACAAGGCATTGACTAACAATTACAAGGCATTGACTAGCAAATACAAGGCATTGACGAGCAAATACAAGGCATTGACGAGCAAATACAAGGCATTGATGAGCAAATACAAGGCATTGACTAGCAAATACAAGGCATTGACTAGCAAATACAAGGAATCGACGAGCAAATACAAGGGGTTGACTAGCAAATACAAGGCATCGACGAGCAACTACAACGCATTGATGAGCAAATACAAGGCATTGACTAGCAAATACAATGCATTGACTAGCAAATACAAGGCATCAACGAGCAAATACAAGGCATCAACGAGCAAATACAAGGCATCGACGAGCAAATACAAGGCATTGACTAGCATATACAAGGCATTGAGGAGCAAAATACAAGGCATCGACGAGCAAATACAAGGCATTGATGAGCAATTACAACGCATTGACTAGCAAATATAAGGCATTGATGAGGAAATACAATGCATTGATGAGCAAATACAAGGCATTGACTAGCAAATACAAGGCATTGACGAGCAAATACAAGGCATTGACGAGCAAATACAAGACATCAACGAGCAAATACAAGGCATTGACTATCAAATACAAAGCATTGACGAGCAAATACAAGGCATCAGCGAGCAAATACAAGGCATCGACTAGCAAATACAAGGCATTGACTAGCAAATACAAGGCATCAACGAGCAAATACAAGGCATTGACGAGCAAATACAAGGCATTGACTAGCAAATACAAGGCATTTACTGCCAATTACAAGGCATTGTCTAGCAAATACAATGCATTGACGAGCAAATAGAAGGCATTGATGAGCAAATACAAGGCATTGATGAGAAAATACAAGGTATTGATGAGCAAATACAAGTCATTGATGAGCAAATACAAGGCATTGACTAGCAAATACAAGGCATCGACTAGCAAATACAAGGCATCGACGATCAAATACAAGGCATTGACGAGCAAATACAAGGCATCGACGAGCAAATACAAGGCACTGACGAGCAAACACAAGGCACTGACGAGAAAATACAAGGCATTGACTAGCAAATACAAGGCATCAACGAGAAAATACAAGGCATCGACGAGCAAATACAAGGCATTGACGAGCAAATACAAGGCATTGACAAGCAAATACAATGCATTGACTAGCAAATACAAGGCATTGACGAGCAAATAGAAGGCATCGACAAGCAAATACAAGGCATTGACTAGCAAATACAAGGCATTGAGGAGCAAATACAAGGCATTGTCTAGCAAATACAATGCATTGACGAGCAAATAGAAGGCATCAACGAGCAAATACAAGGCACTGATGAGCAAATACAAGGCATTGATGAGCAAATACAAGGCATTGACAAGCAAATACAATGCATTGGCTAGCAAATACAAGGCATTGACGAGCAAATACAAGGCATCGACAAGCAAATACAAGGCATTGACTAGCAAATACAAGGCATTGAGGAGCAAATACAAGGCATCGACGAGCAAATACAAGGCATTGATGAGCAATTACAACGCATTGACTAGCAAATATAAGGCATTGATGAGCAAATACAAGGCATTGATGAGCAAATACAAGGCATTGACTAGCAAATACAAGGCATTGACGAGCAAATACAAGGCATTGACGAGCAAATACAAGGCATCAACGAGCGAATACAAGGCATTGACTATCAAATACAAAGCATTGACGAGCAAATACAAGGCATCAGTGAGCAAATACAAGGCATTGACTAGCAAATACAAGGCATTGACTAGCAAATACAAGGCATCAACGAGCAAATACAAGGCATTGACGAGCAAATACAAGGCATTGACTAGCAAATACAAGGCATTGACTACCAATTACAAGGCATTGTCTAGCAAATACAATGCATTGACGAGCAAATAGAAGGCATCAACGAGCAAATACAAGGCACTGATGAGAAAATACAAGGCATTGATGAGCAAATACAAGGCATTGACAAGCAAATACAATGCATTGAATAGCAAATACAAGGCATTGACGAGCAAATACAAGGCATCGACAAACAAATACAAGGCATTGACTAGCAAATACAAGGCATTGAGGAGCAAATACAAGGCATCGACGAGCAAATACAAGGCATTGATGAGCAATTACAACGCATTGACTAGCAAATATAAGGCATTGATGAGCAAATACAAGGCATTGATGAGCAAATACAAGGCATTGACTAGCAAATACAAGGCATTGACGAGCAAATACAAGGCATTGACGAGCAAATACAAGGCATCAACGAGCAAATACAAGGCATTGACTAGCAAATACAAGGCATTGACTAGCAAATACAAGGCATCAACGAGCAAATACAAGGCATTGACGAGCAAATACAAGGCATTGACTAGCAAATACAAGGCATTGACTACCAATTACAAGGCATTGTCTAGCAAATACAATGCATTGACGAGCAAATAGAAGGCATCAACGAGCAAATACAAGGCACTGATGAGCAAATACAAGGCATTAATGAGCAAATACAAGGCATTGACAAGCAAATACAATGCATTGACTAGCAAATACAAGGCATTGACGAGCAAATACAAGGCATCGACAAGCAAATACAAGGCATTGACTAGCAAATACAAGGCATTGAGGAGCAAATACAAGGCATCGACGAGCAAATACAAGGCATTGATGAGCAATTACAACGCATTGACTAGCAAATATAAGGCATTGATGAGTAAATACAAGGCATTGATGAGCAAATACAAGGCATTGACTAGCAAATACAAGGCATTGACGAGCAAATACAAGGCATTGACGAGCAAATACAAGGCATCAACGAGCAAATACAAGGCATTGACTATCAAATACAAAGCATTGACGAGCAAATACAAGGCATCAGTGAGCAAATACAAGGCATTGACTAGCAAATACAAGGCATTGACTAGCAAATACAAGGCATCAACGAGCAAATACAAGGCATTGACGAGCAAATACAAGGCATTGACTAGCAAATACAAGGCATTGACTAGCAAATACAAGGCATTGTCTAGCAAATACATTGCATTGACGAGCAAATAGAAGGCATCAACGAGCAAATACAAGGCATTGATGAGCAAATACAAGGCATTGATGAGCAAATACAAGGCATTGACTAGCAAATACAATGCATTGACTAGCAAATACAAGGCACTGACTCGCAAATACAAGGCATTGACGAGCAAATGCAAGGTATTGACGACCAAATACAAGGCATCAACGAGCAAATACAAGGCATTGACGAGCAAATACAAGGCATTGACGAGCAAATACAAGGCATTGACTAGCAAATACAAGGCATTGACCAGCAAATACAAGGTATCGACGAGCAAATACAAGGCATTGACGAGCAAATACAAGGCATTGACTATCAAATACAATGCATTGACTAGCAAATACAATGCATCAACGAGCAAATACAAGGCATTGACGAGCAAATACTAGGCATTGAATAGCAAATACAAGGCATTGACCGGCAAATACAAGGCATCGACGAGCAAATACAAGGCATTGACGAGCAAATACCAGGCATTGACGAGCAAATACAAGGCATTGACGAGCAAATACAAGGCATTGACGAGCAAATACAAGGCATCAACGAGCAAATACAAGGCATTGACGAGCAAATACAAGGTATTGACTAGCAAATACAAGGCATTGACGAGCAAATACAAGGCATCAACGAGCAAATACAAGGCATTGATGAGCAAATACAAGGCATTGATGAGCAAATACAAGGCATTGACTAGCAAATACAATGCATTGACTAGCAAATACAAGGCATTGACGAGCAAATACAAGGCATTGACTATTAAATACAAGGCATCAATGAGCAAATACAAGGCATTGACGAGCAAATACAAGGCATTGACTAGCAAATACATGGCATTGACTACCAATTACAAGGCATTGTCTAGCAAATACAATGCATTGACGAGCAAATAGAAGGCATCAACGAGCAAATACAAGGCATTGACGAGCAAATACAAGGCATTGACGAGCAAATACAAGGCATCAACGAGCAAATACAAGGCATTGACTAGCAAATACAAGGCATTGACTAGCAAATACAAGGCATCAACGAGCAAATACAAGGCATTGACGAGCAAATACAAGGCATTGACTAGCAAATACAAGGCATTGACTACCAATTACAAGGCATTGTCTAGCAAATACAATGCATTGACGAGCAAATAGAAGGCATCAACGAGCAAATACAAGGCACTGATGAGCAAATACAAGGCATTGATGAGCAAATACAAGGCATTGACAAGCAAATACAATGCATTGACTAGCAAATAAAAGGCATTGACGAGCAAATACAAGGCATCGACAAGCAAATACAAGGCATTGACTAGCAAATACAAGGCATTGAGGAGCAAATACAAGGCATCGACGAGCAAATACAAGGCATTGATGAGCAATTACAACGCATTGACTAGCAAATATAAGGCATTGATGAGCAAATACAAGGCATTGATGAGCAAATACAAGGCATTGACTAGCAAATACAAGGCATTGACGAGCAAATACAAGGCATTGACGAGCAAATACAAGGCATCAACGAGCAAATACAAGGCATTGACTATCAAATACAAAGCATTGACGAGCAAATACAAGGCATCAGTGAGCAAATACAAGGCATTGACTAGCAAATACAAGGCATTGACTAGCAAATACAAGGCATCAACGAGCAAATACAAGGCATTGAAGAGCAAATACAAGGCATTGACTAGCAAATACAAGGCATTGACTACCAATTACAAGGCATTGTCTAGCAAATACATTGCATTGACGAGCAAATAGAAGGCATCAACGAGCAAATACAAGGCATTGATGAGCAAATACAAGCCATTGATGAGCAAATACAAGGCATTGACTAGCAAATACAATGCATTGACTAGCAAATACAAGGCACTGACTCGCAAATACAAGGCATTGACGAGCAAATGCAAGGTATTGACGACCAAACACTAGGCATCAACGAGCAAATACAAGGCATTGACGAGCAAATACAAGGCATTGACGAGCAAATACAAGGCATTGACTAGCAGATACAAGGCATTGACCAGCAAATACAAGGTATCGACGAGCAAATACAAGGCATTGACGAGCAAATACAAGGTATTGACTAGCAAATACAATGCATTGACTAGCAAATACAATGCATCAACGAGAAAATACAAGGCATTGACGAGCAAATACAAGGCATTGAATAGCAAATACAAGGCATTGACCGGCAAATACAAGGCATCGACGAGCAAATACAAGGCATTGACGAGCAAATACCAGGCATTGACGAGCAAATACAAGGCATTGACTACCAATTACAAGGCATTGTCTAGCAAATACATTGCATTGACGAGCAAATAGAAGGCATCAACGAGCAAATACAAGGCATTGATGAGCAAATACAAGGCATTGATGAGCAAATACAAGGCATTGACTAGCAAATACAATGCATTGACTAGCAAATACAAGGCACTGACTCGCAAATACAAGGCATTGACGAGCAAATGCAAGGTATTGACGACCAAACACTAGGCATCAACGAGCAAATACAAGGCATTGACGAGCAAATACAAGGCATTGACGAGCAAATACAAGGCATTGACTAGCAGATACAAGGCATTGACCAGCAAATACAAGGTATCGACGAGCAAATACAAGGCATTGACGAGCAAATACAAGGTATTGACTAGCAAATACAATGCATTGACTAGCAAATACAATGCATCAACGAGAAAATACAAGGCATTGACGAGCAAATACAAGGCATTGAATAGCAAATACAAGGCATTGACCGGCAAATACAAGGCATCGACGAGCAAATACAAGGCATTGACGAGCAAATACCAGGCATTGACGAGCAAATACAAGGCATTGACGAGCAAATACAAGGCATCAACGAGCAAATACAAGGCATTGACGAGCAAATACAAGGTATTGACTAGCAAATACAAGGCATTGACGAGCAAATACAAGGCATTGACGAGCAAATACAAGGCATTGATGAACAAATACAATGCATTGACGAGCAAATACAAGGCATTGACTAGCAAATACAAGGCATTGACTAGCAAATACAATGCATTGACTAGCAAATACAAGGCACTGACTCTCAAATACAAGGCATTGACGAGCAAATACAAGGTATTGACGACCAAACACTAGGCATCAACGAGCAAATACAAGGCATTGACGAGCAAATACAAGGCATTGACGAGCAAATACAAGGCATTGACTAGCAAATACAAGGCATTTACTACCAATTACAAGGCATTGTCTAGCAAATACAATGCATTGACGAGCAAATAGAAGGCATCAATGAGCAAATACAAGGCATTGACGAGCAAATACAAGGCATTGACGAGCAAATACAAGGCATCAACGAGCAAATACAAGGCACTGATGAGCAAATACAAGGCATTGATGAGCAAATACAAGGCATTGACAAGCAAATACAATGCATTGACTAGCAAATACAAGGCATTGACGAGCAAATACAAGGCATCGACAAGCAAATACAAGGCATTGACTAGCAAATACAAGGCATTGAGGAGCAAATACAAGGCATCGACGAGCAAATACAAGGCATTGATGAGCAATTACAACGCATTGACTAGCAAATATAAGGCATTGATGAGCAAATACAAGGCTTTGATGAGCAAATACAAGGCATTGACTAGCAAATACAAGGCATTGACGAGAAAATACAAGGCATTGACGAGCAAATACAAGGCATCAACGAGCAAATACAAGGCATTGACTATCAAATACAAAGCATTGACGAGCAAATACAAGGCATCAGTGAGCAAATACAAGGCATTGACTAGCAAATGCAAGGCATTGACTAGCAAATACAAGGCATTGACGAGCAAATACAAGGCATTGACTAGCAAATACAAGGCATTGACTACCAATTACAAGGCATTGTCTAGCAAATACAATGCATTGTCTAGCAAATACAATGCATTGACGAGCAAATAGAAGGCATCAACGAGCAAATACAAGGCACTGATGAGCAAATACAAGGCATTGATGAACAAATACAATGCATTGACGAGCAAATACAAGGCATTGACTAGCAAATACAAGGCATTGACTAGCAAATACAATGCATTGACTAGCAAATACAAGGCACTGACTCTCAAATACAAGGCATTGACGAGCAAATACAAGGTATTGACGACCAAACACTAGGCATCAACGAGCAAATACAAGGCATTGACGAGCAAATACAAGGCATTGACGAGCAAATACAAGGCATTGACTGGCAAATACAAGGCATTGACTACCAATTACAAGGCATTGTCTAGCAAATACAATGCATTGACGAGCAAATAGAAGGCATCAACGAGCAAATACAAGGCATTGATGAGCAAATACAAGGCATTGATGAGCAAATACAAGGCATTGACTAGCAAATACAATGCATTGACTAGCAAATACAAGGCATTGACGGGCAAATACAAGGCATTGACTAGCAAATACAAGGCATCAATGAGCAAATACAAGGCATTGACGAGCAAATACAAGGCATTGACTAGCAAATACAAGGCATTGACTACCAATTACAAGGCATTGACTAGCAAATACAAGGCATTGACTACCAATTACAAGGCATTGTCTAGCAAATACAATGCATTGTCTAGCAAATACAATGCATTGACGAGCAAATAGAAGGCATCAACGAGCAAATACAAGGCACTGATGAGCAAATACAAGGCATTGATGAGCAAATACAAGGCATTGACAAGCAAATACAAGGCATTGACGAGCAAATACAAGGCATCGACAAGCAAATACAAGGCATTGACTAGCAAATACAAGGCATTGAGGAGCAAATACAAGGCATCGACGAGCAAATACAAGGCATTGATGAGCAATTACAACGCATTGACTAGCAAATATAAGGCATTGATGAGCAAATACAAGGCATTGATGAGCAAATACAAGGCATTGACTAGCAAATACAAGGCATTGACGAGCAAATACAAGGCATTGACGAGCAAATACAAGGCATCAACAAGCAAATACAAGGCATTGACTATCAAATACAAAGCATTGACGAGCAAATACAAGGCATCAGTGAGCAAATACAAGGCATTGACTAGCAAATACAAGGCATTGACTAGCAAATACAAGGCATTGACTACCAATTACAAGGCATTGTCTAGCAAATTCAATGCATTGACGAGCAAATAGAAGGCATCAACGAGCAAATACAAGGCATTGATGAGCAAATACAAGGCATTGATGAGCAAATACAAGGCATTGACTAGCAAATACAATGCATTGACTAGCAAATACAAGGCATTGACGAGCAAATACAAGGCATCGACGAGCAAACACAAGGCATCGACGAGCAAATACAAGGCATTGACGAGAAAATACAAGGCATTGACTAGCAAATACAAGGCATCAACGAGCAAATACAAGGCATCGACGAGCAAATACAAGGCATCAACGAGCAAATACAAAGCATTGACGAGCAAATACAAGGCATTGACAAACAAATACAAGGCATCAACGAGCAAATACAAGGCACCAACGAGCAAATACAACGCATCAACGAGCAAATACAAGGCATCGACGAGCAAATACAAGGCATCGACGAGCAAATACAAGGCATCAACGAGCAAATACAAGGCATTGACGAGCAAATACAAGGCATCGATGAGCAAATACAAGGCATTTACTAGCAAATACAAAACATTGACGAGCAAATACAAGGCATTGACGAGCAAATACAATGCATTGACGAGCAAATACAAGGCACTGACGAGCAAATACAAGGCATTGACGAGCAAATACAAAGCATTGAGGAGCAAATACAAGGCATTGACTAGCAAATACAAGGCATTGACGAGAAAATACAATGCATTGGCGAGCAAATACAATGCACTGACAAGCAAATACAAGGCATCAACGAGCAAATACAAGGCATTGACGAGCAAATAGAAGGCATTGACTAGCAAATACAATGCATTGACTAGCAAATACAAGGCATTGTCTAGCAAATACAATGCATTGACGAGCAAATAGAAGGCATCAACGAGCAAATACAAGGCATTGATGAGCAAATACAAGGCATTGATGAGCAAATACAAGGCATTGACTAGTAAATACAATGCATTGACTAGCAAATACAAGGCATTGACGAGCAAATACAAGGCATTGACTAGCAAATACAAGGCATCAATGAGCAAATACAAGGCATTGACGAGCAAATACAAGGCATTGACTAGCAAATACAAGGCATTGACTACCAATTACAAGGCATTGTCTAGCAAATACAATGCATTGACGAGCAAATAGAAGGTTGTAATACTCATGTGATAAAGTTATAATACTGATGTGATAAAGTTATAATTAACTTTATCACATCAGTATTGCAACTTTATCACATCAGTATTACAACTTTATTACATCAGTATTATAACTTTATCGCATCAGTATTATAAATTTATCACATCAGTATTATAACTTTATCACATCAGTATTACAACTTTATCACATCAGTATTATAACTTTATCACATCAGTATTATAACTTTATCACATCAGTATTACAACTTTATCACATCAGTATTATAACTTTATCACATCAGTATTATAACTTTATCACATCAGTATTACAACTTGATCACATCAGTATTATAACATTATCAGATCAGTATTATAACTTTATCACATCAGTATTATAACTTTATCACATCAGTATTACAACTTTATCGCATCAGTATTACAACTTTATCACATCAGTATTATAAATTTATCACATCAGTATTATAACTTTATCGCATCAGTATTATAACTTTATCACATCAGTATTACAACTTTATCACATCAGTATTACAACTTTATCACATCAGTATTATAACTTTATCACATCAGTATTATAATACTGATGACATCAGTATTATAACTTTATCACATCAGTATTATGACTTTATCACATCAGTATTATAACTTTATCACACCAGTATTACAACTTTTTCACATCAGTATTATAACTTTATCAAATCAGTATTATAACTTTATCACATCAGTATTATAACTTTATCACATCAGTATTACATCTTTATCACATCAGTATTGCAACTTTATCACATCAGTATTACAACTTTATTAACATCAGTATTATAACTTTATCGCATCAGTATTATAAATTTATCACATCAGTATTATAACTTTATCACATCAGTATTACAACTTTATCACATCAGTATTATAACTTTATCACATCAGTATTATAACTTTATCACATCAGTATTACAACTTTATCACATCAGTATTATAACTTTATCACATCAGTATTATAACTTTATCACATGAGTATTACAACTTGATCACATCAGTATTATAACATTATCACATCAGTATTATAACTCTATCACATCAGTATTATAACTTTACCACATCAGTATTACAACTTTATCGCATCAGTATTACAACTTTATCACATCAGTATTATAAATTTATCACATCAGTATTATAACTTTATCGCATCAGTATTATAACTTTATCACATCAGTATTATAACTTTATCACATCAGTATTATAACTTTATCACATCAGTATTATAACTTTATCACATCAGTATTATAATACTGATGACATCAGTATTATAACTTTATCACATCAGTATTATAACTTTATCACATCAGTATTATAATACTGATGACATCAGTATTATAACTTTATCACATCAGTATTACAACTTTTCCACATCAGTATTATAACTTTATCAAATCAGTATTATAACTTTATCACATCAGTATTATAACTTTATCACATCAGTATTATAACTTTATCACATCAGTATTATGACTTTATCACATCAGTATTATAACTTTATCACATCAGTATTACAACTTTATCACATCAGTATTACAACTTTATCACATCAGTATTATAACTTTATCGCATCAGTATTACAACTTTATCACATCAGTATTATAACTTTATCGCATCAGTAGTATAACTTTATCACATCAGTATTACAACTTTATCACATCAGTATTATAACTTTATCACATCAGCATTATAACTTTATCACATCAGTATTACAACTTTATCACATCAGTATTATAACTTTATCACATCAGTATTATAACTTTATCATATCAGTATTATAACTTTATAACATCAGTATTATAACTTTATCACATCAGTATTACAACTTTATCACATCAGTATTATAACTTTATCACATCAGTATTATAACTTTATCACATCAGTATTACAATATTATCACATCAGTATTATAACTTTATCACGTCAGTATTATAACTTTATCACATCAGTATTACAACTTTATCACATCAGTATTACAACTTTATCACATTGGTATTATAAATTTATCACATCAGTGTTACAACTTTATCGCATCAGTATCACAACTTTATCACATCAGTATTATAACTTTATCACATCAGTATTACAGCTTTATCACATCAGTATTATAACTTTATCAAATCAGTATTATAAATTTATCACATCAGTATTATAACTTTATCACATCAGGATTATAACTTTATCACATCAGTATTATAACTCTATCACATCAGTATTATGACTTTATCACATCAGTATTATAACTTTATCACATCAGTATTACAACTTTATCACATCAGTATTACAACTTTATCACATCAGTATTATAACTTTATCGCATCAGTATTACAACTTTATCACATCAGTATTATAACTTTATCGCATCAGTATTATAACTTTATCACATCAGTATTACAACTTTATCACATCAGTATTATAACTTTATCACATCAGTATTATAACTTTATCACATCAGTATTATAACTTTATCGTATCAGTATTACAACTTTATCACATCAGTATTATAACTTTATCGCATCAGTATTATAACTTTATCACATCAGTATTACAACTTTATCACATCAGTATTATAACTTTATCACATCAGCATTATAACTTTATCACATCAGTATTACAACTTTATCACATCAGTATTATAACTTTATCACATCAGTATTATAACTTTATCATATCAGTATTATAACTTTATAACATCAGTATTATAACTTTATCACATCAGTATTACAACTTTATCACATCAGTATTATAACTTTGTCACATCAGTATTATAACTTTATCACATCAGTATTACAATATTATCACATCAGTATTATAACTTTATCACGTCAGTATTATAACTTTATCACATCAGTATTACAACTTTATCACATCAGTATTACAACTTTATCACATCAGTATTATAAATTTATCACATCAGTGTTACAACTTTATCGCATCAGTATCACAACTTTATCACATCAGTATTATAACTTTATCACATCAGTATTACAGCTTTATCATATCAGTATTATAACTTTATCAAATCAGTATTATAACTTTATCACATCAGTATTATAACTTTATCACATCAGTATTATAACTTTATCACATCAGTATTATGACTTTATCACATCAGTATTATAACTTTATCACATCAGTATTACAACTTTATCACATCAGTATTACAACTTTATCACATCAGTATTATAACTTTATCGCATCAGTATTACAACTTTATCACATCAGTATTATAACTTTATCGCATCAGTATTATAACTTTATCACATCAGTATTACAACTTTATCACATCAGTATTATAACTTTATCACATCAGTATTATAACTTTATCACATCAGTATTACAACTTTATCACATCAGTATTATAACTTTATCACATCAGTATTATAACTTTATCATATCAGTATTATAACTTTATAACATCAGTATTATGACTTTATCACATCAGTATTATAACTTTATCACATCAGTATTACAACTTTATCACATCAGTATTATAACTTTATCACATCAGTATTATAACTTTATCACATCAGTATTACAACTTTATCACATCAGTATTATGACTTTATCACATCAGTATTATAACTTTATCACATCAGTATTACAACTTTATTACATCAGTATTATAACTTTATCACATCAGTATTATAACTTTATCACATCAGTATTACAACTTTATCACATCAGTATTATAACTTTATCACATCAGTATTATAACTTTATCACATCAGCATTACAACTTTATCACATCAGTATTATAACTTTATCACATCAGTATTATAACTTTATCACATCAGTATTATAACTTTATCACATCAGCATTATAACTTTATCACATCAGTATTACAACTTTATCGCATCAGTATTACAACTTTATCACATCAGTATTATAACTTTATCACATCATTATTACAACTTTATCGCATCAGTATTATAACTTTATCACATCAGTATTATAACTTTATCACATCAGTATTATAACTTTATCACATCAGTATTACAACTTTATCACATCAGTATTATAACTTTATCACATCAGTATTATAAATTTATCACATCAGTATTATAACTTTATCACATCAGTATTACAACTTTATCACATCAGTATTATAACTTTATCACATCAGTATTATAACGTTATCACATCAGTATTATAACTTTATCACATCAGTATTATAACTTTGTCACATCAGTATTATAACTTTGTCACATCAGTATTATAAATTTATCACATCAGTATTATAACTTTATCACATCAGTATTACAACTTTATCACATCAGTATTACAACTTTATCACATCAGTATTATAACTTTATCACATCAGTAGTACAACTTTATCACATCAGTATTATAACTTTATCGCATCAGTATTATAACTTTATCACATCAGTATGAAGTTTGTCACATCAGTATTATAACTTTGTCACATCAGTATTATAAATTTATCACATCAGTATTATAACTTTATCACATCAGTATTACAACTTTATCACATCAGTATTACAACTTTATCACATCAGTATTATAACTTTATCACATCAGTATTACAACTTTATCACATCAGTATTATAACTTTATCGCATCAGTATTATAACTTTATCACATCAGTATGAAGTTTGTCACATCAGTATTATAACTTTATCACATCACTATGAAGTTTATCACATCAGTATTATAACTTTATCACATTAGTATTATAATACTGATGTGATAAAGTTATAACTTTATCACATCAGTATTATAACTTTATCACATCAGTATTATAACTTTATCACATCAGTATTATAACTTTATCACATCAGTATTACAACTTTATCACATCAGTATTATAACTTTATCACATCAGTATTATAAATTTATCACATCAGTATTATAACTTTATCACATCAGTATTACAACTTTATCACATCAGTATTATAACTTTATCACATCAGTATTATAACGTTATCACATCAGTATTATAACTTTATCACATCAGTATTATAACTTTATCACATCAGTATTATAACTTTATCACATCAGTATTATAACTTTATCACATCAGTATTACAACTTTATCACATCAGTATTATAACTTTATCACATCAGTATTATAAATTTATCACATCAGTATTATAACTTTATCACATCAGTATTACAACTTTATCACATCAGTATTATAACTTTATCACATCAGTATTATAACGTTATCACATCAGTATTATAACTTTATCACATCAGTATTATAACTTTATCACATCAGTATTATAACTTTATCACATCAGTATTATAACTTTATCACATCAGTATTACAACTTTATCGCATCAGTATTACAACTTTATCGCATCAGTATTATAAATTTATCACATCAGTAATACAACTTTATCGCATCAGTATTATAACTTTATCACATCAGTATTATAACTTTATCACATCAGTATTATAACTTTATCACATCAGTATTATAACTTTGTCACATCAGTATTATAACTTTGTCACATCAGTATTATAAATTTATCACATCAGTATTATTACTTTATCACATCAGTATTACAACTTTATCGCATCAGTATTATAACTTTATCACATCAGTATTATATCTTTATCGCATCAGTATTATAACTTTATCACATCAGTATTATAACTTTATCACATCAGTATTACAACTTTATCACATCAGTATTATAACTTTATCGCATCAGTATTATAACTTTATCACATCAGTATGAAGTTTGTCACATCAGTATTATAACTTTATCACATCACTATGAAGTTTATCACATCAGTATTATAACTTTATCACATTAGTATTATAATACTGATGTGATAAAGTTATAACTTTATCACATCAGTATTATAACTTTATCACATCAGTATTATAACTTTATCACATCAGTATTATAACTTTATCACCTCAGTATTACAACTTTATCACATCAGTATTATAACTTTATCACATCAGTATTATAAATTTATCACATCAGTATTATAACTTTATCACATCAGTATTACAACTTTATCACATCAGTATTATAACTTTATCACATCAGTATTATAACGTTATCACATCAGTATTATAACTTTATCACATCAGTATTATAACTTTATCACATCAGTATTATAACTTTATCACATCAGTATTATAACTTTATCACATCAGTATTACAACTTTATCGCATCAGTATTACAACTTTATCGCATCAGTATTATAAATTTATCACATCAGTAATACAACTTTATCGCATCAGTATTATAACTTTATCACATCAGTATTATAACTTTATCACATCAGTATTATAACTTTATCACATCAGTATTATAACTTTGTCACATCAGTATTATAACTTTGTCACATCAGTATTATAAATTTATCACATCAGTATTATTACTTTATCACATCAGTATTACAACTTTATCGCATCAGTATTATAACTTTATCACATCAGTATTATATCTTTATCGCATCAGTATTATAACTTTATCACATCAGTATTACAACTTTATCGCATCAGTATTACAACTTTATCGCATCAGTATTACAACTTTATCGCATCAGTATTATAAATTTATCACATCAGTATTACAACTTTATCGCATCAGTATTATAACTTTATCACATCAGTATTATAACTTTATCACATCAGTATTATAACTTTATCACATCAGTATTATAACTTTGTCACATCAGTATTATAACTTTGTCACATCAGTATTATAAATTTATCACATCAGTATTATAACTTTATCACATCAGTATTACAACTTTATCACATCAGTATTACAACTTTATCACATCAGTATTATAACTTTATCACATCAGTATTACAACTTTATCACATCAGTATTATAACTTTATCGCATCAGTATTATAACTTTATCACATCAGTATGAAGTTTGTCACATCAGTATTATAACTTTATCACATCACTATGAAGTTTATCACATCAGTATTATAACTTTATCACATAAGTATTATAATACTGATGTGATAAAGTTATAACTTTATCACATCAGTATTATAACTTTATCACATCAGTATTATAACTTTATCAAATCAGTATTATAACTTTATCACATCAGTATTATAACTTTATCACATCAGTATTATAACTTTATCACATCAGTATTACAACTTTATCGCATCAGTATTACAACTTTATCACTTCAGTATTATAACTTTATCACATCAGTATTACAACTTTATCACATCAGTATTATAACTTTATCACATCAGTATTATAACTTTATCACATCAGTATTACAACTTTATCACACCAGTATTATAACTTTATCACATCAGTATTATAACTTTATCACATCAGTATTATAACTTTATCACATCAGTATTATAACTTTGTCACATCAGTATTATAACTTTGTCACATCAGTATTATAAATTTATCACATCAGTATTATAACTTTATCACATCAGTATTACAACTTTATCACATCAGTATTATAACTTTATCACATCAGTATTATAACGTTATCACATCAGTATTATAACTTTATCACATCAGTATTATAACTTTATCACATCAGTATTATAACTTTATCACATCAGTATTATAACTTTATCACATCAGTATTACAACTTTATCGCATCAGTATTACAACTTTATCGCATCAGTATTATAAATTTATCACATCAGTAATACAACTTTATCGCATCAGTATTATAACTTTATCACATCAGTATTATAACTTTATCACATCAGTATTATAACTTTATCACATCAGTATTATAACTTTGTCACATCAGTATTATAACTTTGTCACATCAGTATTATAAATTTATCACATCAGTATTATTACTTTATCACATCAGTATTACAACTTTATCGCATCAGTATTATAACTTTATCACATCAGTATTATATCTTTATCGCATCAGTATTATAACTTTATCACATCAGTATTACAACTTTATCGCATCAGTATTACAACTTTATCGCATCAGTATTACAACTTTATCGCATCAGTATTATAAATTTATCACATCAGTATTACAACTTTATCGCATCAGTATTATAACTTTATCACATCAGTATTATAACTTTATCACATCAGTATTATAACTTTATCACATCAGTATTATAACTTTGTCACATCAGTATTATAACTTTATCACATCAGTATTATAACTTTATCAAATCAGTATTATAACTTTATCACATCAGTATTATAACTTTATCACATCAGTATTATAACTTTATCACATCAGTATTATAACTTTATCACATCAGTATTACAACTTTATCGCATCAGTATTACAACTTTATCACTTCAGCATTATAACTTTATCACATCAGTATTACAACTTTATCACATCAGTATTATAACTTTATCACATCAGTATTATAACTTTATCACATCAGTATTACAACTTTATCACACCAGTATTATAACTTTATCACATCAGTATTATAACTTTATCACATCAGTATTATAACTTTATCACATCAGTATTATAACTTTGTCACATCAGTATTATAACTTTGTCACATCAGTATTATAAATTTATCACATCAGTATTATAACTTTATCACATCAGTATTACAACTTTATCACATCAGTATTATAACTTTATCACATCAGTATTATAACGTTATCACATCAGTATTATAACTTTATCACATCAGTATTATAACTTTATCACATCAGTATTATAACTTTATCACATCAGTATTATAACTTTATCACATCAGTATTACAACTTTATCGCATCAGTATTACAACTTTATCGCATCAGTATTATAAATTTATCACATCAGTAATACAACTTTATCGCATCAGTATTATAACTTTATCACATCAGTATTATAACTTTATCACATCAGTATTATAACTTTATCACATCAGTATTATAACTTTGTCACATCAGTATTATAACTTTGTCACATCAGTATTATAAATTTATCACATCAGTATTATTACTTTATCACATCAGTATTACAACTTTATCGCATCAGTATTATAACTTTATCACATCAGTATTATATCTTTATCGCATCAGTATTATAACTTTATCACATCAGTATTACAACTTTATCGCATCAGTATTACAACTTTATCGCATCAGTATTACAACTTTATCGCATCAGTATTATAAATTTATCACATCAGTATTACAACTTTATCGCATCAGTATTACAACTTTATCACATCAGTATTATAACTTTATCACATCAGTATTATAACTTTATCACATCAGTATTATAACTTTGTCACATCAGTATTATAAATTTATCACATCAGTATTATAACTTTATCACATCAGTATTACAACTTTATCACATCAGTATTACAACTTTATCACATCAGTATTATAACTTTATCACATCAGTATTACAACTTTATCACATCAGTATTATAACTTTATCGCATCAGTATTATAACTTTATCACATCAGTATGAAGTTTGTCACATCAGTATTATAACTTTATCACATCACTATGAAGTTTATCGCATCAGTATTATAACTTTATCACATTAGTATTATAATACTGATGTGATAAAGTTATAACTTTATCACATCAGTATTATAACTTTATCACATCAGTATTATAAATTTATCAAATCAGTATTATAACTTTATCACATCAGTATGAAGTTTATCACATCAGTATTATAACTTTATCACATCAGTATTATAACTTTATCAAATCAGTATTATAACTTTATCACATCAGTATTATAACTTTATCACATCAGTATTATAACTTTATCACATCAGTATTATAACTTTATCACATCAGTATTACAACTTTATCGCATCAGTATTACAACTTTATCACATCAGTATTATAACTTTATCACATCAGTATTACTACTTTATCACATCAGTATTATAACTTTATCACATCACTATTATTACTTTATCACATCAGTATTACAACTTTATCACACCAGTATTATAACTTTATCACATCAGTATTACAACTTTATCGCATCAGTATTATAACTTTATCACATCAGTATTATAACTTTATCACATCAGTATTATAACTTTATCACATCAGTATTATAACTTTGTCACATCAGTATTATAAATTTATCACATCAGTATTATAACTTTATCACATCAGTATTACAACTTTATCACATCAGTATTACAACTTTATCACATCAGTATTATAACTTTATCACATCAGTATTACAACTTTATCACATCAGTATTATAACTTTATCGCATCAGTATTATAACTTTATCACATCAGTATGAAGTTTGTCACATCAGTATTATAACTTTATCACATCACTATGAAGTTTATCGCATCAGTATTATAACTTTATCACATCAGTATTATAATACTGATGTGATAAAGTTATAACTTTATCACATCAGTATTATAACTTTATCACATCAGTATTATAAATTTATCAAATCAGTATTATAACTTTATCACATCAGTATGAAGTTTATCACATCAGTATTATAACTTTATCACATCAGTATTATAACTTTATCAAATCAGTATTATAACTTTATCACATCAGTATTATAACTTTATCACATCAGTATTATAACTTTATCACATCAGTATTATAACTTTATCACATCAGTATTACAACTTTATCGCATCAGTATTACAACTTTATCACATCAGTATTATAACTTTATCACATCAGTATTACTACTTTATCACATCAGTATTATAACTTTATCACATCACTATTATTACTTTATCACATCAGTATTACAACTTTATCACACCAGTATTATAACTTTATCACATCAGTATTATAACTTTATCACATCAGTATTATAACTTTATCACATCAGTATTATATCTTTATCGCATCAGTATTATAACTTTATCACATCAGTATTACAACTTTATCGCATCAGTATTACAACTTTATCGCATCAGTATTACAACTTTATCGCATCAGTATTATAAATTTATCACATCAGTATTACAACTTTATCGCATCAGTATTATAACTTTATCACATCAGTATTATAACTTTATCACATCAGTATTATAACTTTATCACATCAGTATTATAACTTTGTCACATCAGTATTATAACTTTGTCACATCAGTATTATAAATTTATCACATCAGTATTATAACTTTATCACATCAGTATTACAACTTTATCACATCAGTATTACAACTTTACGCATCAGTATTATAACTTTATCACATCAGTATTATATCTTTATCGCATCAGTATTATAACTTTATCACATCAGTATTACAACTTTATCGCATCAGTATTACAACTTTATCGCATCAGTATTACAACTTTATCGCATCAGTATTATAAATTTATCACATCAGTATTACAACTTTATCGCATCAGTATTATAACTTTATCACATCAGTATTATAACTTTATCACATCAGTATTATAACTTTATCACATCAGTATTATAACTTTGTCACATCAGTATTATAACTTTGTCACATCAGTATTATAAATTTATCACATCAGTATTATAACTTTATCACATCAGTATTACAACTTTATCACATCAGTATTACAACTTTATCACATCAGTATTATAATTTTATCACATCAGTATTACAACTTTATCACATCAGTATTATAACTTTATCGCATCAGTATTATAACTTTATCACATCAGTATGAAGTTTGTCACATCAGTATTATAACTTTATCACATCACTATGAAGTTTATCACATCAGTATTATAACTTTATCACATTAGTATTATAATACTGATGTGATAAAGTTATAACTTTATCACATCAGTATTATAACTTTATCACATCAGTATTATAAATTTATCAAATCAGTATTATAACTTTATCACATCAGTATGAAGTTTATCACATCAGTATTATAACTTTATCACATCAGTATTATAACTTTATCAAATCAGTATTATAACTTTATCACATCAGTATTATAACTTTATCACATCAGTATTATAACTTTATCACATCAGTATTATAACTTTATCACATCAGTATTACAACTTTATCGCATCAGTATTACAACTTTATCACATCAGTATTATAACTTTATCACATCAGTATTACAACTTTATCACATCAGTATTATAACTTTATCACATCAGTATTATAACTTTATCACATCAGTATTACAACTTTATCACACCAGTATTATAACTTTATCACATCAGTATTATAACTTTATCACATCAGTATTATAACTTTATCACATCAGTATTATAACTTTGTCACATCAGTATTATAACTTTGTCACATCAGTATTATAAATTTATCACATCAGTATTATAACTTTATCACATCAGTATTACAACTTTATCACATCAGTATTACAACTTTATCACATCAGTATTATAACTTTATCACATCAGTATTACAACTTTATCACATCAGTATTATAACTTTATCGCATCAGTATTATAACTTTATCACATCAGTATGAAGTTTGTCACATCAGTATTATAACTTTATCACATCACTATGAAGTTTATCACATCAGTATTATAACTTTATCACATTAGTATTATAATACTGATGTGATAAAGTTATAACTTTATCACATCAGTATTATTACTTTATCACATCAGTATTATAAATTTATCAAATCAGTATTATAACTTTATCACATCAGTATGAAGTTTATCACATCAGTATTATAACTTTATCACATCAGTATTATAACTTTATCAAATCAGTATTATAACTTTATCACATCAGTATTATAACTTTATCACATCAGTATTATAACTTTATCACATCAGTATTATAACTTTATCACATCAGTATTACAACTTTATCGCATCAGTATTACAACTTTATCACATCAGTATTATAACTTTATCACATCAGTATTACTACTTTATCACATCAGTATTATAACTTTATCACATCAGTATTATTACTTTATCACATCAGTATTACAACTTTATCACACCAGTAATATAACTTTATCACATCAGTATTATAACTTTATCACATCAGTATTATAACTTTATCACATCAGTATTATCACTTTATCACATCAGTATTATAACTTTATCACATCAGTATTACAACTTTTTCACATCAGTATTATAACCTTATCACATCAGTATGAAGTTTATTACATCACTATTACAACTTTATCACATCAGTAATGCAACTTTATCACATCATTATTACAACTTTATTACATCAGTATTATAACTTTATCACATCAGTATTATAACTTTATCACATCAGTATTATAACTTTATCACATCAGTATTACAACTTTATCAAATCAGTTGTAATACTGATGTGATAAACTTATAATTAACTTTATCACATCAGTATTATAACTTTATCACATCAGTATTGCAACTTATCACATCAGCATTACAACTTTATTACATCAGTATTATAACTTTATCGCATCAGTATTATAACTTTATCACATCAGTATTATAACTTTATCACATCAGTATTATAACTTTATCACATCAGTATTACAACTTTTTCACATCAGTATTATAACTTTATCACATCAGTATTATAACTTTATCACATCAGTATTACAACTTTATCACATCAGTATTATAACTTTATCACATCAGTATTATAACTTTATCACATCAATATTACAACTTTATCACATCAATATTATAACTTTATCACATCAGTATTATAACTTTATCACATAAGTATTAAAACTTTATCACATCAGTATTATAACTTTATCACATCAGTATTATAAATTTATCACATCAGTATTACAACTTTATCACATCAGTATTGCAACTTTATCACATCAGTATTGCAACTTTATCACATCAGTATTACAACTTTATTACATCAGTATTATAACTTTATCACATCAGTATTATAACTTTATCACATCAGTATTACAACTTTATCACATCAGTATTACAACTTTATCACATCAGTTGTAATACTCCTGTGATAAAGTTATAATACTGATGTGATAAAGTTATAATTAACTTTATCACATCAGTATTATAACTTTATCACATCAGTATTACATCTTTATCACATCAGTATTGCAACTTTATCACATCAGTATTACAACTTTATTTCATCAGTATTATAACTTTATCGCATCAGTATTATAAATTTATCACATCAGTATTATAACTTTATCACATCAGTATTACAACTTTATCACATCAGTATTATAACTTTATCACATCAGTATTATAACTTTATCACATCAGTATTACAACTTTATCACATCAGTATTATAACTTTATCACATCAGTATTATAACTTTATCACATCAGTATTACAACTTGATCACATCAGTATTATAACATTATCACATCAGTATTATAACTTTATCACATCAGTATTATAACTTTATCACATCAGTATTACAACTTTATCGCATCAGTATTACAACTTTATCACATCAGTATTATAAATTTATCACATCAGTATTATAACTTTATCGCATCAGTATTATAACTTTATCACATCAGTATTATAACTTTATCACATCAGTATTACAACTTTATCACATCAGTATTATAACTTTATCACATCAGTATTATAATACTGATGACATCAGTATTATAACTTTATCACATCAGTATTATGACTTTATCACATCAGTATTATAACTTTATCACATCAGTATTACAACTTTTTCACATCAGTATTATAACTTTATCAAATCAGTATTATAACTTTATCACATCAGTATTATAACTTTATCACATCAGTATTACATCTTTATCACATCAGTATTGCAACTTTATCACATCAGTATTACAACTTTATTACATCAGTATTATAACTTTATCGCATCAGTATTATAAATTTATCACATCAGTATTATAACTTTATCACATCAGTATTACAACTTTATCACATCAGTATTATAACTTTATCACATCAGTATTATAACTTTATCACATCAGTATTACAACTTTATCACATCAGTATTATAACTTTATCACATCAGTATTATAACTTTATCACATGAGTATTACAACTTGATCACATCAGTATTATAACATTATCACATCAGTATTATAACTTTATCACATCAGTATTATAACTTTATCACATCAGTATTACAACTTTATCGCATCAGTATTACAACTTTATCACATCAGTATTATAAATTTATCACATCAGTATTATAACTTTATCGCATCAGTATTATAACTTTATCACATCAGTATTATAACGTTATCACATCAGTATTACAACTTTATCACATCAGTATTATAACTTTATCACATCAGTATTATAATACTGATGACATCAGTATTATAACTTTATCACATTAGTATTATGACTTTATCACATCAGTATTATAACTTTATCACATCAGTATTACAACTTTTTCACATCAGTATTATAACTTTATCAAATCAGTATTATAACTTTATCACATCAGTATTATAACTTTATCACATCAGTATTATAACTTTATCGCATCAGTATTATAACTTTATCACATCAGTATTATAACTTTATCACATCAGTATTACAACTTTATCACATCAGTATTATAACTTTATCACATCAGTATTATAATACTGATGACATCAGTATTATAACTTTATCACATCAGTATTATGACTTTATCACATCAGTATTATAACTTTATCACATCAGTATTACAACTTTTTCACATCAGTATTATAACTTTATCAAATCAGTATTATAACTTTATCACATCAGTATTATAACTTTATCACATCAGTATTACATTTTATCACATCAGTATTGCAACTTTATCACATCAGTATTACAACTTTATTACATCAGTATTATAACTTTATCGCATCAGTATTATAAATTTATCACATCAGTATTATAACTTTATCACATCAGTATTACAACTTTATCACATCAGTATTATAACTTTATCACATCAGTATTATAACTTTATCACATCAGTATTACAACTTTATCACATCAGTATTATAACTTTATCACATCAGTATTATAACTTTATCACATGAGTATTACAACTTGATCACATCAGTATTATAACATTATCACATCAGTATTATAACTTTATCACATCAGTATTATAACTTTATCACATCAGTATTACAACTTTATCGCATCAGTATTACAACTTTATCACATCAGTATTATAAATTTATCACATCAGTATTATAACTTTATCGCATCAGTATTATAACTTTTATCACATCAGTATTATAACTTTATCACATCAGTATTACAACTTTATCACATCAGTATTATAACTTTATCACATCAGTATTATAATACTGATGACATCAGTATTATAACTTTATCACATCAGTATTATGACTTTATCGCATCAGTATTATAACTTTATCACATCAGTATTACAACTTTTTTCACATCAGTATTATAACTTTATCAAATCAGTATTATAACTTTATCACATCAGTATTATAACTTTATCACATCAGTATTATAACTTTATCACATCAGTATTATAACTTTATCACATCAGTATTATGACTTTATCACATCAGTATTATAACTTTATCACATCAGTATTACAACTTTATCACATCAGTATTACAACTTTATCACATCAGTATTATAACTTTATCACATCAGTATTACAACTTTATCACATCAGTATTATAACTTTATCACATCAGCATTATAACTTTATCACATCAGTATTACAACTTTATTACATCAGTATTATAACTTTATCACATCAGTATTATAACTTTATCATATCAGTATTACAACTTTATCACATCAGTATTATAACTTTATCACATCAGTATTATAACTTTATCACATCAGTATTACAATATTATCACATCAGTATTATAACTTTATCACGTCAGTATTATAACTTTATCACATCAGTATTACAACTTTATCACATCAGTATTACAACTTTATCACATCAGTATTATAAATGTATCACATCAGTGTTACAACTTTATCGCATCAGTATCACAACTTTATCACATCAGTATTATAACTTTATCACATCAGTATTACAGCTTTATCACATCAGTATTATAACTTTATCAAATCAGTATTATAACTTTATCACATCAGTATTATAACTTTATCACATCAGTATTATAACTTTATCACATCAGTATTATAACTTTATCACATCAGTATTATGACTTTATCACATCAGTATTATAACTTTATCACATCAGTATTACAACTTTATCACATCAGTATTACAACTTTATCACATCAGTATTATAACTTTATCGCATCAGTATTACAACTTTATCACATCAGTATTATAACTTTATCGCATCAGTATTATAACTTTATCACATCAGTATTACAACTTTATCACATCAGTATTATAACTTTATCACATCAGCATTATAACTTTATCACATCAGTATTACAACTTTATCACATCAGTATTATAACTTTATCACATCAGTATTATAACTTTATCATATCAGTATTATAACTTTATAACATCAGTATTATAACTTTATCACATCAGTATTACAACTTTATCACATCAGTATTTATAACTTTATCACATCAGTATTATAACTTTATCACCTCAGTATTACAATATTATCACATCAGTATTATAACTTTATCACGTCAGTATTATAACTTTATCACATCAGTATTACAACTTTATCACATCAGTATTATAACTTTATCACATCAGTATTATAAATTTATCACATCAGTGTTACAACTTTATCGCATCAGTATTATAACTTTATCACATCAGTATTATAACTTTACTAGAAATACGTGTACACAACAACCCCTCGCCCACCGTAATAGGCGATAAAAATCAATAACCCATTGATTTGCCAATCGAATGGACTTTATAGAAAACACTACATGTATCTCTGAGAGCCTTTAAACTATCAATCTTGTGTTGTTCTGAATTTCATTGTTTCATAATTAGACATCAAACTAAATAACTCAAAGTGTTTACTTTTTTGGGTGCATTATTATATCAACCTGCAATGATTAAGATTTGTTTCATATGTAAAGGCCGGATCCTCACTGTGATGTCACACTGTATAATAACTTACTGAAAATGCATGTATATATATCTTTGGGATTATTCAATCAAAGCACTCAAAACTCAAAGCGTACAAAAAGTATCTCACTACTGACAATTAATTAATCATTTTGAGGCTGCTACGTACATAACTAGCAGGTTTTGCTATATATAATACAGGGCATCATTTTTCACATTATTATAAATTCTAGTTAATATTTGTTACTATTATTAAGTTACAACATTATTTGTTACTATTATTATTAAGCAAAAACTTGAGTAAAAAGTGCCAACAGATTGCCTGTTATGCATTTTGAAACATTTTTCTATACCGTTTATAATCTCTCCCACTCAAAACCCCTTTGGAAGTAAGTTGTAGTGTTTCTGGGGAAACACTTTTGTCCTTGGAATAGAACTGCATATGCAATGCCGGTTTTATATATATATTTAAGCTACTCTTGTTTAAGTGCTTTCTGAAGGATATTTAAAGTAGATTTTATTAACATAGATTTTATTACATTTCTTACAAACAAACAATCAAATGTAAAATTAATATAATATGTGTGATCACTCGAATTAAAAGTATTACCTTCATCAACAAATCTGGCAACACACTAATTGGGCATGCACCACAAGAGCATTTATATGTGCATTTTTTTAAATTGGGGGAATAAAATATGATTCTGGACATATAAATTAAACAGCTTTATTCCCATGGAACTGAACCTGAGAGACTTTTTTTGAATATCATCATCTTGTAATCTGTTATAAATAGGGCTTCACTTTTGTAACTATAATGTATCATTTTGATAAAGGAGCAGGGTCCCGATACATTAAAAACTAAGCAAATGTGTTTAGAGTATTTTTTGAAGGTGCGGTATATAATGTTTATAAACCTGAACAGAAGAAGATATATGCAAGTGGAGGCCAGGCCAGGCATAACATGTGTAGGTCTATAAACATGTACAATGCTTGTTTACACTACTCAAATGTACAAATGCCTTTATTCCCATACAAAAATTAAAAGCACAACATTGTCATTGATGCAATGCATTACAGTAAATTATATCACATCATCACCACATTGATCAAGGGTGCACTTCACCTGCTTGTTGGTTGAGCTGACACATCCATGCAATATATCTCGTATTATAAAATAATCGGAAGTAAATGAGCGACAACATGCTGTCTGATTGAGATAAAAAACCGTGTCATATCAGTCAATATTAAAGCATAAGCTAAGCTGACGTGTTCCTCGCGTAGATTTTGTCGTTTTTGACGTAGTGTAAATCACAAAAGGAAGTCAAAGAATACCTGGATACAAGACTAATCAAGGTACTAACACAAGAGAATGTTTTAACTGCAACGTTGAATACATTTTCATCGCTAAAATCGCTAACATGTTTTCCTAGCAACGCACATAGCAACGCCGCTTATAACAGTTAAATCTGCATTTTTCATGGGCTTTTAGTGTTAATTTAATGGTGTTATTTTATAAAAGGAATAAAAATCTTTGTCTTGTGTGATTATCGAGTTATAATGGCACTCGAGAAGTTAGTAAAACACAGTGGCGAAGCTGGTCGTAGCAACTGGTCATATGTAAATAGTTTCAAAATTTGCATGCCGTACGACGAAATGCTAACCTAATATCATCAAAACCCTAAACCTAACCCTAAATCTAGCCAAATTACTAACCCTAACCAAAAAAACTATGCAGAAAAGGCAAATTAATTGCTCAACACAGACTCGCAGTGTACTATTATTAGCCATTATTTGAGAAATTATTAATTTATTTACCTTTATTTGTGTCTGTTCTTGCCCGTTAACACTGCAGTCTACAATTACGGCTTGAAATCAGCTGAAAAAGTCTGTATTATTTGATGCTTTAGTCCAGAGGTTCTGCAACTTCTAGTACGCCGCCCGCTCCGAAAACCCAAAGCCGCCGCCTCCCTAGCCTCCCCCAAAAAAACGCTTTCGGTTTTCGGGGGGGGGGGGGGGAGGGCGGCGGCGTAAAGGTACGTTTGTCGCGCTGACGTCAATTTAAATTTAAACGCCAAATGTAACTTCCCAAAAGCCGTTTATAGTACGTACGTCCCAATCACAATTCCTAACCCTAATAATCCTAACTTAACCCCTTGCACTGCCAAATTATCCCTCTCTAACCCCAATTTTCCTTTGTTACCACGGCAACAATAAAGGATCGTTTACCATACATACATACAAATATATATATATTCCGACATAAAGGCTACTTTCACTTCCCCTTGCATAAAAAAGCGCGGGAAAAAATTCCGTCAAGATTAGCACCCTCGCCCCAGGGCCTTCGGCCCTGGACGGCGCTTCGCGCCGCCGGGCGAGGGGATTACATCAGTATTACAGCTTTATCACATCAGTATTATAACTTTATCACATCAGTATTACAACTTTATCACATCAGTATTATAACTTTATCACATCAGTATTACAACTTTATCACACCAGTATTATAACTTTATCACATCAGTATTATAACGTTATCACATCAGTATTATAACTTTATCACATCAGTATTATAACTTTATCACATCAGTATTATAACTTTATCACATCAGTATTATAACTTTATCACATCAGTATTACAACTTTATCGCATCAGTATTACAACTTTATCGCATCAGTATTATAAATTTATCACATCAGTAATACAACTTTATCGCATCAGTATTATAACTTTATCACATCAGTATTATAACTTTATCACATCAGTATTATAACTTTATCACATCAGTATTATAACTTTGTCACATCAGTATTATAACTTTGTCACATCAGTATTATAAATTTATCACATCAGTATTATAACTTTATCACATCAGTATTACAACTTTATCGCATCAGTATTATAACTTTATCACATCAGTATTATATCTTTATCGCATCAGTATTATAACTTTATCACATCAGTATTACAACTTTATCGCATCAGTATTACAACTTTATCGCATCAGTATTACAACTTTATCACATCAGTATTACAACTTTATCAAATCAGTTGTAATACTGATGTGATAAACTTATAATTAACTTTATCACATCAGTATTATAACTTTATCACATCAGTATTGCAACTTTATCACATCAGCATTACAACTTTATTACATCAGTATTATAACTTTATCGCATCAGTATTATAACTTTATCACATCAGTATTATAACTTTATCACATCAGTATTGCAACTTTATCACATCAGTATTACAACTTTATTACATCAGTATTATAACTTTATCACATCAGTATTATAACTTTATCACATCAGTATTACAACTTTATCACATCAGTATTACAACTTTATCACATCAGTTGTAATACTCATGTGATAAAGTTATAATACTGATGTGATAAAGTTATAATTAACTTTATCACATCAGTATTATAACTTTATCACATCAGTATTACATCTTTATCACATCAGTATTGCAACTTTATCACATCAGTATTACAACTTTATTACATCAGTATTATAACTTTATCGCATCAGTATTATAAATTTATCACATCAGTATTATAACTTTATCACATCAGTATTACAACTTTATCACATCAGTATTATAACTTTATCACATCAGTATTATAACTTTATCACATCAGTATTACAACTTTATCACATCAGTATTATAACTTTATCACATCAGTATTATAACTTTATCACATCAGTATTACAACTTGATCACATCAGTATTATAACATTATCACATCAGTATTATAACTTTATCACATCAGTATTATAACTTTATCACATCAGTATTACAACTTTATCGCATCAGTATTACAACTTTATCACATCAGTATTATAAATTTATCACATCAGTATTATAACTTTATCGCATCAGTATTATAACTTTATCACATCAGTATTATAACTTTATCACATCAGTATTACAACTTTATCACATCAGTATTATAACTTTATCACATCAGTATTATAATACTGATGACATCAGTATTATAACTTTATCACATCAGTATTATGACTTTATCACATCAGTATTATAACTTTATCACATCAGTATTACAACTTTTTCACATCAGTATTATAACTTTATCAAATCAGTATTATAACTTTATCACATCAGTATTATAACTTTATCACATCAGTATTACATCTTTATCACATCAGTATTGCAACTTTATCACATCAGTATTACAACTTTATTACATCAGTATTATAACTTTATCGCATCAGTATTATAAATTTATCACATCAGTATTATAACTTTATCACATCAGTATTACAAACTTTATCACATCAGTATTATAACTTTATCACATCAGTATTATAACTTTATCACATCAGTATTACAACTTTATCACATCAGTATTATAACTTTATCACATCAGTATTACATCTTTATCACATCAGTATTGCAACTTTATCACATCAGTATTACAACTTGATCACATCAGTATTATAACATTATCACATCAGTATTATAACTTTATCACATCAGTATTATAACTTTATCACATCAGTATTACAACTTTATCGCATCAGTATTACAACTTTATCACATCAGTATTATAAATTTATCACATCAGTATTATAACTTTATCGCATCAGTATTATAACTTTATCACATCAGTATTATAACTTTATCACATCAGTATTACAACTTTATCACATCAGTATTATAACTTTATCACATCAGTATTATAATACTGATGACATCAGTATTATAACTTTATCACATCAGTATTATGACTTTATCACATCAGTATTATAACTTTATCACATCAGTATTACAACTTTTTCACATCAGTATTATAACTTTATCAAATCAGTATTATAACTTTATCACATCAGTATTATAACTTTATCACATCAGTATTATAACTTTATCGCATCAGTATTATAACTTTATCACATCAGTATTATAACTTTATCACATCAGTATTACAACTTTATCACATCAGTATTATAACTTTATCACATCAGTATTATAATACTGATGACATCAGTATTATAACTTTATCACATCAGTATTATGACTTTATCACATCAGTATTATAACTTTATCACATCAGTATTACAACTTTTTCACATCAGTATTATAACTTTATCAAATCAGTATTATAACTTTATCACATCAGTATTATAACTTTATCACATCAGTATTACATCTTTATCACATCAGTATTGCAACTTTATCACATCAGTATTACAACTTTATTACATCAGTATTATAACTTTATCGCATCAGTATTATAAATTTATCACATCAGTATTATAACTTTATCACATCAGTATTACAACTTTATCGCATCAGTATTATAACTTTATCACATCAGTATTATAACTTTATCACATCAGTATTACAACTTTATCACATCAGTATTATAACTTTATCACATCAGTATTATAATACTGATGACATCAGTATTATAACTTTATCACATCAGTATTATGACTTTATCACATCAGTATTAGTAGTATAGAGAGTGGGGGTACGAGCTCAATCGATGTTGACTGTAAATATAAATACCGAAACATCATCAAATTTGTGCCAAATCGCGATTTTCCACAATTCGGTGTCATTTCGGTAATTCTACATTTACAGTCAACATCGAATAAGCTCGTACCCCCACTCTCTATACTACTATGGCGATCGTTAATGCAGCTTTACACCCCTCGCGTTTTCTACTCAATTAATGTCAAACACACGCGAGACTAGCGAAACAATACCAAATTTATACCAAATCGTGATTTTCGCCAAATTTGACGCTATTTCAGTCATATTTTCGCATTTTTTAAAAAATAGAATGTGTTGCTTCATCATTTTCACATATTTAAAAAATAGAGAGTGTCGTTTCATCATTTTCACATATTTAAAAATAGTCGTTTCAACGTTTTCACATTTTTCGCATTTGTGTTTGACAAACTATGGCTGGCGCGCTCTACCATTGTTTCGATTCACGCGCGAAAAAAAGCCACTAGATTGTGATTCTAGTGGTGATGTTTAATAAATTTCAGCGAGAGAGCCACTAGAGTCTAGTGTTAAATAGATTTCATATGCGAGTGTTCTACCTGCTATACGAATCAAGGCCACCTGTTGATGTTGCTAACAACAACATTCCATTACGAATAGCAACTACAACTTTTTAAAAAAATATTTTCACTTTGAAAATATATTTTCACTTTTAAAAAATGTTTTCAAAAAGTCGTGGTTGCTATTCGCAATGGAATGTTGTTGTTAGCAACACACACGTCGACCACCTGCTGTCGTGCAAGGTGTAGTGGCGATGGATAACGTGGCTAGCGTTGTGTTGTCTCTAGCTTTGAGCGTACTCGTTACGATTGTATACTATAAATATTGTGAATAAAAAACCGTTGTGTGAATGGGCTCGCGCGGTTGTTATGAAACCACCTGCTAGCGTGCAAATTAGTCCGCTCGCTCGCTATTTTCAGTGTTTGTCACCTCACTTCTGAAATGGTGGTCGTACATGTGCTTCGACGTTGTGATTCCTCCAGACAACAAGCCCAATAAAGGCACATATGGTGTCACAATCGCGACAATGCTCTCAACGTCTTTTTTTAATAATGGGTCTTTTTGTAGTTCGTCATTTAGTTCGTCAGGGTTCTCTATAGCGTTCAACCCGTTTAGTAAGCTAGCGAATTTGCTGATTAGCAAGTCGGTGAGAAAAGCGTTTGCAATTTCCATTCTCTTCAACTCATATTGGTGCCATATCTTATCAATAACTTTTGCGGATGCTTTTTTAATGTACGCTTCAGATTGGCTTACCACACCATCACCAGACAGTCTAATAAGTTCGGCTCTCCTAGCGTCAACGTCGTCTTCCACAGTCGGGGTGCTAGCGGTTCGAGTATCCTCAACCAATTCCTCAATCGTGGGGTTTTCTTCACTTTTGCGTTTCACCATCGCGCTATTAATTATACCCATATTTTATTGCGGAATAACAACTTCGTGACTGTATGGGTAGCGTAGTGAGATTTCGAGTCTAGCGTACTTGTGATTTTTTAATGCGGTCACAATCGCCGACGCTTCCTCTTTGCTAATGTGTCCAAGGTAATCGTCAATAACAACTTTCATATCAGTCTTACTCGGGCAGTAGAAGCAAATAAGCTTACTAATATTTTCTCTATACGGTTTTGCGATTGACGTCAATTGTTGTGTGATGACAATAACGCTCAACATAAAATGTCGCGCACTAAAAGCCAAGTTAACCAATTGACTAGTCCTATTCTTGACGTCCTGTCCACTCGCACAGTCGTCCAACACAATCAGAGTGTTAGTGCCTTTAAAAATGTTTGTTACACACTTGAGAACAGCGTCGACTTTGTCTTGTGTGCAGTCTATCGCTAACACATCAGGGTCACGTACATATCTCCAATCCTGATACGCTTTATTCCACTCGAAAGTAGGACAAATCAACACAATGTAGTCAAACTCGCCACAATACTCAGATTCCAATGTTTCTAACAAATAATGTGTCTTACCACAAGCTGTCATACCAACAATTAGCGCATTAAACGGAGTCTCCATTAAATTGCGTTTGATTTAATACTGGATTGATTGCAACCCATTGTTCATAAAGTTTACCAGCCCATCACTCACCACAAACACCCTGCACATGACATTCGCAGTCGTCGCTTTCTTAGTGATCTCAAGAAGCACACCAGATTGTGTGTTCACAATTTTTTTACCAGTGGCGACGTTGTAATTATCTTGGACGCTCCTCAAGTCGATGACCAACGCAAAACCATCTTTATAGAACTTCTGCATGGTCATGAACTGAGCGTGTTCTTCACTCAACCCAAACAATCGTTTCGCTTCTGCATAAAACTTCGACTTTGGAATGCCTTGCGAGTACACACTATTTGGTACACCTTCAATTGTGACTCTAACACTCTCGATATTTGGGTAAAGAAACTCCTCACTATCTGTTCGCACCTTATTCGTGAATAGCAACACAATTGCCTTCATGCTTTTTCTTGGTAGATTAACATTTTCGTTCACAATGGTCGTGCCTTTGTCCCATTCAGTGGTTTTCATCAACGTAACGTGCTCGTATGACAAACTACGGCCACTTGCGTAACCCGACGCTATTTCATCAGCAAGCTCCTGGTTATCGATCGTCTCATACTCAAGCTCGAGGTTTTCCAGAGTGTACCCACCCACAGCGCTACCGGATTGTGCCACCATGATGTCTGCGGCCTTCGGAAGTGTGATCACATACTGCAAGTTGTTGTTCATACTAAAAGGGGCGTACAACCCATGGTCATTCATGATTTTACCAAGCTTTATTCGCTGTTTCGTTCCAATCACACCAAACATCAACGCGTCACTAACTTTAACAACGTCTCCACTTGTCGCGCCACTATCGTCCTTAGAAATTAGCTTTCTCAAGTTCTCACCAGCAATACCATAATCAATCATTTGATTTCGCACAGTGATGCTTTCCCAAAGGTCGCGATAAACACCAGTGTAATTTTCCCCATTGTTGTCGTACACAGTTTCCCCAGCTAGTTTCACAACAAGTTTCTCACAAAGCAACTTGCTTACATTGCTCAAGAACCAACTTTTGGCGTTCGCATTCTTAAAGTCAAACACTAAACCCAACGACCCAGGCACCAAACAGCTACTAGCCTTGAGCTTCGGTATATCAATGTAAAGTTCCTCACCAGGACTGACCTTATTGGGGTTCAACGTGATCACATGCTGTGTTCTCACCCCTTTTATGACGCCCATGGTCGCTCGTCTAAAACCGGGGCTCAATTCTGCTGACGTGACGTTCATATACTTTGCATATGTTTTGTTACTACCGTTTTAGCTTGTAATAATCATACACAAACCACGCAAGTACCACCGCGAGTACCCACAGATTTTGAGCCAACCACGCGAGACCCTTCGCACCTAACGTCAACACATTGTAAACCAAGTTAGCCAACCCAACAGCCCATGGACCCATCTTCGTTATCGCGTTCTTAACAGCCTGCGCGAACGACTTCGTGGCTATAGCGCCTTTCATAACAGCAGACCTCCCAGCGATAATAATGGTTGTTATAATTCCAGCCACTGAAATTGCCACAGCGCTCAACCCAACCACATTTTCTTTAGCCCATTCCTTGAACTTCTGAAATCTGTCAATATCGACTTCTTGCTGCTCTCTAACCTCTTCTATTCGCCGTTGCTCAATGGTTCTGTCTCGCGCTTCTTCAAGCCCTACAATACGCTCACTCAATTCAAAGACAACACTCTCGTCGTCCTCGTCGTCTAGTTCGTCTGACGTTCTGTTTATCGTTTCTTGAAAGTGGTCTACCTGCGCTTGCAGCGCGCCATCGTCACCTACTCTTGATTCACGCAACACACCATCACTCGGATTAAGTACACCATTCAGCTCGCGGTTTTCGTTTTGTGATAGCCCAGGTATGTCGTCGCGATCCACTCTTGTTTCAATCACTGGGAAATCATCTGGGGTTACTTCTGATGTGGCAGCTGTTGTCTCTGTATTCTCAGGTATTTGATTAACTAACTGTTTGAACTGCTTGATCGCGTTTTTACTACTTACATCTTTACTGTAGACCAAACCATTTCTCCCAGGTATTAGAATTCGTTTGGGTTCCCCATATTCACCATCTTTGTTTATCGGTTTGAAAAGAATAGACCCCGAGTCCGTAACCTGTGACCTGTTGACTATTTTCCTTGACGCGTCGTCGTGGCGGCTTAGTCTTTTTTTATACAACTCACTTATTATCTTGTCTATTAGCTTGATTCTTTTTACATCGTTTTTTGTTAACTCTTTGTTGAATGTTTTTAGTTCACCCAGTCTTCTATCAATTTCGTCCGACTTTTCAAAAGCAAAATTGAAGCTTGCGTCATTGACATCACCATATGACCCCTGTTCAACAAACTCCACTGTTGGGACTTCTGTGTTAGTTCCCCCTACTGTCACCGTTTTACCATCGTCAGTGTCGATAAACGACGTTTCTTCTCGCCCACTTCGTCTTCTAGCTAGCTCACTTTTCATCCTTTTCAAATTGTCACTAACCCTAGCGTAACTAACACGAACGCTTTCCAACATATCGCTCACACCGTACCCCATAGTTATATCGCTAAGCTCCTTATCAGTCTCGACGATATCCTCTTCTAGTCGCTCGTCACTCATGTCTTTGTACTCACCCATGTTTTTCATCTCAAGGTCGTCGAAACCTTCCCCACCTCCTTCAGACATATTACATTAGCCCACATTTTGAATGTCGCTTTCCGGTATCCACGAATTATGTTTGCTTTCGTAACCTAACCATTTAACCAGCACCATCTTCTTTCCTCTAACTTTCTTTCTTTTCAACACCTTTTCAACTCTGTACACATCATCACCAGGTTTCTTATTGACCAGCGACAATTCCTGTTCGTAAAACTTCCCAATAATCTGTTCACCACTTATGTCCTCAATTTCGTACACATTTGGATCACCACGAATAACCTTTACCACTTTAAACAGCTCTTCAGTGAAGTTGGCTTCGTAGCCCTTCGTGAACACACTCTTGTATTTACTAATTCGAATTGATTGACCAACTCTAAACTTTGGCAATGGATTGTCTGCAAATTGATGACCAAACAAAGTAGTCCATACTTCGCTTTCATTTGACTTATTGACATCCTTTGGTTTCATCATAATACTGCGGTTCACACTGCTATTGTAATTACTCACAAACTGGTCTAGAACGTCAACCCATTTGTACGTTCCACGTGTGTAAAAGTACTTCCACATAATACTCTTGAGACTTCTATTGAAACGCTCAACAACAGCAGCCTTTTTATCACTCTTTGTGCTGAAATATTTAACACCACGTTCTTTCAACAAACTTTTCACCCCAACATTGTAGAATTCGAGTCCATCGTCAAATTGGGCTAACTTAGGCGTGGCTCCAAACCGATCTTTAAAATCGTTCAACAACTTCCCAACAGCCTCAGTCATGCTCTTAGTGTCTTTTCTATAAACTGCAATACCAAAAGCGTATCTACTCAATATTTCAATGCCTGTCAATATCCAGTAATAACCGCCATTCTGTTTTGAGTACTTACTCATGTCCACTAAGTCCATTTGAAGCTCTTCACCGAGGTAATCAACAAAAGTCGTGCGGAACTTGTGTCTTCTCACAATGGGTTTGTACCTAGTGTAAGTGTCCTGCGCTGTCAACCATTTTTTCACTGTTTTTCTAGTTACTTTCAATCCGTCTCCCAATGCACTTTGATACAACCTCTCTGCACCAGTGTACCCTGTCTTAGGATTATAATAGATGTCTCTCAACCCTTGCTCTGTTTCCACACCAAGTTCCATATAATTCACACAATATACAGTTCCAATAGCACCGCACCAATTTTAAGATTGCCATTATTTGGTTTGACGCGAAATGTCATACTTGAGTAAACGCCTTTTTTAATACCCACCTTTGACTCAATGTCCACATGACGTTGCACTGACCCTTTCAAAGACTGTTCGGTGGGTATTGGTAACGTTGTGATCACATCGCTACGCTTCCCATCGATGCCCACGTTGCTCCCCGTCTCAACAATGTCGCACGAGATTTCTACGTACTTCAGACCTTTGTACATGTCGACCTCGTTTGGGCTAGTGTGCCACTGTGAGTCATTCTGGATCACCTCACCCTTCGCGAAACCTAGTAGAGGCCCAAGGGTGTCTAACACAGCCGAGCTACTAACCTTGACTCTACATTTACCTGTGGGCGTTAGTTTCTCTATCTCAAGATCCACCTTACGCTCGCTAGACTCGTGTTTCAAGACTTTGACCAATGCGTCGAAGCTAAAGTACCCTTCACCCACTTTAATCTTTTTAAAAGAGCCAGCCCTAGAGCTATCCAGCGTGAAGACCTGAATGCTGTCATCATTTGTTGTGTTATGGTAGTCCCAAAACACAGTGGCTGTCTTGACCACAATGTACGGGTTATCGTGTATGACCATCATCGCGTTGTCAAAGGACACGACTTTCTCTACACCTTCAATGAATACTGTCAACTTTCGCATTGTGTATAACATATGGTATATTATATGCAGAAAGCCCTTCATAACTACTATGGGAAGTACTACAAACGTGCGATGGCGAACACATCGAAGGCTACACACGACGCGAAGGCAGACCTCATCGAAAAGTATCCTCACGCTACTTTAAGCAAATTCGAGTTCTATCCAAATATTTCGCAAGATGGTAAAATCGTGAATGTCGACATATATTTCAGAAACAATGACATCCTCAGCACAGACATAACCAGCACGACTTTCAAAAACAACAAAAACATGTGGAAGTGGTTACACAATAGCAAGTTCCCAATAATATGGCAAGGCGGTGGAACTACCCAACCACTACCAAAAGGTCATAAAAACCACTGGGGGCTTTGGGATGGCTACCCAACAGAAAACGTGTTAAATTATCCAGTGAATAATTTCAAAGTTTTCGTTAACCAGAGTAGCTACTTCATGTCGAAGCTACCAGTCTTACAAATCACCACGTCAAAGACAAAATCAGAGTGGGATGACAGCGAATCTTACTACCGTGTTGTGTTTGCGACGTATTGTGCGAGTTTCTGTTGTGGAGTGTCGTTGCAACATTTATCAGTGTCACAAGAAGTCCACCCCGTGGTCACAAGCGTGATGAGATTTCATTTGTACTTCACCATTAGAAGACTTCTCAGAAGAATGGAAGGTGGTGAGACCATGAAATCAATAAGTAGAGAATTCAACGCTTCTGAATTGTATGGTAAGATTTCCAAAATCCCTAGAAGGCACTACTACCAGAATAAAGTCCTGAGCGATGGCACAACGGGTGAAACCAGAGTCTACACACTCAACGACATTCAGAACGATTATAAACGATACGTCGCGCGATTGTCAGACGGCTTTACCAATATTGGGCTGCAATATCTAAACCAAAGCATAGAAGCCTTCGTGTACTCCACACTTGGTGCGCAAGCGAGAACACGTGTATCAGTCGTTGGTGGTTCTGCAGGAAGTCTAGAAACCCAACAAGAGTTCCGAAAGTTGTTCGCTGACAGTGTTGTACAGTACGACGTATCGACATGGATTCTCAACATGAATAAATCGATTAGAGACACCAACGTTGTTCAAAATCTTGCAGTGTCGCCAAGTACGTGGTTAATGCCAAGCAACGTGGTGATCCTCAAGAACAAAATCGCTGGGTACAACAACTTATTAAAGATTGCCACAGAGTCCATGAAATTTGGGGTGAACACAAGCTTGAATGCAACAACACCAACAATCACGGCTAAAAAAGTCCATCAGGAAAATGTGACGACTCACTCCCTAGTAGTACCAACGAATCCCGCGAAGAAAAAAGCTCACCAAGAAAATGTGGTGGCTAAAAAAGTTCACCAAGAAAGTGCGGCACCACTTCCTATGAGAAAAACAGTGGCCACAAGTAAGTCAGACACGACAACATTGGCGATAGTGTTAGGGTTCTCAGCAGTCTCTGGCTATCTAGTAACCAAATACACCTTCAGGTAGTAATGAGTCTAAACTATGGGTATGAGTCTGACGACCCTCACGATAAAATACTAAAGAGAACGAAAAGGCATCTGGACGAAGATCCCAAATTAAGTGCGACTGGTGGAAGGATGTCTGGAATAATAGACATGCAGGGCTCAGCAATAAAAAACGTAGCAGATCCAGTTGATGACTCAGATGCTGCCAATAAAAGAACTCTAGAGCAATTACTATCAGGTTTCCTCAAGAGTCAGTCCTACAACATTGTTCTCGACTTCAACGTTAGCGCACACGCCTTGAAAAATGTGGAATTTCACACCAATGGTTCAAACAAAGTGAAAGCCATTGGTGAAACAAGTAAATTAGCGCAAAACGACCCAACCTATGGTCCTATTATTGGCATCAGCAGTGCAGGTCAAAGTTTTCTATCCCCCGTGTTAACACCACTCCCACTTGAGTCAGGTCTCCATTTTAATTGCCCCAGTATGCAATGGTGTGATCTTTCTATTTTTGTTGTAGTGCGGCTACCCACGAGAGCCACGGGGTCAAATTGGGAGACAATTATATCAAACGACGACGGTCAGTGGGATAAGTTCATAGGGTACAAGACTGGCATGACCAATGGACTCGCGTATGGTGGTAGCAACCCAGCAATGGAGAGCATATGCACTATTCCGAGTAGCGTTGACCTCACAAAAATGCATATGATATCAATACACTGGCAAATGAGCAATTCGCACGTCAGGGTCAACAACGTCAAGTCAACCGATTCAGACTTCATAGCGAACATGAAAAAGATAGGCACACCCTATGGAACAATTTTTGGAATACACCGACCAAGAATACCACTCGCACCTTACGCGTACCCATCGTTGATAGAATTCTACGGTGTGAAAATTGTGAGTGGTTACATGACGAACCGAGACATCATAATCATGGGTGGAAAAATGATGAAGGAATATGGTATAAAGTAAATGGGAGCGTGTATTTCGAGGCCCCATGAAATATATAAGATAAATAAAACGACTGACCACATGTTCAAAGCTGGTGGATCGTTTGGCCGTGGTGACGTGACTCTCGAGCTCCACGCTGAGATTGGTATGAGATCTAAAAAGACTTACGGCGAACCTATTATGTTACCAGAGTCAGACACTGTGGGAGTGGTGGGAGACGTGACCTAAGTTAAGATGGGTTGGTTTAGAAAGCTGGTTCGTAACATTAGAAACTTTTTCAGGCGGCGTGGTAAAGTGAAGAACAAATCGAGCGCTAAAACACATCTGGTGCATTGGTACTCAACAAATCAGATCTATAAAGACCCTAACAAGGACTGAGTGGATTGACGCGCCAATCAGTGAAAAAATATTTTTGTGGGGCTATAGTAATGGCAACCAACTCAGCGCAACTATTCGATTTCGATGGTTGTCAAATCACGACGGTTGTGAATAATGGTGAAACGTGGTTCAAAGCAAGAGAAGTCGCGAGCGCTCTAGGTTACGCTAAACCAAAAGATGCAGTGCACGACCGTCGAACCTGATTGTAAAATGAAGATGGAGCAGGCCTCATTTATCAACGAACTTGGGGTCTACTCGTTAGTGTTCTCGAGTAAAATGGAGCGTGCGAAACACTTCGGAAGGTGGGTGCACTCAGAAGTCTTACCAAGCGTTAGAAAGGGTTTAGCTGACGTTGGTCTCAAGCACAATCAGTTTAAAATGATCACTGAGTTCGATCTTCATACGAAAGTCGTTGGTTTTCTTAGGAAATACTATCCAGAGGCTATTTCGATAGCTGCTTGTGGTGAGAATCAAGACACTTCGAGTAAAAGAATAAATTCGTGGAAAAAAGGTTACCAACGTGGAACACCTGACTTGATTATTGCTAATGCAAACCGACAGCACAGCGGGCTTGTGATTGAGTTCAAGAACCCAGGTGGCACAGGCAAGACATCCAAAGAGCAAGAGTCTCTGTTGCTCAGATACAAATCCGCTGGTTATCTAACACTCTTGTGCGACTCGTACGACGAGGCTATTACCGCGGTAATAAAATATTTCTTCGACGTTGGGTTTCAGTGCTCTCACTGCCTTCGTAAATTTAAAAATAAATCAGCGTTGAGTAACCACGAGAGACGCTACTGTAAAGAGACTTTTTAGACAGTGAGTAATGGTCGAGTTAGCACTCGTTCTCGTTGTTGAGACGACGCTTGAGGTGGCAACTGCTCCAGCATTTTTTAAAGACGTTTTTAACTTAGTAAAAAGAGCGTCTGTGAAACTTTCTCTCTTTATTTCACAAACCTTCTGACCACTGTGTGAAAAAATGTTTCTATGAGACATTGGACGCTCCATGTGACCAATGTCTAAATTTAAAAAAGTGGGGCGTATTGAGAACACCCTTAATTTTGTGTGGAAGGATGATGACGTCTGCACACTGCGCGGTATTGCTCAGCACCACCAACAAACGATGGTCCTGGATTGTATCTCCAATTGAATGGTGCATCAACAGTTGTTCCATCGGCGTCACGACAAACAGCGCAGTACGCTTTTAGAAACGTGATGTCGTCTGCTACTGGAAAGAGTGTGTCGAGCTCACCAAGTCTTTTTAAGTGCTCCGTTGTTATGAGACCACAAATAATGACGTGAATGCCAGCTTTAATGTATTCGCGAATGACTGACAGATCAGAGTACCAATGACCTTCATCAATGCCAATGACGTCGTAGCCAATTAGTTTGGAAGAACTTGGAAGGTCAGTGATTAACTCTGCAGGTAAACTGTCTGATCCAACAACAATGGTCTGACGATGTGTGGAGAACGCGTGGTCAGTTCGCCTGGTGTCGCCTGCGTTGTTCATGTAAAGGACTTCGAGCCCTGACTTACTTAACGCAACTAACCTGCGGAGAGTCTCTGTCGTTTTTCCTGCGAACATGGGACCAATCACGATTTCTAGTTTACCAACTTTCTTCATGATTACTATACCTCCAGAAGAAATACTCTATCCTGTTGCGGCAACTGCTGCTCGTTGTTGAATATCCGCTGAAGCTCCAAGTTTTTAAGATGGGACTGCGAGCTCTCATGTCTCAAGCGGTGCAGTGGGTCATTGGTGGTCACACCGCATGGGTAGCAGACGTACACGCTCTCACCTCTCGCAAAGTGTTTGTGGGTGGGTGAGAGTACGTGGTCCCTGATATCGTCCACACCTAGTATCTCGTTACACCCCACCTTGCAAACGTGAACGTCGCGGTTTGCGGCGAGCTCTAGCCACGCTTTGGCTTTGGTTGGGCATGGTTTCCATAGAAGGGTTGCTAAGAACACTTGGAGGAAATTGCCGAGTGACGTAGCGGTGAACTCGCTGGGGTTGTTCAAGTAGACGCCACCTGCTAACATAAGGTACTTGAATGATGTGTAACACCACACAGGGATTATGCCAGATAAGTCGTTGGCAATCACGTTGACTCTACCCTCAAGAAGATCAATCCACATATCGAGAAGACGCCTCGCACAGTTGACCTGAGAGCTAAACCGCTCTGATAGCTCTTCGTAGCAGGGGGCGAAGAACAGGTTGCATTGTTCAAAGTACCCATTTAAGACGGTGGGTCCAGGAGCACCTCGTGGGGTAGACACACTGGTAAAGGCCGTTCTCAACATGTTGGCAATGTCTTCTTCGCTAATTTCTCGGGCTTGAGTCATTATGTTATACTCCCAGAGAAAAACCCTTATTTTTTAGTGCGTTTGGTCTGGGACTGTGAGGCACCTGTGAGGTCATCTGTGAGGTCTCAGCCTTGAGGGTCTCAGCTTCGAGGGTCGTCTGTGAGACACCTGTGAGGTCGTCTGTGAGTAAGATAACATGTGATAGTGTATTAGATGGTTGAAGACTCACAGACGGCTGTTGAAGCGAAGATTACGGCTGATGTGAAAAGTGTTAAGGTGAAGGACCCAAAGCGTGTCGCTGCTGGTAAAAAGTTGGCTGAGATATCGAAAGCCGCGAAAGAAAAGAAAATGCGTGAAATGATAGTCAACGAAGAACAGGGTAGTGAGTGGAGCTATGGTTACATTGTTGGGACACTTGGTGTTATCATTGCTGGTGCTTCGTTATGGTACACAATTAGCAGTGAAAAAGAGACACAATTAGAACCTGTGAGTACTGCACTGGGTAGTGTGTCAGAGAGCCATAAAACTTGTCGTCCAGCGTTAGACACATTTGATTCTTGAACAAAACACACGACAATGTATATGGCTGCGATTGATCGAAAAGAACTTATGAACGAATTGTACGACGCGCTTCTTGTTACGACTGGTGCTGTGGTAGTGAGCATGATTTCTAAAAGGGCTTTGGGAGAACCACTGGGAACACCAGAGACTGTGAAAGGCATAGTGAAACTTGCTGCAGCTGTTGGTGCAGGAACGTTGTTAGTAAAATGGATGCAATCGAAAAAGTGGATACCGACAGATCCATTCAAATCAACGTAAGTTAATGGCGAGTGTTGTGGCTGGAGGGATTTTTAATGCAGTAGCTTTTGCAGGCGCCGGCTTTATGTTTTCGAAGTTTAACCACACGGGTTACGAAGCTGAGATGAAAAGACACAACCATGCGTTGGAACAGCTAGCCAGCGCGAAAGAAGTGTGGTATGAGAATGAGGTCGCTAAGAAAGATAAGATCCAGCGTTTACGACAACGGCTCTCTGACGCTAATGCTGACATCAATGACACAAACCATGCGTTGGAAGAACTTAGAAGCGTAATGACCATTCAGTACAGCGGTCGAGTGTTCACTGAGAGTCCGAATATTGCGGATTACTACCAACCGAGTGCGGAAATGAAGGAATACCAATTGTTGTTTGTTGGCGCGCTAGGTTTGGGTAGTGGAATAGTAGTATGGGTGCTAACTCGATAAAAAAATGTTGGAGTAGTATAAGAGTGATGGACAAACTTATGAGGCAGATGAGTTATGGCTTGACAATTGACGAGATCGCGAATGAGACACAAATTGAGTGTGGAGGCACCTCCAGAATTCACTACTGCTCACATTGTGACGTTGTGAAAAACATTACTGACTGTGGTGGGTACGCGTGTCCAAAGTGTGGCGACATCGAATGGGGCTACATTCAGAGTTTTAGTGACATGGGACTCACACGACTAAAAAGTGTTCACAAACGGTCTTGGTGGATGGGGAGGAGACTACGGAACGTTGTGAAGGGTGAGCACCTTGAGTTGATAAAAAAGGACTTCTTGAAAGTTGTCAATGTGCTGTACTCGTGCAATTTGATAAAGGGTAGAAACGTTAGCAGATACGGGTACTACATTATTAGGTTGTGTCACAGAAGACAACTTGAGACACTCGAGAAGGTGTCAGACCTCAAAGACGGGAAGGTGAAAGAGAAGTTCGACGACAATTTGTTTGGGGTGGTGTACCCAAAGCTGGGATGGTGTGAAAGTGGTGATTATTACTACAACGAGTGGCTTAGGAAAAATAATAAGTGTAGTATATAGAAGCCATGGGTGACGTCACAGAAAACTCGCTCGCTAGAACTGGTGCAGCCGTTGTAAATCCGCTAACAGGTAGAGCAGTCAACGTTCACGGGCGAGTCTACAACCAACTTGTTAGAGATGGTGTTTTTAGTGACACGACAAGCGCGACTACTCTTAATCCACTGACAAACAGACGAGTTAACGTTGGTAGTCGGACGCACAACCGTCTTGTTAGAGATCAGGAAGCACGATCCACAGTTGAAGACCCACGACTGTTGGATCGAGCGTTGAGAGGGTTCACAAGGTCTTATGGAGTCGAGGTGGTTAGCGACAGAGACATCAATCAGGTAAACGGTAGTAGAAGCGCTGTCATCAACCTTTTGAGACGCGAGTTGGGTGAGACTAACGGAATGAAAGTGGTAGAGACAGTTAAGGTCACTTTTGAGAAAGCTTTAGAGCTTGATAAGACCACATATAAAACTGCCTACTTTAACAGCGGAACGTTTGTCGTCACTAATGAGCGTGATATTGAGGATGTTGCCAATCGTGGATCGGAACAGATCTTGACGCGGATAGCTGGGTGGTTATCTGAGGGGTCTGGATGGACTATCGACAAAATAGATGCACACTACGTCAATATCGCTATTTACAGACCTCTGCGTGGGAGTAGTTACATTGTGTTGCCAAAGGAGCTGCGCAACAGTATGAAGGGCTTGATAAACGTGAATAACGATGATGACAACGAGTGCTTTAGATGGTGCCACCTTGCACATAAGTTCCCTGTTGGAAAAAACTCCGATAGAACGTCAAAGTACGTCAGCCATGTCGGCGAGCTGAATTACGATGGAATTGACTTCCCAGTCGCACTCAAAGATTACAACAAGATCGAAAAGGCTAACGATATTAGCATAAATGTTTTTGGGTATGAAAATAAGCAGCCATTCCCTGTGTACGTTTCTAAGGAGGCGTACCCTGACCATATGGACCTACTGTTGATAACTAACGATGTGGGTAACAAGCATTATGTGTATATTCACGATTTCAACAAGTTTATGTACCGTCAGACAAAGCACAAAGCTAGAAAACACTTTTGTAGATATTGCCTGCAGTGTTTTACCCGAGAGGACGTGCTTGAACGCCATGTGGAAGTATGTTTGGTCATTAATGGGAAGCAAGCTATTAAAATGCCGCAAAAAGGTGCGAAAGTGAAATACGAAAATTTTAGTAGACAGCTAAACGTGCCATTTGTGGTGTACGCAGACTTTGAGGCTATCACACAGAAGGTGCACACAACAACACCGTCAAGCGAGCGTAGTTACACAAATGCTTACCAGAGGCACGTTGACTGTGGTTATGGGTACAAATTAGTTTGTTGCTATGACGACGAGTACAGTAAGCCAGTAAAAGTGTACCGCGGTGAAAATGCAGTTAACAAGTTCATTGAGGAGATGCTAGAAATTGTTGAGTATTGCAAAGAAATATCTGAGAGTCACTTCAACAAAGAAATTATAATGACTGACGACGACAAGAAGGACTTTGACGAAGCTGGGAGTTGCCATATTTGCAGTGTTGAGTACACTAGCGTTGACGTTAGAGTGAGAGACCACTGTCATGTGTCAGGTAAGTACAGAGGGTCTGCACATCGCGACTGTAATGTGAACTTTAAGTTGACTGACAAAATTCCTGTGATCTTTCATAACTTGCGCGGTTACGATAGCCACTTCATTATGCAGGAGATTGGCAAGTTTGGTCAAGACATAAATGTGATACCAAACAACATGGAGAAGTACATGGCGTTCATGCTTGGAAAAAGCTTGGTATTTTTGGACAGCTTTCAGTTCATGAGTAGTGGTCTAGACAACTTGGTGAAGAACCTACCAAGGGACGCTTTCAAATACACGTCAGAAGTGTTTCGCGATGAGGGTTTGGCACTAATGTCAAGAAAGGGGGTCTACCCCTATGACTACATGGACTCCTTTGATAAATTCGACGAACGCGAGCTACCCTCCAAAAACGATTTCTACAGCATTCTGAACGACGAGCACATTACGGAAGAAATGCACGAGCGCGCCATCGACGTGTGGGACTACTTCGACGTTGAAAACATGGGTGGGTATCACGACCTGTATTTGAAAAGTGATGTGCTCTTGCTTGCCGACGTTTTTGAGAACTTTAGAAAGACATGCCATCGCGAGTATAAATTAGACCCTTGTCATTATTTCACATCGCCTGGGTTGGCTTGGGATGCCATGTTGAAGATGACTGGAGTAGAACTCGAATTATTGTCTGACATTGACATGTTCCAGTTCGTAGAATTAGGTATGCGTGGCGGCGTGAGCTACATATGCAACAGACATGGTGTGGCGAATAATAAATACATGAAGGGGTACGACAAAGCGCAAGAGTCGAAGTATTTGATGTACCTTGACGCCAACAACTTGTATGGGTGGGCAATGAGTCAAAGTTTACCTACGGGTGGTTTCAAATGGTTGACTAAGAAAGAAATAAAAAAAGTCAATCTATGCGACTATCACAACGACAGTAAAAAAGGCTTACTGCTTGAAGTCGACTTGGAATACCCAGACCACTTGCATGACCTACATAACGATTACCCTCTGGCTCCTGAGAAGATGGAAATAACTGTTGACATGTTGTCGGAGTACTGCATGAAAATTAAAAATAAGTTTAATGTGAGTGTCGGTGGTGTGAAGAAGCTGGTGACTAACTTGATGGACAAAAAAAAGTATGTGTGCCACTATGGAAATCTGCAGTTGTACATAGACCTTGCATTGAAAATCAAAAAGGTTCATAGGGTCCTACAGTTTGACCAGTCCAAGTGGTTGGGCAAGTACATTGACTTTAACACAGTCAAAAGAACCGCAGCTAGGAACGCTTTCGAGAAGGACTTCTTCAAGTTAATGAATAATAGTGTGTTCGGAAAAACTATGGAGAACTTGAGAAAGCGTGTGGACGTAAGATTAGTGACCACTGCGAAGAAACTTGAAAAGCTTGTCTCGAAGCCGACGTTTGTGTCCTGCAAAATATTTAGCGAGAACTTAGTCGCTGTCCACAAAGTTAAAGAAACGCTGACACTAAATAGACCCGCATATGTGGGTATGTGCATACTAGACTTGAGCAAAACGCTGATGTACAATTTTCACTATAATTATATTATGAGAAAGTACTCTAGCGACACCTGTAGATTGCACTTCACTGACACTGACAGTCTGTTGTACTCAATCAAAACTGACGACGTCTATTCCGACTTTATGATGGAGTGCGAAAAGTTTGACAATAGCGACTACCCCGCAGACAGCCCATTCTTTTTTAGAGAGAATAAGAAAGTTATTGGGAAGATGAAGGACGAGTGCGCTGGAACGCCAATCATTGAGTTCGTTGGGTTGCGCAGTAAAATGTATAGCTATCTGAAAGAGGATGGAGGTGGTGGGAAAACTGCTAAAGGTATTAGAAAGAATATAATTAAAAAGGTAATCAGACACGAAGATTACAAAAGCGTGTTACTCAAGCAGAAACAGTTGCGACACACAATGAAGACCATTAGAAGTGTCAAACATCAGCTAGGTAGCTACGAAATTAATAAAGTGTCGCTATCCTGTTTTGATGACAAACGACACCTTTTAGAAGATGGCATTGACTCCTACGCATATGGTCACAAAAACATTGTAGTGAGAGATAACACATTGTCGCGATTGTGACACCATATGTGCCTTTCTTGGGCTTGTTGTCTGGAGGAATCACAACGTCGAAGCACATGTACGACCACCATTTCAGAAGTGAGGTGACAAACACTGAAAATAGCGAGCGAGCGGACTAATTTGCACGCTAGCAGGTGGTTTCATAACAACCGCGCGAGCCCATTCACACAACGGTTTTTTTATTCACAATATTTATAGTATACAATCGTAACGAGTACGCTCAAAGCTAGAGACAACACAACGCTAGCCACGTTATCCATCGCCACTACACCTTGCACGACAGCAGGTGGTCGACGTGTGTGTTGCTAACAACAACATTCCATTGCGAATAGCAACCACGACTTTTTGAAAACATTTTTTAAAAGTGAAAATATATTTTCAAAGTGAAAATATTTTTTTAAAAAGTTGTAGTTGCTATTCGTAATGGAATGTTGTTGTTAGCAACATCAACAGGTGGCCTTGATTCGTATAGCAGGTAGAACACTCGCATATGAAATCTATTTAACACTAGACTCTAGTGGCTCTCTCGCTGAAATTTATTAAACATCACCACTAGAATCACAATCTAGTGGCTTTTTTTCGCGCGTGAATCGAAACAATGGTAGAGCGCGCCAGCCATAGTTTGTCAAACACAAATGCGAAAATGTGAAAACGTTGAAACGACTATTTTTAAATATGTGAAAATGATGAAACGACACTCTCTATTTTTTAAATATGTGAAAATGATGAAGCAACACATTCTATTTTTTAAAAAATGCGAAAATATGACTGAAATAGCGTCAAATTTGGCGAAAATCACGATTTGGTATAAATTTGGTATTGTTTCGCTAGTCTCGCGTGTGTTTGACATTAATTGAGTAGAAAACGCGAGGGGTGTAAAGCTGCATTAACGATCGCCATAGTAGTATAGAGAGTGGGGGTACGAGCTTATTCGATGTTGACTGTAAATGTAGAATTACCGAAATGACACCGAATTGTGGCAAATCGCGATTTGGCACAAATTTGATGATGTTTCGGTATTTATATTTACAGTCAACATCGATTGAGCTCGTACCCCCACTCTCTATACTACTAGTATTATAACTTTATCACATCAGTATTACAACTTTTTCACATCAGTATTATAACTTTATCAAATCAGTATTATAACTTTATCACATCAGTATTATAACTTTATCGCATCAGTATTATAACTTTATCACATCAGTATTATAACTTTATCACATCAGTATTACAACTTTATCACATCAGTATTATAACTTTATCACATCAGTATTATAATACTGATGACATCAGTATTATAACTTTATCACATCAGTATTATGACTTTATCACATCAGTATTATAACTTTATCACATCAGTATTACAACTTTTCACATCAGTATTATAACTTTATCAAATCAGTATTATAACTTTATCACATCAGTATTATAACTTTATCACATCAGTATTACATCTTTATCACATCAGTATTGCAACTTTATCACATCAGTATTACAACTTTATTACATCAGTATTATAACTTTATCGCATCAGTATTATAAATTTATCACATCAGTATTATAACTTTATCACATCAGTATTACAACTTTATCACATCAGTATTATAACTTTATCACATCAGTATTATAACTTTATCACATCAGTATTACAACTTTATCACATCAGTATTATAACTTTATCACATCAGTATTATAACTTTATCACATGAGTATTACAACTTGATCACATCAGTATTATAACATTATCACATCAGTATTATAACTTTATCACATCAGTATTATAACTTTATCACATCAGTATTACAACTTTATCGCATCAGTATTACAACTTTATCACATCAGTATTATAAATTTATCACATCAGTATTATAACTTTATCGCATCAGTATTATAACTTTATCACATCAGTATTATAACTTTATCACATCAGTATTACAACTTTATCACATCAGTATTATAACTTTATCACATCAGTATTATAATACTGATGCCATCAGTATTATAACTTTATCACATCAGTATTATGACTTTATCACATCAGTATTATAACTTTATCACATCAGTATTACAACTTTTTCACATCAGTATTATAACTTTATCAAATCAGTATTATAACTTTATCACATCAGTATTATAACTTTATCACATCAGTATTATAACTTTATCACATCAGTATTATAACTTTATCACATCAGTATTATGACTTTATCATATCAGTATTATAACTTTATCACATCAGTATTACAACTTTATCACATCAGTATTACAACTTTATCACATCAGTATTATAACTTTATCGCATCAGTATTACAACTTTATCACATCAGTATTATAACTTTATCGCATCAGTATTACAACTTTATCACATCAGTATTACAACTTTATCACATCAGTATTATAACTTTATCACATCAGCATTATAACTTTATCACATCAGTATTACAACTTTATTACATCAGTATTATAACTTTATCACATCAGTATTATAACTTTATCACATCAGTATTATAACTTTATCACATCAGTATTACAACTTTATCACATCAGTATTACAACTTTATCACATCAGTATTATAACTTTATCACATCAGTATTATAACTTTATCACATCAGTATTACAATATTATCACATCAGTATTATAACTTTATCACGTCAGTATTATAACTTTATCACATCAGTATTACAACTTTATCACATCAGTATTACAACTTTATCACATCAGTATTATAAATGTATCACATCAGTGTTACAACTTTATCGCATCAGTATCACAACTTTATCACATCAGTATTATAACTTTATCACATCAGTATTACAGCTTTATCACATCAGTATTATAACTTTATCAAATCAGTATTATATAACTTTATCACATCAGTATTATAACTTTATCACATCAGTATTATAACTTTATCACATCAGTATTATAACTTTATCACATCAGTATTATGACTTTATCACATCAGTATTATAACTTTATCACATCAGTATTACAACTTTATCACATCAGTGTTACAACTTTATCACATCAGTATTATAACTTTATCGCATCAGTATTACAACTTTATCACATCAGTATTATAACTTTATCGCATCAGTATTATAACTTTATCACATCAGTATTACAACTTTATCACATCAGTATTATAACTTTATCACATCAGTATTATAACTTTATCACATCAGTATTACAACTTTATCACATCAGTATTATAACTTTATCACATCAGTATTATAACTTTATCATATCAGTATTATAACTTTATAACATCAGTATTATAACTTTATCACATCAGTATTACAACTTTATCACATCAGTATTATAACTTTATCACATCAGTATTATAACTTTATCACCTCAGTATTACAATATTATCACATCAGTATTATAACTTTATCACGTCAGTATTATAACTTTATCACATCAGTATTACAACTTTATCACATCAGTATTATAACTTTATCACATCAGTATTATAAATTTATCACATCAGTGTTACAACTTTATCGCATCAGTATTATAACTTTATCACATCAGTATTATAACTTTACTAGAAATACGTGTACGCAACAACCCCTCGCCCACCGTAATAGGCGATAAAAATTAATAACCCATTGATTTGCCAATCGAATGGACTTTATAGAAAACACTACATGTATCTCTGAGAGCCTTTAAACTATCAATCTTGTGTTGTTCTGAATCTCACTACTGACAATTAATTAATCATTTTGAGGCTGCTACGTACATAACTAGCAGGTTTTGCTATATATATAATACAGGGCATCATTTTTCACATTATTATAAATTCTAGTTAATATTTGTTACTATTATTAAGTTACAACATTATTTGTTATTATTATTATTAAGCAAAAACTTGAGTAAAAATTGCCAACAGATTGCCTGTTATGCATTTTGAAACATTTTTCTATACCTTTTATAATCTCTCCCACTCAAAACCCCTTTGGAAGTAAGTTGTTGTGTTTCTGGGGAAACACTTTTGTCCTTGGAATAGAACTGCATATGCAATGCCGGTTTTATATATATATTTAAGCTACTCTTGTTTAAGTGCTTTCTGAAGGATATTTAAAGTAGATTTTATTAACATAGATTTTATTACATTTCTTACAAACAAACAATCAAATGTAAAATTAATATAATATTGTGTGATCACTCGAATTAAAAGTATTACCTTCATCAACAAATCTGGCAACACACTAATTGGGCATGCACCACAAGAGCATTTATATGTGCATTTTTTTAAATTGGGGGAATAAAATATGATTCTGGACATATAAATTAAACAGCTTTATTCCCATGGAACTGAACCTGAGAGACTTTTTTTGAATATCATCATCTTGTAATCTGTTATAAATAGGGCTTCACTTTTGTAACTATAATGTATCATTTTGATAAAGGAGCAGGGTCCCGATACATTAAAAACTAAGCAAATGTGTTTAGAGTATTTTTTGAAGGTGCGGTATATAATGTTATAAACCTGAACAGAAGAAGATATATGCAAGTGGAGGCCAGGCCAGGCATAACATGTGTAGGTCTATAAACATGTGCAATGCTTGTTTACACTACTCAAATGTACAAATGCCTTTATGCCCATACAAAAATTAAAAGCACAACATTGTCATTGATGCAATGCATTACAGTAAATTATATCACATCATCACCACATTGATCAAGGGTGCACTTCACCTGCTTGTTGGTTGAGCTGACACATCCATGCAATATATCTCGTATTATAAAATAATCGGAAGTAAATGAGCGACAACATGCTGTCTGATTGAGATAAAAAACCGTGTCATTATTATATAAGTCAATATTAAAGCATAAGCTAAGCTGACGTGTTCCTCGCGTAGATTTTGTCGTTTTTGACGTAGTGTAAATCACAAAAGGAAGTCAAAGAATACCTGGATACAAGACTAATCAAGGTACTAACACAAGAGAATGTTTTAACTGCAACGTTGAATACATTTTCATCGCTAAAATCGCTAACATGTTTCCTAGCAACGCACATAGCAACGCCGCTTATAACAGTTAAATCTGCATTTTTCATGGGCTTTTAGTGTTAATTTAATGGTGTTATTTTATAAAAGGAATAAAAAGCTTTGTCTTGTGTGATTATCGAGTTATAATGGCACTCGAGAAGTTAGTAAAACACAGTGGCGAAGCTGGTCGTAGCAACTGGTCATATGTAAATAGTTTCAAAATTTGCATGCCGTACGACGAAATGCTAACCTAATATCATCAAAACCCTAAACCTAACCCTAAATCTAGCCAAATTACTAACCCTAACCAAAAAAACTATGCAGAAAAGGCAAATTAATTGCTCAACACAGACTCGCAGTGTACTATTATTAGCCATTATTTGAGAAATTATTAATTTATTTACCTTTATTTGTGTCTGTTCTTGCCCGTTAACACTGCAGTCTACAATTACGGCTTGAAATCAGCTGAAAAAAGTCTGTATTATTTGATGCTTTAGTCCAGAGGTTCTGCAACTTCTAGTACGCCGCCCGCTCCGAAAACCCAAAGCCGCCGCCTCCCTAGCCTCCCCAAAAAAAACGCTTTCGGTTTTCCGGGGGGGGGGAGGGCGGCGGCGTAAAGGTACGTTTGTCGCGCTGACATCAATTTAAATTTAAACGCCAAATGTAACTTCCCAAAAGCCGTTTATAGTACGTACGTCCCAATCACAATTCCTAACCCTAATAATCCTAACTTAACCCCTTGCACTGCCAAATTATCCCTCTCTAACCCCAATTTTTCTTTGTTACCACGGCAACAATAAAGGATCGTTTACCATACATACAAATATATATATATTCCGACATAAAGGCTACTTTCACTTCCCCTTGCATAAAAAAGCGCGGGAAAAAATTCCGTCAAGATTAGCACCCTCGCCCCAGGGCCTTCGGTCCTGGACGGCGCTTCGCGCCGCCGGGCGAGGGGATTACATCAGTATTACAGCTTTATCACATCAGTATTATAACTTTATCACATCAGTATTACAACTTTATCACATCAGTATTATATCTTTATCACATCAGTATTACAACTTTATCACATCAGTATTATAACTTTATCACATCAGTATTATAACGTTATCACATCAGTATTATAACTTTATCACATCAGTATTATAACTTTATCACATCAGTATTATAACTTTATCACATCAGTATTATAACTTTATCACATCAGTATTACAACTTTATCGCATCAGTATTACAACTTTATCGCATCAGTATTATAAATTTATCACATCAGTAATACAACTTTATCGCATCAGTATTATAACTTTATCACATCAGTATTATAACTTTATCACATCAGTATTATAACTTTATCACATCAGTATTATAACTTTGTCACATCAGTATTATAACTTTGTCACATCAGTATTATAAATTTATCACATCAGTATTATAACTTTATCACATCAGTATTACAACTTTATCGCATCAGTATTATAACTTTATCACATCAGTATTATATCTTTATCGCATCAGTATTATAACTTTATCACATCAGTATTACAACTTTATCGCATCAGTATTACAACTTTATCGCATCAGTATTACAACTTTATCACATCAGTATTACAACTTTATCAAATCAGTTGTAATACTGATGTGATAAACTTATAATTAACTTTATCACATCAGTATTATAACTTTATCACATCAGTATTGCAACTTTATCACATCAGCATTACAACTTTATTACATCAGTATTACAACTTTATCACATCAGTATTACAACTTTATCAAATCAGTTGTAATACTGATGTGATAAACTTATAATTAACTTTATCACATCAGTATTATAACTTTATCACATCAGTATTGCAACTTTATCACATCAGCATTACAACTTTATTACATCAGTATTATAACTTTATCGCATCAGTATTATAACTTTATCACATCAGTATTATAACTTTATCACATCAGTATTATAACTTTATCACATCAGTATTACAACTTTTTCACATCAGTATTATAACTTTATCAAATCAGTATTATAACTTTATCACATCAGTATTATAACTTTATCACATCAGTATTATAACTTTATCACATCAGTATTATAACTTTATCACATCAGAATTATGACTTTATCACATCAGTATTATAACTGTATCACATCAGTATTCCAACTTTACCACATCAGTATTACAACTTTATCACAAGGCATCAACGAGCAAATACAAGGCATTGACTAGCAAATACAAGGCATTGACTAGAAAATACAAGGCATTGACGAGCAAATACAAGGCATTGATGAGCAAATATAAGACATTGACTAGCAAATACAAGGCATTGACTAGCAAATACAAGTCATTAACGAGCAAATACAAGGCATCAACGAGCAAATACAACGCATTGACGAGCAAATACAAGGCATTGATAAGCAAATACAAGGCATCAACGAGCAAATACAAGGCATTGATGAGCAAATACAAGGCATTGACGAGCAAATACAAGGCATTGGCGAGCAAACACAAGGCATCAACGAGCAAATACAAGGCATTGACGAGCAAATACAAGGCATTGATGAGCAAATACGAGGCATTGATGAGCAAATACAAGGCATTGACTAGCAAATACAATGCATTGACTAGCAAATACAAGGCATTGACGAGCAAATACAAGGCATTGATGAGCAAATACAAGGCATTGACTAGCAAAATACAAGGCATTGACGAGAAAATACAAGGCATCAGCGAGAAAATACAAGGCATTGACGAGCAAATACAAGGCATTGACTAGCAAATACAAGGCACTGACTCGCAAATACAAGGCATTGACGAGCAAACACAAGGCATCAACGAGCAAATACAAGGCATTCACGAGCAAATACAAGGCATTGACGAGCAAATACAAGGCATCGACGAGCAAATACAAGAGTTTGATGAGCAAATACAACGCATTGACTGGCAAATACAAGGCATCGACGAGCAAATACAAGGCATCGATGAGCAAATACAAGGCATCGACGAGCAAATACAAGGCATCAACGAGCAAATACAAGGCATCAACAAGCAAATACAAGGAATTGACTAGCAAATACAAGGAATTGACTAGCAAATAAAATGCATTGACTAGCAAATACTAGGCATTGACGAGCAAATACAACGCATTGATGAGAAAATACAAGGCATTGATGAGAAAATACAAGGCATTGAGGAGAAAATACAGCATTGACGCGCAAATACAAAGCATCGACTAGCAAATACAAGGCATTGATTAGCAAATACAAGGCATCGACGAGCAAATACAAGGCATCGACGAGCAAATACAAGGCATCGACGAGCAAATACAAGACATTGACGCAGGGGCGGATCTAGACCGTAGCAACTGTAGCGCATGCTACAGTCAGATTTTGAGACAGATTTTGAGAAAATGATAACTAAATTTAAATTTAAATTGCAATAACACTTTTCAGACAGCTTTTCCAAGGTTCTGTGGTATCATTCTAAGCCATTTTGGTCATTTTGCGCTCGATATGCGTCCATTCATTGATTATTAACCCGCGATTGGGCACGCTCCTGAAACCCGCGCTTGCCTTGCCTCCCCCAAGAGCCTGCATTGCTCTTGGCTAGCGCTTGCCCGCATATAATGTCTAGCTACATAGCATCAGGCTAAATGCGCATTTGCTGTGTTGCAAGTGTGACATCGGCTACAGTCATACGAGAAAAATACCCGTAGCTGCTGCCGTAGGACTGTAGCGAAGATGTAGCAGACCAATCAAACGCCAGATTTCTATGACGTCGGCTACAGTTCACTGTAGCCGACGTCATATGCTCGCAGCTCTTGAATGATGTGATATTTACATGTAGTGCGCTACATTCGTGCATAGTTCGTGCAGCTTCAATGGCGCCATTAACAATGTTTTACAACAACTGTTGCCCTATTGAATACATTGGATGTAAAGTTATTCTCCGGAGGAAGAGTCAGATAGACTAATCATCCTTAAACGGTGCTGTGAGCATGTTATTGCGCGAGAAGTTGGGAAGAAGAAGGATTGTCTGCATGCATGTTCAGTTCCCTCGCAGCCGGTAAGCTCAAATCTGTGAATGATCATACTCATGCATAATAATTATATGATTAAATATGCCAATGAATCTGTGTAAAACAAATCGAAAACTCTAAAAGGTTGGTTTACTGCCGAAATATTGTTTAGGGTCTTAGGCCCTTTGATTTAGAGAGTATTAATACTTGAATTAACTTGAATATTCGATTTGTATTAAATTACACTGCTATAATTACACTGCTATAATTACACTGCTAAATTACAGCATTAATAATATGTCATGTGTATTATAATATTATAATGTAAATAAGTTTGCGAGTACGACATTTACGATGTCAATACTGTTATGTATGTGAAGTTTGAATTTGAGCATTGCATATGTGTTGCGATACCACAGCACTTGCTCCTTTGATCTTGTATATACTGTAGAGAACAACAGCAAATGGTAATTGTCTTTACAATGCTTGTTATATTACTCTGTGTGGTAGCGAGTCCCTAGTCATATATGTACCTCTGCTGTCTTACAAGCATTGAACTGCATATGTAATGCACTAATGCATACTCTCAATTTATACTTCCCATTGGTTGAGCAGCAGTGTATTAATGCATTTACAGATGAAGCAAATGCCTTTGCTATGTGTTTGTCTGAAAATGCATGTAATGAATCATTTGACAAGAGAAGATCGATCAAAGGCTGTTGTTGCAGAAGTTTACAATAATGTCCATAACTCTCAATTTCCCTCATTTGTATGTCTTATTTCACTATTGAGTGTGATCAATTAAACTTCCCATTGAATCATACTTTCCAATTTCTAAGAGCCAACAAAGTCCAGATGATATTAACCCTCAAGAATAGGTTGATTCCCTTGCTTTCATGTTCAACTGCACCATTTTGCCAAGATAAGCAAATGGGATGATATTAAAATTGAGCAAATACACCTTTTTATGTGCTTCATTACATATAGACTATCTCAAGACAACAGTAATTCCTACGACTAAAGATCATTATGTTTCCCTGTGCCAGCCCAAATAAAGTGCCAATTAATCAAGAAGAATTTTTCATTAAGCCATTGTTTAACATATTTATTTAACATTATTTAAGCCATTATTAACTGATTTTGCCCAATCCTGACGACAGTTTGCTGCTCTACCAATATGATTTTCAACTGTCAATGTTTTCTGGTCACTATTGTGCTGCTCTACCAACATGATTTTGAACTGTTTCAATTTGTGCTTCCTACAACCATTACCTTTCTGCTATACTGAGATGATTTTGGGCCCTTTCTCAATATATGTAGCATCAACTCAAGTCAGTTTTAGGATTAGGGTTGGTATTAGGGTAACCCTAATCCTAAAACTGACTTGAGTTGATGCTATAATAATTTTACAGTTAGGATTAGGGATTGGTTTGTATTTCGGTTGTTCATACTGTATATCGAGAAAGTGCCTGATTTTTAACTAATTTTGCTTCCTGACCAATATTAGACTGCTGTACAGTACAGTACCAACAAATTGTTGAACTGTTTGTGCTTCCTGACCACTACTGGTCTGTACATTAACAGCCATGGTAGTGATTTTGCCTTCTTGTGAATGTGATGTCTTGCAGGGGCTGCTGCATAATAATTAATTTTACTGTCTTGTGCAGGAAAATAAATTTATCAAGCATCTGCATTGTATAAAATCTTGCTTGAAGTAGTTGATTTTGCTTGTAGTGTATTGGAAGTTAACATGCATGTGATAACTGTTGTTATCATAATTGATTCTTTACTTCTGCTTAAAATTTCAACTTCACATGTTGCAAAATTACCTAAAAATATATGCTCAAAATGCAGGAAATTGTGTTTCAGAGGTTCTAAAATCTGAAATTTTCCGGGGGGCATGCCCCCGTACCCCCCTAAATTGGTACACTTCCGTAATATGCTACAGTCAGATTATGACCTAGATCCGCCCCTGTGACGAGCAAATAAAAGGCACCAACGAGCAAATACAAGGCAACAACGAGAAAATACAAGGCATTGACGAGCAAATACAAGGAATCAACGAGCAAATACAAGGCATTGATGAGCAAATACAAGGCATTGACTAGCAAATACAATGCATTGACAAGCAAATACAAGGCATTGACGAGCAAATACAAGGCATTGATGAGCAAATACAATGCATCAACGAGCAAATATATGGCATTGACTAGCAAATACAAGGCATTGACTAGCAAATACAAGGCATTGACAAGCAAATACAAGGTATTGACGAGCAAATACAAGGCATCGACGAGCAAATACAAGGCATCGATGAGCAAATACAAGGCATCGACGAGGAAATACAAGGAATTGACTAGCAAATACAAGGCATTGACTAGCAAATACAAGGCATTGAGGAGAAAATACAAGCATTGACGCGCAAATACAAAGCATCGACTAGCAAATACAAGGCATTGATTAGCAAATACAAGGCATCGACGAGCAAATACAAGGCATCGACGAGCAAATACAAGGCATCGACGAGCAAATACAAGACATTGACGAGCAAATAAAAGGCACCAACGAGCAAATACAAGGCAACAACGAGAAAATACAAGGCATTGACGAGCAAATACAAGGATATCAACGAGCAAATACAAGGCATTGACGAGCAAATACAAGGCATCAACGAGCAAATACAAGGCATTGACTAGCAAATACAAGGCATTGACTAGCAAATACAAGGCATTCACGTGCAAATACAAGGCATTGATGAGCAAATACAAGGCATTGACGAGCAAATACAAGGCATTGATGAGCAAATACAAGGCATTGCCTAGCAAATACAAGGCATTGATGAGCAAATATAAGGCATTGACTAGCAAATACAAGGCATTGACGAGCAAATACAAGGCTTTAATGAAGAAATACAAGGCATTGATTGGCAAATACAAGCCATTAACGAGCAAATACAAACCATTAACGAGCAAATACAAGGCATTGACTAGCAAATACAAGGCATTGACTAGCAAATACAAGGCATTGACGAGCACATACAAGGCATTGATGAGCAAATACAAGGCATTGACTAGCAAATACAATGCATCAACGAGCAAATGCAATGGATCAACGAGCAAATACAAGGCATTGACTAGCAAATACAAGGCATTGACCAGCAAATACACTTCACCAACTTGCAAATACAAGGCAACGACTAGCAAATACAAGGCATGGACGAGCAAATACAAGGCATCGACGTGCAAATACAAGCCATCGATGAGCAAATACAAGGCATCGACGAGCAAATACAAGGCATCGACGAGCAAATACAAGGCATCGACGAGCAAATACAAGGCATTGACGAGCAAATACAAGGCATTGACGAGCAAATACAAGGCACCAACTAGCAAATACAAGGCATCGACTAGCAAATACAAGGCATGGACGAGCAAATACAAGGCATCGACGAGCAAATACAAGGCATCGACTAGCAAATACAAGGAATTGACTAGCAAATAAAAGGCATTGACTAGCAAATACTTGGCATTGACGAGCAAATACAACGCATTGATGAGAAAATATAAGGCATTGATGAGAAAATACAAGGCATTGAGGAGAAAATACAAGCATTGACAAGCAAATACAAGGCATCGACTAGCAAATACAAGGCATTGATTAGCAAATACAAGGCATCGACGAGCAAATACAAGGCATCGACGAGAAAATACAAGGCATCGACGAGCAAATACAAGGCATTGAGGAGCAAATAAAAGGCACCAACGAGCAAATACAAGGCACCAACGTGCAAATACAAGGCATCAACGAGAATTACAAGGCATTGACAAGCAAATACAAGGAATCAACGAGCAAATACAAGGCATTGACGAGCAAATACAAGGCATCAACGAGCAAATACAAGGCATCAACGAGAAAATACAAGGCATTGACGAGCAAATACAAGGCATCAACGAGCAAATACAAGGCATTGACGAGCAAATACAAGGCATTGACGAGCAAATACAAGGCATCAACGAGCAAATACAAGGAATTGACTAGCAAATACAAGGCATTGACTAGAAAATACAAGGCATTGACGAGCAAATACAAGGCATTGATGAGCAAATATAAGACATTGACTAGCAAATACAAGGCATTGACTAGCAAATACAAGTCATTAACGAGCAAATACAAGGCATCAACGAGCAAATACAACGCATTGACGAGCAAATACAAGGCATTGATAAGCAAATACAAGGCATCAACGAGCAAATACAAGGCATTGATGAGCAAATACAAGGCATTGACGAGCAAATACAAGGCATTGGCGAGCAAACACCAGGCATCAACGAGCAAATACAAGGCATTGACGAGCAAATACAAGGCATTGATGAGCAAATACAAGGCATTGATGAGCAAATACAAGGCATTGACTAGCAAATACAATGCATTGACTAGCAAATACAAGGCATTGACGAGCAAATACAAGGCATTGATGAGCAAATACAAGGCATTGACTAGCAAAATACAAGGCATTGACGAGAAAATACAAGGCATCAGTGAGTAAAATACAAGGCATTGACGAGCAAATACAAGGCATTGACTAGCAAATACAAGGCACTGACTCGCAAATACAAGGCATTGACGAGCAAACACAAGGCATCAACGAACAAATACAAGGCATTCACGAGCAAATACAAGGCATTGACGAGCAAATACAAGGCATCGACGAGCAAATACAACGCATTTAGGAGCAAATACAAGGCATCGACGAGCAAATACAAGGCATTGATAAGTAAATACAAGGCATTGATGAGCAAATACAACGCATTGACTACCAAATACAAGGCATTGACTGGCAAATACAAGGCATTGACTGGTAAATACAAGCCATCGACAAGCAAATACAAGGCATTGATTAGCAAATACAAGGCATTGACGAGCAAATACAAGGCATTGACGAGCAAATACAATGCATCAACGAGCAAATACAAGGCATTGACTAGCAAATACAAGGCATTGACTAGCAAATACAAGGTATTGACGAGCAAATACAAGGCATCGATGAGCAAATACAAGGAATTGACTAGCAAATACAAGGCATTGACTAGAAAATACAGGGCATTGACTAGCAAATACTAGGCATTGACGAGCAAATACAACGCATTGATGAGCAAATACAAGGCATTGAGGAGAAAATACAAGGCATTGACTATCAAATACAAGCATTGACGAACAAATACAAGGCATCGACTAGCAAATAAAAGGCATTTACGAGCAAATACAAGGCATCAACAAGCAAATACAAGGAATTGACTAGCAAATACAAGGAATTGACTAGCAAATAAAATGCATTGACTAGCAAATACTAGGCATTGACGAGCAAATACAAGGCATTGATGAGAAAATACAAGGCATTGATGAAAAAATACAAGGCATTGAGGAGAAAATACAAGCATTGACGCGCAAATACAAGGCATCGACTAGCAAATACAAGGCATTGATTAGCAAATACAAGGCATCGACGAGCAAATACAAGGCATCAACGAGCAAATACAAGGCATCGACGAGCAAATACAAGACATTGACGAGCAAATAAAAGGCACCAACGAGCAAATACAAGGCAACAACGAGAAAATACAAGGCATTGACGAGCAAATACAAGGAATCAACGAGCAAATACAAGGCATTGACGAGCAAATACAAGGCATCAACGAGCAAATACAAGGCATTGACTAGCAAATACAAGGCATTGACTAGCAAATACAAGGCATTCACGTGCAAATACAAGGCATTGATGAGCAAATACAAGGCATTGACGAGCAAATACAAGGCATTGATGAGCAAATACAAGGCATTGCCTAGCAAATACAAGGCATTGATGAGCAAATATAAGGCATTGACTAGCAAATACAAGGCATTGACGAGCAAATACAAGGCGTTAATGAAGAAATACAAGGCATTGATTGGCAAATACAAGCCATTAACGAGCAAATACAAACTATTAACGAGCAAATACAAGGCATTGACTAGCAAATACAAGGCATTGACTAGCAAATACAAGGCATTGACGAGAAAATACAAGGCATTGATAAGCAAATACAAGGCATTGACTAGCAAATACAATGCATCAACGAGCAAATACAATGGATCAACGAGCAAATACAAGGCATCGACTAGCAAATACAAGGCATGGACGAGCAAATACAAGGCATCGACGTGCAAATACAAGCCATCGATGAGCAAATACAAGGCATCGACGAGCAAATACAAGGCATCGACGAAACAAATACAAGGCATCGACGAGCAAATACAACGCATTGACGAGCAAATACAAGGCATTGACGAGCAAATACAAGGCACCAACTAGCAAATACAAGTCATCGACTAGCAAATACAAGGCATGGACGAGCAAATACAAGGCATCGACGAGCAAATACAAGGCATTGACGAGCAAATACAAGGCATCAGCGAGCAAATATAAGGCATCAACTAGAAAATACAAGGCATTGACGAGCAAATAAAAAGGCATCAACGAGCAAATACAAGGCATTGACGAGCAAATACAAGGCATTGACTAGCAAATACAAGGCATTGACGAGCAAATACAAGGCATTGACGAGCAAATACAAGGCATTGACTAGCAAATACAATGCATCAACGAGCAAATACAATGCATCAACGAGCAAATAGAAGGCATTGACGAGCAAATACAAGGCATTGACGAGCAAATACAAGGCATCAGCGAGCAAATATAAGGCATCAACTAGAAAATACAAGGCATTGACGAGCAAATACAAGGCATCAACGAGCAAATACAAGGCATTGACGAGCAAATACAAGGCATTGACTACCAATTACAAGGCATTGACTAGCAAATACAAGGCATTGACGAGCAAATACAAGGCATTGACGAGCAAATACGAGGCATTGACTAGCAAATACAATGCATCAACGAGCAAATACAATGCATCAACGAGCAAATAGAAGGCATTGACGAGCAAATACAAGGCATTGATGAGCAAATACAAGGCATTGACTAGCAAATACAAGGCATTGATGTGCAAATATAAGGCATTGACTAGCAAATACAAGGCATTGACGAGCAAATACAAGGCGTTGATGAGCAAATACAAGGCATTGATTGGCAAATACAAGCCATTAACGAGCAAATACAAGCCATTAACGAGCAAATACAAGGCATTGACTAGCAAATACAAGGCATTGACTAGCAAATAAAAGGCATTGACGAGCAAATACAAGGCATTGATGAGCAAATACAAGGCATTGACTAGCAAATACAATGCATCAACGAGCAAATACAATGGATCAACGAGCAAATACAAGGCATTGACTAGCAAATACAAGGCATTGACGAGCAAATACACGGCACCAACTAGCAAATACAAGGCATCGACTAGCAAATACAAGGCATGGACGAGCAAATACAAGGCATCGACGTGCAAATACAAGCCATCGATGAGTATAAGTTAATTATTTAAATCAAACAATTGGGGTTAAGTTAACTCTTTCTTATTACACCAAAAGTGTTTTTCAGTAAGTTATACAGTGTGACGTTCAAATACAAGGCATTGACTAGCAAATACAATGCATCAACGAGCAAATACAATGCAACAACGAGCAAATAGAAGGCATTGACGAGCAAATACAAGGCATTGATGAGCAAATACAAGGCATGGACGAGCAAATACAAGGCATCGACGAGCAAATACAAGGCATTGAAGAGCAAATACAAGGCATCAGCGAGCAAATATAAGGCATCAACTAGAAAATACAAGGCATTGACAAACAAATACAAGGCACAAATGCACCAACGAGCAAATACAAGGCATCAACGAGTAAATACAAGGCATTGACGAGCAAATACAAGGCATCAACGAACAAATACAAGGCATTGACGAGCAAATACAAGGCATTGACTACCAATTACAAGGCATTGACTAGCAAATACAAGGCATTGACGAGCAAATACAAGGCATTGACGAACAAATACAAGGCATTGACTAGCAAATACAATGCATCAACGAGCAAATACAATGATTCAACGAGCAAATAGAAGGCATTGACTAGCAAATACAAGGCATCGAGGAGCAAAATACAAGGCATCAACGAGCAAATACAAGGCATCAACAAGCAAATACAAGGAATTGACTAGCAAATACAAGGAATTGACTAGCAAATAAAAGGCATTGACTAGCAAATACTAGGCATTGACGAGCAAATACAACGCATTGATGAGAAAATACAAGGCATTGATGAGAAAATACAAGGCATGGAGGAGAAATACAAGCATTGACGAGCAAATACAAGGCATCGACTAGCAAATACAAGGCATTGATTAGCAAATACAAGGCATCGACGAGCAAATACAAGGCATCGACGAGAAAATACAAGGCATCGACGAGCAAATACAAGGCATTGACGAGCAAATAAAAGGCACCAACGAGCAAATACAAGGCACCAACGAGCAAATACAAGGCATCAACGAGAAAATACAAGGCATTGACGAGCAAATACAAGGAATCAACGAGCAAATACAAGGCATTGACGAGCAAATACAAGGCATCAACGAGCAAATACAAGGCATCAACGAGTAAATACAAGGCATTGACGAGCAAATACAAGGCATCAACGAGCAAATACAAGGCATTGACGAGCAAATACAAGGCATTGACGAGCAAATACAAGGCATCAACGAGCAAATACAAGGCATTGACTAGCAAATACAAGGCATTGACTAGAAAATACAAGGCATTGACGAGCAAATACAGGGCATTGATGAGCAAATATAAGACATTGACTAGCAAATACAAGGCATTGACTAGCAAATACAAGTCATTAACGAGCAAATACAAGGCTTCAACGAGCAAATACAACGCATTGACGAGCAAATACAAGGCATTGATAAGCAAATACAAGGCATCAACGAGCAAATACAAGGCATTGATGAGCAAATACAAGGCATTGACGAGCAAATACAAGGCATTGGCGAGCAAACACAAGGCATCAACGAGCAAATACAAGGCATTGACGAGCAAATACAAGGCATTGATGAGCAAATACAAGGCATTGATGAGCAAATACAAGGCATTGACTAGCAAATACAATGCATTGACTAGCAAATACAAGGCATTGACGAGCAAATACAAGGCATTGATGAGCAAATACAAGGCATTGACTAGCAAAATACAAGGCATTGACGAGAAAATACAAGGCATCAGCGAGAAAATAGAAGGCATTGACGAGCAAATACAAGGCCTTGACTAGCAAATACTAGGCACTGACTCGCAAATACAAGGCATTGACGAGCAAACACAAGGCATCAACGAGCAAATACAAGGCATTCACGAGCAAATACAAGGCATTGACGAGCAAATACAAGGCATCGACTAGCAAATACAAGGCATGGACGAGCAAATACAAGGCATCGACGTGCAAATACAAGCCATCGATGAGCAAATACAAGGCATCGACGAGCAAATACAAGGCATCGACGAACAAATACAAGGCATCGACGAGCAAATACAACGCATTGACGAGCAAATACAAGGCATTGACGAGCAAATACAAGGCACCAACTAGCAAATACAAGGCATCGACTAGCAAATACAAGGCATGGACGAGCAAATACAAGGCATCGACGAGCAAATACAAGGCATTGACGAGCAAATACAAGGCATCAGCGAGCAAATATAAGGCATCAACTAGAAAATACAAGGCATTGACGAGCAAATAAAAGGCATCACCGAGCAAATACAAGGCATTGACGAGCAAATACAAGGCATTGACTACCAATTACAAGGCATTGACTAGCAAATACAAGGCATTGACGAGCAAATACAAGGCATTGACGAGCAAATACAAGGCATTGACTAGCAAATACAATGCATCAACGAGCAAATACAATGCATCAACGAGCAAATAGAAGGCATTGACGAGCAAATACAAGGCATTGACGAGCAAATACAAGGCATCAGCGAGCAAATATAAGGCATCAACTAGAAAATACAAGGCATTGACGAGCAAATACAAGGCATCAACGAGCAAATACAAGGCATTGACGAGCAAATACAAGGCATTGACTACCAATTACAAGGCATTGACTAGCAAATACAAGGCATTGACGAGCAAATACAAGGCATTGACGAGCAAATACAAGGCATTGACTAGCAAATACAATGCATCAACGAGCAAATACAATGCATCAACGAGCAAATAGAAGGCATTGACGAGCAAATACAAGGCATTGATGAGCAAATACAAGGCATTGACTAGCAAATACAAGGCATTGATGAGCAAATATAAGGCATTGACTAGCAAATACAAGGCATTGACGAGCAAATACAAGGCGTTGATGAGCAAATACAAGGCATTGATTGGCAAATACAAGCCATTAACGAGCAAATACAACCCATTAACGAGCAAATACAAGGCATTGACTAGCAAATACAAGGCATTGACTAGCAAATACAAGGCATTGACGAGCAAATACAAGGCATTGATGAGCAAATACAAGGCATTGACTAGCAAATACAATGCATCAACGAGCAAATACAATGGATCAACGAGCAAATACAAGGCATTGACTAGCAAATACAAGGCATTGACGAGCAAATACACGGCACCAACTAGCAAATACAAGGCATCGACTAGCAAATACAAGGCATGGACGAGCAAATAAAAGGCATCGACGTGCAAATACAAGCCATCGATGAGTATAAGTTAATTATTTAAATCAAACAATTGGGGTTAAGTGAACTCTTTCTTATTACACCAAAAGTGTTTTTCAGTAAGTTATACAGTGTGACCTTCAAATACAAGGCATTGACTAGCAAATACAATGCATCAACGAGCAAATACAATGCATCACCGAGCAAATAGAAGGCATTGACGAGCAAATACAAGGCATTGATGAGCAAATACAAGGCATGGACGAGCAAATACAAGGCATCGACGAGCAAATACAAGGCATTGACGAGCAAATACAAGGCATCAGCGAGCAAATATAAGGCATCAACTAGAAAATACAAGGCATTGACAAACAAATACAAGGCACAAATGCACCAACGAGCTAATACAAGGCATCAACGAGAAATACAAGGCATTGACGAGCAAATACAAGGCATCAACGAACAAATACAAGGCATTGACGAGCAAATACAAGGCATTGACTACCAATTACAAGGCATTGACTAGCAAATACAAGGCATTGACGAGCAAATACAAGGCATTGACGAACAAATACAAGGCATTGACTAGCAAATACAATGCATCAACGAGCAAATACAATGATTCAACGAGCAAATAGAAGGCATTGACTAGCAAATACAAGGCATCGAGTAGCAAATACAAGGCATCAACGAGCAAATACAAGGCATCAACAAGCAAATACAAGGAATTGACTAGCAAATACAAGGAATTGACTAGCAAATAAAAGGCATTGACTAGCAAATACTAGGCATTGACGAGCAAATACAACGCATTGATGAGAAAATACAAGGCATTGATGAGAAAATACAAGGCATGGAGGAGAAAATACAAGCATTGACGAGCAAATACAAGGCATCGACTAGCAAATACAAGGCATTGATTAGCAAATACAAGGCATCGACGAGCAAATACAAGGCATCGACGAGAAAATACAAGGCATCGACGAGCAAATACAAGGCATTGACGAGCAAATAAAAGGCACCAACGAGCAAATACAAGGCACCAACGAGCAAATACAAGGCATTGACGAGCAAATACAAGGCATCAACGAGCAAATACAAGGCATTGATGAGCAAATACAAGGCATTGACGAGCAAATACAAGGCATTGGCGAGCAAACACAAGGCATCAACGAGCAAATACAAGGCATTGACGAGCAAATACAAGGCATTGATGAGCAAATACAAGGCATTGATGAGCAAATACAAGGCATTGACTAGCAAATACAATGCATTGACTAGCAAATACAAGGCATTGACGAGCAAATACAAGGCATTGATGAGCAAATACAAGGCATTGACTAGCAAAATACAAGGCATTGACGAGAAAATACAAGGCATCAGCGAGAAAATAGAAGGCATTGACGAGCAAATACAAGGCCTTGACTAGCAAATACTAGGCACTGACTCGCAAATACAAGGCATTGACGAGCAAACACAAGGCATCAACGAGCAAATACAAGGCATTCACGAGCAAATACAAGGCATTGACGAGCAAATACAAGGCATCGACTAGCAAATACAAGGCATGGACGAGCAAATACAAGGCATCGACGTGCAAATACAAGCCATCGATGAGCAAATACAAGGCATCGACGAGCAAATACAAGGCATCGACGAACAAATACAAGGCATCGACGAGCAAATACAACGCATTGACGAGCAAATACAAGGCATTGACGAGCAAATACAAGGCACCAACTAGCAAATACAAGGCATCGACTAGCAAATACAAGGCATGGACGAGCAAATACAAGGCATCGACGAGCAAATACAAGGCATTGACGAGCAAATACAAGGCATCAGCGAGCAAATATAAGGCATCAACTAGAAAATACAAGGCATTGACGAGCAAATAGAAGGCATCAACGAGCAAATACAAGGCATTGACGAACAAATACAAGGCATTGACTACCAATTACAAGGCATTGACTAGCAAATACAAGGCATTGACGAGCAAATACAAGGCATTGACGAGCAAATACAAGGCATTGACTAGCAAATACAATGCATCAACGAGCAAATACAATGCATCAACGAGCAAATAGAAGGCATTGACGAGCAAATACAAGGCATTGACGAGCAAATACAAGGCATCAGCGAGCAAATATAAGGCATCAACTAGAAAATACAAGGCATTGACGAGCAAATACAAGGCATCAACGAGCAAATACAAGGCATTGACGAGCAAATACAAGGCATTGACTACCAATTACAAGGCATTGACTAGCAAATACAAGGCATTGACGAGCAAATACAAGGCATTGACGAGCAAATACAACGCATTGACTAGCAAATACAATGCATCAACGAGCAAATACAATGCATCAACGAGCAAATAGAAGGCATTGACGAGCAAATACAAGGCATTGATGAGCAAATACAAGGCATTGACTAGCAAATGCAAGGCATTGATGAGCAAATATAAGGCATTGACTAGCAAATACAAGGCATTGACGAGCAAATACAAGGCGTTGATGAGCAAATACAAGGCATTGATTGGCAAAATACAAGCCATTAACGAGCAAATACAACCCATTAACGAGCAAATACAAGGCATTGACTAGCAAATACAAGGCATTGACTAGCAAATACAAGGCATTGACGAGCAAATACAAGGCATTGATGAGCAAATACAAGGCATTGACTAGCAAATACAATGCATCAACGAGCAAATACAATGGATCAACGAGCAAATACAAGGCATTGACTAGCAAATACAAGGCATTGACGAGCAAATACACGGCACCAACTAGCAAATACAAGGCATCGACTAGCAAATACAAGGCATGGACGAGCAAATAAAAGGCATCGACGTGCAAATACAAGCCATCGATGAGTATAAGTTAATTATTTAAATCAAACAATTGGGGATAAGTTAACTCTTTCTTATTACACCAAAAGTGTTTTTCAGTAAGTTATACAGTGTGACCTTCAAATACAAGGCATTGACTAGCAAATACAATGCATCAACGAGCAAATACAATGCATCACCGAGCAAATAGAAGGCATTGACGAGCAAATATAAGGCATTGATGAGCAAATACAAGGCATGGACGAGCAAATACAAGGCATCGACGAGCAAATACAAGGCATTGACGAGCAAATACAAGGCATCAGCGAGCAAATATAAGGCATCAACTAGAAAATACAAGGCATTGACAAACAAATACAAGGCACAAATGCACCAACGAGCAAATACAAGGCATCAACGAGAAATACAAGGCATTGACGAGCAAATACAAGGCATCAACGAACAAATACAAGGCATTGACGAGCAAATACAAGGCATTGACTACCAATTACAAGGCATTGACTAGCAAATACAAGGCATTGACGAGCAAATACAAGGCATTGACGAACAAATACAAGGCATTGACTAGCAAATACAATGCATCAACGAGCAAATACAATGATTCAACGAGCAAATAGAAGGCATTGACTAGCAAATACAAGGCATCGAGGAGCAAATACAAGGCATCAACGAGCAAATACAAGGCATCAACAAGCAAATACAAGGAATTGACTAGCAAATACAAGGAATTGACTAGCAAATAAAAGGCATTGACTAGCAAATACTAGGCATTGACGAGCAAATACAACGCATTGATGAGAAAATACAAGGCATTGATGAGAAAATACAAGGCATGGAGGAGAAAATACAAGCATTGACGAGCAAATACAAGGCATCGACTAGCAAATACAAGGCATTGATTAGCAAATACAAGGCATCGACGAGCAAATACAAGGCATCGACGAGAAAATACAAGGCATCGACGAGCAAATACAAGGCATTGACGAGCAAATAAAAGGCACCAACGAGCAAATACAAGGCACCAACGAGCAAATACAAGGCATTGACGAGCAAATACAAGGCATCAACGAGCAAATACAAGGCATTGACGAGCAAATACAAGGCATTGACGAGCAAATACAAGGCATCAACGAGCAAATACAAGGCATTGACTAGCAAATACAAGGCATTGACTAGAAAATACAAGGCATTGACGAGCAAATACAAGGCATTGATGAGCAAATATAAGACATTGACTAGCAAATACAAGGCATTGACTAGCAAATACAAGTCATTAACGAGCAAATACAAGGCATCAACGAGCAAATACAACGCATTGACGAGCAAATACAAGGCATTGATAAGCAAATACAAGGCATCAACGAGCAAATACAAGGCATTGATGAGCAAATACAAGGCATTGACGAGCAAATACAAGGCATTGGCGAGCAAACACAAGGCATCAACGAGCAAATACAAGGCATTGACGAGCAAATACAAGGCATTGATGAGCAAATACAAGGCATTGATGAGCAAATACAAGGCATTGACTAGCAAATACAATGCATTGACTAGCAAATACAAGGCATTGACGAGCAAATACAAGGCATTGATGAGCAAATACAAGGCATTGACTAGCAAATACAAGGCATTGACGAGATAATACAAGGCATCAGCGAGAAATAGAAGGCATTGACGAGCAAATACAAGGCCTTGACTAGCAAATACTAGGCACTGACTCGCAAATACAAGGCATTGACGAGCAAACACAAGGCATCAAAGAGCAAATACAAGGCATTCACGAGCAAATACAAGGCATTGACGAGCAAATACAAGGCATCGACGAGCAAATACAAGGCATTGAGGAGCAAATACAAGGCATCGACGAGCAAATACAAGGCATTGATGAGCAAATACAACGCATTGACTACCAAATACAAGGCATCAGCGAGCAAATACAAGGAATTGACTGGCAAATACAAGGCATTGACTGGCAAATACAAGGCATCGACTAGCAAATACAAGGCATTGATTAGCAAATACAAGGCATTGACGAGCAAATACAAGGCATTGACGAGCAAATACAAGGCATTGACGAGCAAATACAATGCATCAACGAGCAAATACAAGGCATTGACTAGCAAATACAAGGCATTGACTAGCAAATACAAGGCATTGACAAGCAAATACAAGGTATTGACGAGCAAATACAAGGCATCGACGAGCAAATACAAGGCATCGATGAGCAAATACAAGGCATCGACGAGCAAATACAAGGAATTGACTAGCAAATACAAGGCATTGACTAACAAATACAAGGCATTGACTAGCAAATACTAGGCATTGACGAGCAAATACAACGCATTGATGAGCAAATACAAGGCATTGAGGAGAAAATTCAAGGCATTGACTAGCAAATACAAGCATTGACGAACAAATACAAGGCATCGACTAGCAAATAAAAGGCATTAACGCGCATACAATGCACCGACTAGCAAATACAAGGCATCGATTAGCAAATACAAGGCATCGACGAGCAAATACAAGGCATCGACGAGCAAATACAAGGCATCGATGAGCAAATACGAGGCATCGACGAGCAAATACAAGGCATCAACGAGCAAATACAAGCCATCAACAAGCAAATACAAGGAATTGACTAGCAAATACAAGGAATTGACTAGCAAATAAAATGCATTGACTAGCAAATACTAGGCATTGACGAGCAAATACAACGCATTGATGAGAAAATACAAGGCATTGATGAGAAAATACAAGGCATTGAGGAGAAAATACAAGCATTGACGCGCAAATACAAGGCATCGACTAGCAAATACAAGGCATTGATTAGCAAATACAAGGCATTGACGAGCAAATACAAGGCATCGACGAGAAAATACAAGGCATTGATGAGCAAATATAAGACATTGACGAGCAAATACAAGGCATTGACTAGCAAATACAAGGCAACAACGAGAAAATACAAGGCATTGACGAGCAAATACAAGGAATCAAAGAGCAAATACAAGGCATTGATAAGCAAATACAAGGCATCAACGAGCAAATACAAGGCATTGATGAGCAAATACAAGGCATTGACGAGCAAATACAAGGCATTGGCGAGCAAACACAAGGCATCAACGAGCAAATACAAGGCATTGACGAGCAAATACAAGGCATTGATGAGCAAATACAAGGCATTGATGAGCAAATACAAGGCATTGACTAGCAAATACAATGCATTGACTAGCAAATACAAGGCATTGACGAGCAAATACAAGGCATTGATGAGCAAATACAAGGCATTGACTAGCAAAATACAAGGCATTGACGAGAAAATACAAGGCATCAGCGAGAAAATACAAGGCATTGACGAGCAAATACAAGGCCTTGACTAGCAAATACAAGGCACTGACTCGCAAATACAAGGCATTGACGAGCAAACACAAGGCATCAACGAGCAAATACAAGGCATTCACGAGAAAATACAAGGCATTGACGAGCAAATACAAGGCATCGACGAGCAAATACAAGGCATTGAGGAGCAAATACAAGGCATCGACGAGCAAATACAAGGCATTGATGAGCAAATACAACGCATTGACTACCAAATACAAGGCATCAGCGAGCAAATACAAGGCATTGACTGGCAAATACAAGGCATTGACTGGCAAATACAAGGCATCGACTAGCAAATACAAGGCATTGATTAGCAAATACAAGGCATTGACGAGCAAATACAAGGCATCGACGAGCAAATACAAGGCATCGATGAGCAAATACAAGGCATCGACGAGCAAATACAAGGAATTGACTAGCAAATACAAGGCATTGACTAACAAATACAAGGCATTGACTAGCAAATACTAGGCATTGACGAGCAAATACAACGCATTGATGAGCAAATACAAGGCATTGAGGAGAAAATTCAAGGCATTGACTAGCAAATACAAGCATTGACGAACAAATACAAGGCATCGACTAGCAAATAAAAGGCATTGACGCGCAAATACAATGCACCGACTAGCAAATACAAGGCATCGATTAGCAAATACAAGGAATTGACTAGCAAATAAAATGCATTGACTAGCAAATAATAGGCATTGACGAGCAAATACAAGGCATTGATGAGAAAATACAAGGCATTGATGAAAAAATACAAGGCATTGAGGAGAAAATACAAGCATTGACGCGCAAATACAAGGCATCGACTAGCAAATACAAGGCATTGATTAGCAAATACAAGGCATCGACGAGCAAATACAAGGCATCGACGAGCAAATACAAGGCATCGACGAGCAAATACAAGACATTGACGAGCAAATAAAAGGCACCAACGAGCAAATACAAGGCAACAACGAGAAAATACAAGGCATTGACGAGCAAATACAAGGAATCAACGAGCAAATACAAGGCATTGACGAGCAAATACAAGGCATCAACGAGCAAATACAAGGCATTGACTAGCAAATACAAGGCATTGACTAGCAAATACAAGGCATTCACGTGCAAATACAAGGCATTGATGAGCAAATACAAGGCATTGACGAGCAAATACAAGGCATTGATGAGCAAATACAAGGCATTGCCTAGCAAATACAAGGCATTGATGAGCAAATATAAGGCATTGACTAGCAAATACAAGGCATTGACGAGCAAATACAAGGCGTTAATGAAGAAATACAAGGCATTGATTGGCAAATACAAGCCATTAACGAGCAAATACAAACTATTAACGAGCAAATACAAGGCATTGACTAGCAAATACAAGGCATTGACTAGCAAATACAAGGCATTGACGAGCAAATACAAGGCATTGATAAGCAAATACAAGGCATTGACTAGCAAATACAATGCATCAACGAGCAAATACAATGGATCAACGAGCAAATACAAGGCATCGACTAGCAAATACAAGGCATGGACGAGCAAATACAAGGCATCGACGTGCAAATACAAGCCATCGATGAGCAAATACAAGGCATCGACGAGCAAATACAAGGCATCGACGAACAAATACAAGGCATCGACGAGCAAATACAACGCATTGACGAGCAAATACAAGGCATTGACGAGCAAATACAAGGCACCAACTAGCAAATACAAGTCATCGACTAGCAAATACAAGGCATGGACGAGCAAATACAAGGCATCGACGAGCAAATACAAGGCATTGACGAGCAAATACAAGGCATCAGCGAGCAAATATAAGGCATCAACTAGAAAATACAAGGCATTGACGAGCAAATAAAAGGCATCAACGAGCAAATACAAGGCATTGACGAGCAAATACAAGGCATTGACTAGCAAATACAAGGCATTGACGAGCAAATACAAGGCATTGACGAGCAAATACAAGGCATTGACTAGCAAATACAATGCATCAACGAGCAAATACAATGCATCAACGAGCAAATAGAAGGCATTGACGAGCAAATACAAGGCATTGACGAGCAAATACAAGGCATCAGCGAGCAAATATAAGGCATCAACTAGAAAATACAAGGCATTGACGAGCAAATACAAGGCATCAACGAGCAAATACAAGGCATTGACGAGCAAATACAAGGCATTGACTACCAATTACAAGGCATTGACTAGCAAATACAAGGCATTGACGAGCAAATACAAGGCATTGACGAGCAAATACAAGGCATTGACTAGCAAATACAATGCATCAACGAGCAAATACAATGCAACAACGAGCAAATAGAAGGCATTGACGAGCAAATACAAGGCATTGATGAGCAAATACAAGGCATTGACTAGCAAATACAAGGCATTGATGTGCAAATATAAGGCATTGACTAGCAAATACAAGGCATTGACGAGCAAATACAAGGCGTTGATGAGCAAATACAAGGCATTGACTAGCAAATACAATGCATCAACGAGCAAATACAATGGATCAACGAGCAAATACAAGGCATTGACTAGCAAATACAAGGCATTGACGAGCAAATACACGGCACCAACTAGCAAATACAAGGCATTGACGAGCAAATACAAGGCATTGACTAGCAAATACAATGCATCAACGAGCAAATACAATGCAACAACGAGCAAATAGAAGGCATTGACGAGCAAATACAAGGCATTGATGAGCAAATACAAGGCATTGACTAGCAAATACAAGGCATTGATGTGCAAATATAAGGCATTGACTAGCAAATACAAGGCATTGACGAGCAAATACAAGGCGTTGATGAGCAAATACAAGGCATTGACTAGCAAATACAATGCATCAACGAGCAAATACAATGGATCAACGAGCAAATACAAGGCATTGACTAGCAAATACAAGGCATTGACGAGCAAATACACGGCACCAACTAGCAAATACAAGGCATCGACTAGCAAATACAAGGCATGGACGAGCAAATACAAGGCATCGACGTGCAAATACAAGCCATCGATGAGTATAAGTTAATTATTTAAATCAAACAATTGGGGATAAGTTAACTCTTTCTTATTACACCAAAAGTGTTTTTCAGTAAGTTATACAGTGTGACGTTCAAATACAAGGCATTGACTAGCAAATACAATGCATCAACGAGCAAATACAATGCAACAACGAGCAAATAGAAGGCATTGACGAGCAAATACAAGGCATTGATGAGCAAATACAAGGCATGGACGAGCAAATACAAGGCATCGACGAGCAAATACAAGGCATTGACGAGCAAATACAAGGCATCAGCGAGCAAATACAAGGCATCAACTAGAAAATACAAGGCATTGACAAACAAATACAAGGCACAAATGCACCAACGAGCAAATACAAGGCATCAACGAGAAAATACAAGGCATTGACGAGCAAATACAAGGCATCAACGAACAAATACAAGGCATTGACGAGCAAATACAAGGCATTGACTACCAATTACAAGGCATTGACTAGCAAATACAAGGCATTGACGAGCAAATACAAGGCATTGACGAACAAATACAAGGCATTGACTAGCAAATACAATGCATCAACGAGCAAATACAATGATTCAACGAGCAAATAGAAGGCATTGACTAGCAAATACAAGGCATCGAGGAGCAAATACAAGGCATCAACGAGCAAATACAAGGCATCAACAAGCAAATACAAGGAATTGACTAGCAAATACAAGGAATTGACTAGCAAATAAAAGGCATTGACTAGCAAATACTAGGCATTGACGAGCAAATACAACGCATTGATGAGAAAATACAAGGCATTGATGAGAAAATACAAGGCATGGAGGAGAAATACAAGCATTGACGAGCAAATACAAGGCATCGACTAGCAAATACAAGGCATTGATTAGCAAATACAAGGCATCGACGAGCAAATACAAGGCATCGACGAGAAAATACAAGGCATCGACGAGCAAATACAAGGCATTGACGAGCAAATAAAAGGCACCAACGAGCAAATACAAGGCACCAACGAGCAAATACAAGGCATCAACGAGAAAATACAAGGCATTGACGAGCAAATACAAGGAATCAACGAGCAAATACAAGGCATTGACGAGCAAATACAAGGCATCAACGAGCAAATACAAGGCATCAACGAGTAAATACAAGGCATTGACGAGCAAATACAAGGCATCAACGAGCAAATACAAGGCATTGACGAGCAAATACAAGGCATTGACGAGCAAATACAAGGCATTGACTAGCAAATACAATGCATTGACTAGCAAATACAAGGCATTGACGAGCAAATACAAGGCATTGATGAGCAAATACAAGGCATTGACTAGCAAAATACAAGGCATTGACGAGAAAATACAAGGCATCAGCGAGAAAATAGAAGGCATTGACGAGCAAATACAAGGCCTTGACTAGCAAATACTAGGCACTGACTCGCAAATACAAGGCATTGACGAGCAAACACAAGGCATCAACGAGCAAATACAAGGCATTCACGAGCAAATACAAGGCATTGACGAGCAAATACAAGGCATCGACTAGCAAATACAAGGCATGGACGAGCAAATACAAGGCATCGACGTGCAAATACAAGCCATCGATGAGCAAATACAAGGCATCGACGAGCAAATACAAGGCATCGACGAACAAATACAAGGCATCGACGAGCAAATACAACGCATTGACGAGCAAATACAAGGCATTGACGAGCAAATACAAGGCACCAACTAGCAAATACAAGGCATCGACTAGCAAATACAAGGCATGGACGAGCAAATACAAGGCATCGACGAGCAAATACAAGGCATTGACGAGCAAATACAAGGCATCAGCGAGCAAATATAAGGCATCAACTAGAAAATACAAGGCATTGACGAGCAAATAAAAGGCATCAACGAGCAAATACAAGGCATTGACGAACAAATACAAGGCATTGACTACCAATTACAAGGCATTGACTAGCAAATACAAGGCATTGACGAGCAAATACAAGGCATTGACGAGCAAATACAAGGCATTGACTAGCAAATACAATGCATCAACGAGCAAATACAATGCATCAACGAGCAAATAGAAGGCATTGACGAGCAAATACAAGGCATTGACGAGCAAATACAAGGCATCAGCGAGCAAATATAAGGCATCAACTAGAAAATACAAGGCATTGACGAGCAAATACAAGGCATCAACGAGCAAATACAAGGCATTGACGAGCAAATACAAGGCATTGACTACCAATTACAAGGCATTGACTAGCAAATACAAGGCATTGACGAGCAAATACAAGGCATTGACGAGCAAATACAAGGCATTGACTAGCAAATACAATGCATCAACGAGCAAATACAATGCATCAACGAGCAAATAGAAGGCATTGACGAGCAAATACAAGGCATTGATGAGCAAATACAAGGCATTGACTAGCAAATACAAGGCATTGATGAGCAAATATAAGGCATTGACTAGCAAATACAAGGCATTGACGAGCAAATACAAGGCGTTGATGAGCAAATACAAGGCATTGATTGGCAAATACAAGCCATTAACGAGCAAATACAACCCATTAACGAGCAAATACAAGGCATTGACTAGCAAATACAAGGCATTGACTAGCAAATACAAGGCATTGACGAGCAAATACAAGGCATTGATGAGCAAATACAAGGCATTGACTAGCAAATACAATGCATCAACGAGCAAATACAATGGATCAACGAGCAAATACAAGGCATTGACTAGCAAATACAAGGCATTGACGAGCAAATACACGGCACCAACTAGCAAATACAAGGCATCGACTAGCAAATACAAGGCATGGACGAGCAAATAAAAGGCATCGACGTGCAAATACAAGCCATCGATGAGTATAAGTTAATTATTTAAATCAAACAATTGGGGTTAAGTTAACTCTTTCTTATTACACCAAAAGTGTTTTTCAGTAAGTTATACAGTGTGACCTTCAAATACAAGGCATTGACTAGCAAATACAATGCATCAACGAGCAAATACAATGCATCACCGAGCAAATAGAAGGCATTGACGAGCAAATACAAGGCATTGATGAGCAAATACAAGGCATGGACGAGCAAATACAAGGCATCGACGAGCAAATACAAGGCATTGACGAGCAAATAATAAGGCATCAGCGAGCAAATATAAGGCATCAACTAGAAAATACAAGGCATTGACAAACAAATACAAGGCACAAATGCACCAACGAGCAAATACAAGGCATCAACGAGAAATACAAGGCATTGACGAGCAAATACAAGGCATCAACGAACAAATACAAGGCATTGACGAGCAAATACAAGGCATTGACTACCAATTACAAGGCATTGACTAGCAAATACAAGGCATTGACGAGCAAATACAAGGCATTGACGAACAAATACAAGGCATTGACTAGCAAATACAATGCATCAACGAGCAAATACAATGATTCAACGAGCAAATAGAAGGCATTGACTAGCAAATACAAGGCATCGAGGAGCAAATACAAGGCATCAACGAGCAAATACAAGGCATCAACAAGCAAATACAAGGAATTGACTAGCAAATACAAGGAATTGACTAGCAAATAAAAGGCATTGACTAGCAAATACTAGGCATTGACGAGCAAATACAACGCATTGATGAGAAAATACAAGGCATTGATGAGAAAATACAAGGCATGGAGGAGAAAATACAAGCATTGACGAGCAAATACAAGGCATCGACTAGCAAATACAAGGCATTGATTAGCAAATACAAGGCATCGACGAGCAAATACAAGGCATCGACGAGAAAATACAAGGCATCGACGAGCAAATACAAGGCATTGACGAGCAAATAAAAGGCACCAACGAGCAAATACAAGGCACCAACGAGCAAATACAAGGCATTGACGAGCAAATACAAGGCATCAACGAGCAAATACAAGGCATTGACGAGCAAATACAAGGCATTGACGAGCAAATACAAGGCATCAACGAGCAAATACAAGGCATTGACTAGCAAATACAAGGCATTGACTAGAAAATACAAGGCATTGACGAGCAAATACAAGGCATTGATGAGCAAATATAAGACATTGACTAGCAAATACAAGGCATTGACTAGCAAATACAAGTCATTAACGAGCAAATACAAGGCATCAACGAGCAAATACAACGCATTGACGAGCAAATACAAGGCATTGATAAGCAAATACAAGGCAATCAACGAGCAAATACAAGGCATTGATGAGCAAATACAAGGCATTGACGAGCAAATACAAGGCATTGGCGAGCAAACACAAGGCATCAACGAGCAAATACAAGGCATTGACGAGCAAATACAAGGCATTGATGAGCAAATACAAGGCATTGATGAGCAAATACAAGGCATTGACTAGCAAATACAATGCATTGACTAGCAAATACAAGGCATTGACGAGCAAATACAAGGCATTGATGAGCAAATACAAGGCATTGACTAGCAAAATACAAGGCATTGACGAGATAATACAAGACATCAGCGAGAAATAGAAGGCATTGACGAGCAAATACAAGGCCTTGACTAGCAAATACTAGGCACTGACTCGCAAATACAAGGCATTGACGAGCAAACACAAGGCATCAAAGAGCAAATACAAGGCATTCACGAGCAAATACAAGGCATTGACGAGCAAATACAAGGCATCGACGAGCAAATACAAGGCATTGAGGAGCAAATACAAGGCATCGACGAGCAAATACAAGGCATTGATGAGCAAATACAACCCATTGACTACCAAATACAAGGCATCAGCGAGCAAATACAAGGAATTGACTGGCAAATACAAGGCATTGACTGGCAAATACAAGGCATCGACTAGCAAATACAAGGCATTGATTAGCAAATACAAGGCATTGACGAGCAAATACAAGGCATTGACGACCAAATACAAGGCATTGACGAGCAAATACAATGCATCAACGAGCAAATACAAGGCATTGACTAGCATATACAAGGCATTGACTAGCAAATACAAGGCATTGACAAGCAAATACAAGGTATTGACGAGCAAATACAAGGCATCGACGAGCAAATACAAGGCATCGATGAGCAAATACAAGGCATCGACGAGCAAATACAAGGAATTGACTAGCAAATACAAGGCATTGACTAACAAATACAAGGCATTGACTAGCAAATACTAGGCATTGACGAGCAAATACAACGCATTGATGAGCAAATACAAGGCATTGAGGAGAAAATTCAAGGCATTGACTAGCAAATACAAGCATTGACGAACAAATACAAGGCATCGACTAGCAAATAAAAGGCATTAACGCGCATACAATGCACCGACTAGCAAATATAAGGCATCGATTAGCAAATACAAGGCATCGACGAGCAAATACAAGGCATCGACGAGCAAATACAAGGCATCGATGAGCAAATACGAGGCATCGACGAGCAAATACAAGGCATCAACGAGCAAATACAAGCCATCAACAAGCAAATACAAGGAATTGACTAGCAAATACAAGGAATTGACTAGCAAATAAAATGCATTGACTAGCAAATACTAGGCATTGACGAGCAAATACAACGCATTGATGAGAAAATACAAGGCATTGATGAGAAAATACAAGGCATTGAGGAGAAAATACAAGCATTGACGCGCAAATACAAGGCATCGACTAGCAAATACAAGGCATTGATTAGCAAATACAAGGCATTGACGAGCAAATACAAGGCATCGACGAGAAAATACAAGGCATTGATGAGCAAATATAAGACATTGACGAGCAAATACAAGGCATTGACTAGCAAATACAAGGCAACAACGAGAAAATACAAGGCATTGACGAGCAAATACAAGGAATCAAAGAGCAAATACAAGGCATTGATAAGCAAATACAAGGCATCAACGAGCAAATACAAGGCATTGATGAGCAAATACAAGGCATTGACGAGCAAATACAAGGCATTGGCGAGCAAACACAAGGCATCAACGAGCAAATACAAGGCATTGACGAGCAAATACAAGGCATTGATGAGCAAATACAAGGCATTGATGAGCAAATACAAGGCATTGACTAGCAAATACAATGCATTGACTAGCAAATACAAGGCATTGACGAGCAAATACAAGGCATTGATGAGCAAATACAAGGCATTGACTAGCAAAATACAAGGCATTGACGAGAAAATACAAGGCATCAGCGAGAAAATACAAGGCATTGACGAGCAAATACAAGGCCTTGACTAGCAAATACAAGGCACTGACTCGCAAATACAAGGCATTGACGAGCAAACACAAGGCATCAACGAGCAAATACAAGGCATTCACGAGAAAATACAAGGCATTGACGAGCAAATACAAGGCATCGACGAGCAAACACAAGGCATTGAGGAGCAAATACAAGGCATCGACGAGCAAATACAAGGCATTGATGAGCAAATACAACGCATTGACTACCAAATACAAGGCATCAGCGAGCAAATACAAGGCATTGACTGGCAAATACAAGGCATTGACTGGCAAATACAAGGCATCGACTAGCAAATACAAGGCATTGATTAGCAAATACAAGGCATTGACGAGCAAATACAAGGCATCGACGAGCAAATACAAGGCATCGATGAGCAAATACAAGGCATCGACGAGCAAATACAAGGAATTGACTAGCAAATACAAGGCATTGACTAACAAATACAAGGCATTGACTAGCAAATACTAGGCATTGACGAGCAAATACAACGCATTGATGAGCAAATACAAGGCATTGAGGAGAAAATTCAAGGCATTGACTAGCAAATACAAGCATTGACGAACAAATACAAGGCATCGACTAGCAAATAAAAGGCATTGACGCGCAAATACAATGCACCGACTAGCAAATACAAGGCATCGATTAGCAAATACAAGGCATCGACGAGCAAATACAAGGCATCGACGAGCAAATACAAGGCATCGATGAGCAAATACAAGGCATTGATGAGCAAATACAAGGCATTGACTAGCAAATACAAGGCATTGACGAGCAAATACAAGGCATTAACGAGCAAATACAAGGCATCAACGAGCAAATACACGGCACTAACTAGCAAATACAAGTCATCGACTAGCAAATACAAGGCATGGACGAGCAAATACAAGGCATTGACGAGCAAATACAAGGCATCAACGAGCAAATACAAGGCATTGACGAGCAAATACAAGGCATTGACTACCAATTACAAGGCATTGACTAGCAAATACAAGGCATTGACGAGCAAATACAAGGCATTGACGAGCAAATACAAGGCATCAACGAGCAAATACAAGGCATTGACGAGCAAATACAAGGCATTGACGAGCAAATACAAGGCATCAACGAGCAAATACAAGGCATTGACGAGCAAATACAAGGCATTGATGAGCAAATACAAGACATTGACTAGCAAATACAAGGCATTGACGAGCAAATACAAGGCATTGACGAGCAAATACAAGGCATTGACTAGCAAATGCAAGGCATTGACGAGCAAATAAAAGGCATTGATGAGCAAATACAAGGCATTGACTAGCAAATACAAGGCATTGACGAGCAAATACAAGGCATTAACGAGCAAATACAAGGCACCAACTAGCAAATACAAGTCATCGACTAGCAAATACAAGGCATGGACGAGCAAATACAAGGCATCGACGTGCAAATACAAGCCATCGATGAGCAAATACAAGGCATTGACTAGCAAATACTAGGCATTGACGAGCAAATACAACGCATTGATGAGCAAATACAAGGCATTGACGAGAAAATTCAAGGCATTCACTAGCAAATACAAGCATTGACGAACAAATACAAGGAATCTAATAGAAAATACAAGGCATTAATTAGCAAATACAAGGCATCGACGAGCAAATACAAGGCATCGACGAGCAAATACAAGGCATTGACGAGCAAATACAAGGCATTGAATAGCAAATACAAGGCATCTACGAGAAAATACAAGGCATTGACGAGCAAATACAAGGCATTGATGAGCAAATATAAGACATTGACTAGCAAATACAAGGCATTGACTAGCAAATACAAGTCATTAACGAGCAAATACAAGGCTTCAACGAGCAAATACAACGCATTGACGAGCAAATACAAGGCATTGATAAGCAAATACAAGGCATCAACGAGCAAATACAAGGCATTGATGAGCAAATACAAGGCATTGACGAGCAAATACAAGGCATTGGCGAGCAAACACAAGGCATCAACGAGCAAATACAAGGCATTGACGAGCAAATACAAGGCATTGATGAGCAAATACAAGGCATTGATGAGCAAATACAAGGCATTGACTAGCAAATAAAATGCATTGACTAGCAAATACAAGGCATTGACGAGCAAATACAAGGCATTGATGAGCAAATACAAGTCATTGACTAGCAAAATACAAGGCATTGACGAGAAAATACAAGGCATCAGCGAGAAAATAGAAGGCATTGACGAGCAAATACAAGGCCTTGACTAGCAAATACTAGGCACTGACTCGCAAATACAAGGCATTGACGAGCAAACACAAGGCATCAACGAGCAAATACAAGGCATTCACGAGCAAATACAAGGCATTGACGAGCAAATACAAGGCATCGACTAGCAAATACAAGGCATGGACGAGCAAATACAAGGCATCGACGTGCAAATACAAGCCATCGATGAGCAAATACAAGGCATCGACGAGCAAATACAAGGCATCGACGAACAAATACAAGGCATCGACGAGCAAATACAACGCATTGACGAGCAAATACAAGGCATTGACGAGCAAATACAAGGCACCAACTAGCAAATACAAGGCATCGACTAGCAAATACAAGGCATGGACGAGCAAATACAAGGCATCGACGAGCAAATACAAGGCATTGACGAGCAAATACAAGGCATCAGCGAGCAAATATAAGGCATCAACTAGAAAATACAAGGCATTGACGAGCAAATAAAAGGCATCAACGAGCAAATACAAGGCATTGACGAACAAATACAAGGCATTGACTACCAATTACAAGGCATTGACTAGCAAATACAAGGCATTGACGAGCAAATACAAGGCATTGACGAGCAAATACAAGGCATTGACTAGCAAATACAATGCATCAACGAGCAAATACAATGCATCAACGAGCAAATAGAAGGCATTGACGAGCAAATACAAGGCATTGACGAGCAAATACAAGGCATCAGCGAGCAAATATAAGGCATCAACTAGAAAATACAAGGCATTGACGAGCAAATACAAGGCATCAACGAGCAAATACAAGGCATTGACGAGCAAATACAAGGCATTGACTACCAATTACAAGGCATTGACTAGCAAATACAAGGCATTGACGAGCAAATACAAGGCATTGACGAGCAAATACAAGGCATTGACTAGCAAATACAATGCATCAACGAGCAAATACAATGCATCAACGAGCAAATAGAAGGCATTGACGAGCAAATACAAGGCATTGATGAGCAAATACAAGGCATTGACTAGCAAATACAAGGCATTGATGAGCAAATATAAGGCATTGACTAGCAAATACAAGGCATTGACGAGCAAATACAAGGCGTTGATGAGCAAATACAAGGCATTGATTGGCAAATACAAGCCATTAACGAGCAAATACAACCCATTAACGAGCAAATACAAGGCATTGACTAGCAAATACAAGGCATTGACTAGCAAATACAAGGCATTGACGAGCAAATACAAGGCATTAACGAGCAAATACAAGGCATCAACGAGCAAATACACGGCACTAACTAGCAAATACAAGTCATCGACTAGCAAATACAAGGCATGGACGAGCAAATACAAGGCATTGACGAGCAAATACAAGGCATCAACGAGCAAATACAAGGCATTGACGAGCAAATACAAGGCATTGACTACCAATTACAAGGCATTGACTAGCAAATACAAGGCATTGACGAGCAAATACAAGGCATTGACGAGCAAATACAAGGCATCAACGAGCAAATACAAGGCATTGACGAGCAAATACAAGGCATTGACGAGCAAATACAAGGCATCAACGAGCAAATACAAGGCATTGACGAGCAAATACAAGGCATTGATGAGCAAATACAAGACATTGACTAGCAAATACAAGGCATTGACGAGCAAATACAAGGCATTGACGAGCAAATACAAGGCATTGACTAGCAAATGCAAGGCATTGACGAGCAAATAAAAGGCATTGATGAGCAAATACAAGGCATTGACTAGCAAATACAAGGCATTGACGAGCAAATACAAGGCATTAACGAGCAAATACAAGGCACCAACTAGCAAATACAAGTCATCGACTAGCAAATACAAGGCATGGACGAGCAAATACAAGGCATCGACGTGCAAATACAAGCCATCGATGAGCAAATACAAGGCATTGACTAGCAAATACTAGGCATTGACGAGCAAATACAACGCATTGATGAGCAAATACAAGGCATTGACGAGAAAATTCAAGGCATTCACTAGCAAATACAAGCATTGACGAACAAATACAAGGAATCGAATAGAAAATACAAGGCATTAATTAGCAAATACAAGGCATCGACGAGCAAATACAAGGCATCGACGAGCAAATACAAGGCATTGACGAGCAAATACAAGGCATTGAATAGCAAATACAAGGCATCTACGAGAAAATACAAGGCATTGACGAGCAAATACAAGGCATTGATGAGCAAATATAAGACATTGACTAGCAAATACAAGGCATTGACTAGCAAATACAAGTCATTAACGAGCAAATACAAGGCTTCAACGAGCAAATACAACGCATTGACGAGCAAATACAAGGCATTGATAAGCAAATACAAGGCATCAACGAGCAAATACAAGGCATTGATGAGCAAATACAAGGCATTGACGAGCAAATACAAGGCATTGGCGAGCAAACACAAGGCATCAACGAGCAAATACAAGGCATTGACGAGCAAATACAAGGCATTGATGAGCAAATACAAGGCATTGATGAGCAAATACAAGGCATTGACTAGCAAATACAATGCATTGACTAGCAAATACAAGGCATTGACGAGCAAATACAAGGCATTGATGAGCAAATACAAGTCATTGACTAGCAAAATACAAGGCATTGACGAGAAAATACAAGGCATCAGCGAGAAAATAGAAGGCATTGACGAGCAAATACAAGGCCTTGACTAGCAAATACTAGGCACTGACTCGCAAATACAAGGCATTGACGAGCAAACACAAGGCATCAACGAGCAAATACAAGGCATTCACGAGCAAATACAAGGCATTGACGAGCAAATACAAGGCATCGACTAGCAAATACAAGGCATGGACGAGCAAATACAAGGCATCGACGTGCAAATACAAGCCATCGATGAGCAAATACAAGGCATCGACGAGCAAATACAAGGCATCGACGAACAAATACAAGGCATCGACGAGCAAATACAACGCATTGACGAGCAAATACAAGGCATTGACGAGCAAATACAAGGCACCAACTAGCAAATACAAGGCATCGACTAGCAAATACAAGGCATGGACGAGCAAATACAAGGCATCGACGAGCAAATACAAGGCATTGACGAGCAAATACAAGGCATCAGCGAGCAAATATAAGGCATCAACTAGAAAATACAAGGCATTGACGAGCAAATAAAAGGCATCAACGAGCAAATACAAGGCATTGACGAACAAATACAAGGCATTGACTACCAATTACAAGGCATTGACTAGCAAATACAAGGCATTGACGAGCAAATACAAGGCATTGACGAGCAAATACAAGGCATTGACTAGCAAATACAATGCATCAACGAGCAAATACAATGCATCAACGAGCAAATAGAAGGCATTGACGAGCAAATACAAGGCATTGACGAGCAAATACAAGGCATCAGCGAGCAAATATAAGGCATCAACTAGAAAATACAAGGCATTGACGAGCAAATACAAGGCATCAACGAGCAAATACAAGGCATTGACGAGCAAATACAAGGCATTGACTACCAATTACAAGGCATTGACTAGCAAATACAAGGCATTGACGAGCAAATACAAGGCATTGACGAGCAAATACAAGGCATTGACTAGCAAATACAATGCATCAACGAGCAAATACAATGCATCAACGAGCAAATAGAAGGCATTGACGAGCAAATACAAGGCATTGATGAGCAAATACAAGGCATTGACTAGCAAATACAAGGCATTGATGAGCAAATATAAGGCATTGACTAGCAAATACAAGGCATTGACGAGCAAATACAAGGCGTTGATGAGCAAATACAAGGCATTGATTGGCAAATACAAGCCATTAACGAGCAAATACAACCCATTAACGAGCAAATACAAGGCATTGACTAGCAAATACAAGGCATTGACTAGCAAATACAAGGCATTGACGAGCAAATACAAGGCATTGATGAGCAAATACAAGGCATTGACTAGCAAATACAATGCATCAACGAGCAAATACAATGGATCAACGAGCAAATACAAGGCATTGACTAGCAAATACAAGGCATTGACGAGCAAATACACGGCACCAACTAGCAAATACAAGGCATCGACTAGCAAATACAAGGCATGGACGAGCAAATAAAAGGCATCGACGTGCAAATACAAGCCATCGATGAGTATAAGTTAATTATTTAAATCAAACAATTGGGGTTAAGTTAACTCTTTCTTATTACACCAAAAGTGTTTTTCAGTAAGTTATACAGTGTGACCTTCAAATACAAGGCATTGACTAGCAAATACAATGCATCAACGAGCAAATACAATGCATCACCGAGCAAATAGAAGGCATTGACGAGCAAATACAAGGCATTGATGAGCAAATACAAGGCATGGACGAGCAAATACAAGGCATCGACGAGCAAATACAAGGCATTGACGAGCAAATACAAGGCATCAGCGAGCAAATATAAGGCATCAACTAGAAAATACAAGGCATTGACAAACAAATACAAGGCACAAATGCACCAACGAGCAAATACAAGGCATCAACGAGAAATACAAGGCATTGACGAGCAAATACAAGGCATCAACGAACAAATACAAGGCATTGACGAGCAAATACAAGGCATTGACTACCAATTACAAGGCATTGACTAGCAAATACAAGGCATTGACGAGCAAATACAAGGCATTGACGAACAAATACAAGGCATTGACTAGCAAATACAATGCATCAACGAGCAAATACAATGATTCAACGAGCAAATAGAAGGCATTGACTAGCAAATACAAGGCATCGAGGAGCAAATACAAGGCATCAACGAGCAAATACAAGGCATCAACAAGCAAATACAAGGAATTGACTAGCAAATACAAGGAATTGACTAGCAAATAAAAGGCATTGACTAGCAAATACTAGGCATTGACGAGCAAATACAACGCATTGATGAGAAAATACAAGGCATTGATGAGAAAATACAAGGCATGGAGGAGAAAATACAAGCATTGACGAGCAAATACAAGGCATCGACTAGCAAATACAAGGCATTGATTAGCAAATACAAGGCATCGACGAGCAAATACAAGGCATCGACGAGAAAATACAAGGCATCGACGAGCAAATACAAGGCATTGACGAGCAAATAAAAGGCACCAACGAGCAAATACAATGCACCAACGAGCAAATACAAGGCATTGACGAGCAAATACAAGGCATCAACGAGCAAATACAAGGCATTGACGAGCAAATACAAGGCATTGACGAGCAAATACAAGGCATCAACGAGCAAATACAAGGCATTGACTAGCAAATACAAGGCATTGACTAGAAAATACAAGGCATTGACGAGCAAATACAAGGCATTGATGAGCAAATATAAGACATTGACTAGCAAATACAAGGCATTGACTAGCAAATACAAGTCATTAACGAGCAAATACAAGGCATCAACGAGCAAATACAACGCATTGACGAGCAAATACAAGGCATTGATAAGCAAATACAAGGCATCAACGAGCAAATACAAGGCATTGATGAGCAAATACAAGGCATTGACGAGCAAATACAAGGCATTGGCGAGCAAACACAAGGCATCAACGAGCAAATACAAGGCATTGACGAGCAAATACAAGGCATTGATGAGCAAATACAAGGCATTGATGAGCAAATACAAGGCATTGACTAGCAAATACAATGCATTGACTAGCAAATACAAGGCATTGACGAGCAAATACAAGGCATTGATGAGCAAATACAAGGCATTGACTAGCAAAATACAAGGCATTGACGAGATAATACAAGGCATCAGCGAGAAATAGAAGGCATTGACGAGCAAATACAAGGCCTTGACTAGCAAATACTAGGCACTGACTCGCAAATACAAGGCATTGACGAGCAAACACAAGGCATCAAAGAGCAAATACAAGGCATTCACGAGCAAATACAAGGCATTGACGAGCAAATACAAGGCATCGACGAGCAAATACAAGGCATTGAGGAGCAAATACAAGGCATCGACGAGCAAATACAAGGCATTGATGAGCAAATACAACCCATTGACTACCAAATACAAGGCATCAGCGAGCAAATACAAGGAATTGACTGGCAAATACAAGGCATTGACTGGCAAATACAAGGCATCGACTAGCAAATACAAGGCATTGATTAGCAAATACAAGGCATTGACGAGCAAATACAAGGCATTGACGACCAAATACAAGGCATTGACGAGCAAATACAATGCATCAACGAGCAAATACAAGGCATTGACTAGCATATACAAGGCATTGACTAGCAAATACAAGGCATTGACAAGCAAATACAAGGTATTGACGAGCAAATACAAGGCATCGACGAGCAAATACAAGGCATCGATGAGCAAATACAAGGCATCGACGAGCAAATACAAGGAATTGACTAGCAAATACAAGGCATTGACTAACAAATACAAGGCATTGACTAGCAAATACTAGGCATTGACGAGCAAATACAACGCATTGATGAGCAAATACAAGGCATTGAGGAGAAAATTCAAGGCATTGACTAGCAAATACAAGCATTGACGAACAAATACAAGGCATCGACTAGCAAATAAAAGGCATTAACGCGCATACAATGCACCGACTAGCAAATATAAGGCATCGATTAGCAAATACAAGGCATCGACGAGCAAATACAAGGCATCGACGAGCAAATACAAGGCATCGATGAGCAAATACGAGGCATCGACGAGCAAATACAAGGCATCAACGAGCAAATACAAGCCATCAACAAGCAAATACAAGGAATTGACTAGCAAATACAAGGAATTGACTAGCAAATAAAATGCATTGACTAGCAAATACTAGGCATTGACGAGCAAATACAACGCATTGATGAGAAAATACAAGGCATTGATGAGAAAATACAAGGCATTGAGGAGAAAATACAAGCATTGACGCGCAAATACAAGGCATCGACTAGCAAATACAAGGCATTGATTAGCAAATACAAGGCATTGACGAGCAAATACAAGGCATCGACGAGAAAATACAAGGCATTGATGAGCAAATATAAGACATTGACGAGCAAATACAAGGCATTGACTAGCAAATACAAGGCAACAACGAGAAAATACAAGGCATTGACGAGCAAATACAAGGAATCAAAGAGCAAATACAAGGCATTGATAAGCAAATACAAGGCATCAACGAGCAAATACAAGGCATTGATGAGCAAATACAAGGCATTGACGAGCAAATACAAGGCATTGGCGAGCAAACACAAGGCATCAACGAGCAAATACAAGGCATTGACGAGCAAATACAAGGCATTGATGAGCAAATACAAGGCATTGATGAGCAAATACAAGGCATTGACTAGCAAATACAATGCATTGACTAGCAAATACAAGGCATTGACGAGCAAATACAAGGCATTGATGAGCAAATACAAGGCATTGACTAGCAAAATACAAGGCATTGACGAGAAAATACAAGGCATCAGCGAGAAAATACAAGGCATTGACGAGCAAATACAAGGCCTTGACTAGCAAATACAAGGCACTGACTCGCAAATACAAGGCATTGACGAGCAAACACAAGGCATCAACGAGCAAATACAAGGCATTCACGAGAAAATACAAGGCATTGACGAGCAAATACAAGGCATCGACGAGCAAATACAAGGCATTGAGGAGCAAATACAAGGCATCGACGAGCAAATACAAGGCATTGATGAGCAAATACAACGCATTGACTACCAAATACAAGGCATCAGCGAGCAAATACAAGGCATTGACTGGCAAATACAAGGCATTGACTGGCAAATACAAGGCATCGACTAGCAAATACAAGGCATTGATTAGCAAATACAAGGCATTGACGAGCAAATACAAGGCATCGACGAGCAAATACAAGGCATCGATGAGCAAATACAAGGCATCGACGAGCAAATACAAGGAATTGACTAGCAAATACAAGGCATTGACTAACAAATACAAGGCATTGACTAGCAAATACTAGGCATTGACGAGCAAATACAACGCATTGATGAGCAAATACAAGGCATTGAGGAGAAAATTCAAGGCATTGACTAGCAAATACAAGCATTGACGAACAAATACAAGGCATCGACTAGCAAATAAAAGGCATTGACGCGCAAATACAATGCACCGACTAGCAAATACAAGGCATCGATTAGCAAATACAAGGCATCGACGAGCAAATACAAGGCATCGACGAGCAAATACAAGGCATCGATGAGCAAATACAAGGCATTGATGAGCAAATACAAGGCATTGACTAGCAAATACAAGGCATTGACGAGCAAATACAAGGCATTAACGAGCAAATACAAGGCATCAACGAGCAAATACACGGCACTAACTAGCAAATACAAGTCATCGACTAGCAAATACAAGGCATGGACGAGCAAATACAAGGCATTGACGAGCAAATACAAGGCATCAACGAGCAAATACAAGGCATTGACGAGCAAATACAAGGCATTGACTACCAATTACAAGGCATTGACTAGCAAATACAAGGCATTGACGAGCAAATACAAGGCATTGACGAGCAAATACAAGGCATCAACGAGCAAATACAAGGCATTGACGAGCAAATACAAGGCATTGACGAGCAAATACAAGGCATCAACGAGCAAATACAAGGCATTGACGAGCAAATACAAGGCATTGATGAGCAAATACAAGACATTGACTAGCAAATACAAGGCATTGACGAGCAAATACAAGGCATTGACGAGCAAATACAAGGCATTGACTAGCAAATGCAAGGCATTGACGAGCAAATAAAAGGCATTGATGAGCAAATACAAGGCATTGACTAGCAAATACAAGGCATTGACGAGCAAATACAAGGCATTAACGAGCAAATACAAGGCACCAACTAGCAAATACAAGTCATCGACTAGCAAATACAAGGCATGGACGAGCAAATACAAGGCATCGACGTGCAAATACAAGCCATCGATGAGCAAATACAAGGCATTGACTAGCAAATACTAGGCATTGACGAGCAAATACAACGCATTGATGAGCAAATACAAGGCATTGACGAGAAAATTCAAGGCATTCACTAGCAAATACAAGCATTGACGAACAAATACAAGGAATCGAATAGAAAATACAAGGCATTAATTAGCAAATACAAGGCATCGACGAGCAAATACAAGGCATCGACGAGCAAATACAAGGCATTGACGAGCAAATACAAGGCATTGAATAGCAAATACAAGGCATCTACGAGAAAATACAAGGCATTGACGAGCAAATACAAGGCATTGACAAGCAAATACAAGGCAAATGACTAGCAAATATAAGGCACCAACGAGCAAATACAAGGCATTGACTAGCAAATACAAGGCATTGAGGAGCAAATACAAGGCATCGACGAGCAAATACAAGGCATTGATGAGCAAATACAACGCATTGACTAGCAAATACAAGGCATTGATGAGCAAATACAAGGCATCGATGAGCAAGTACAAGGCATTGACTAGCAAATACAAGGCATTGACGAACAAATACAAGGCACCAACGAGCAAATACAAGGCATCAACGAGAAAATACAAGGCATTGATGAGCAAATACAAGGCATTGATGAGCAAATACAAGGCATTGATGAGCAAATACAAGGCATTGATGAGCAAATACAAGTCATTGACTAGCAAATACAAGGCATTGACGAGCAAATACAAGGCATCGATGAGCAAATAAAAGGCATCGACGAGCAAATACAAGACATCAACGAGCAAATACAAGGCATGAACAAGCAAATACAAGGAATTGACTAGCAAATACAAGGCATTGACTAGCAAATACAAGGCATTTACTAGCAAATACTAGGCATTGACGAGCAAATACAACGCATTGATGAGCAAATACAAGGCATTGCGGAGAAAATACAAGGCATTCACTAGCAAATACAAGCATTGACAAACAAATACAAGGCATCGAATAGCAAATACAAGGCATTTATTAGCAAATACAAGGCATCGACGAGCAAATACAAGGCATCGACGAGCACATACAAGGCATCGACGAGCAAATACAAGGCATTGACGAACAAATACAAGGCACCAACGAGCAAATACAAGGCATCAACGAGAAATACAAGGCATTGACGAGCAAATACAAGGCATCAACGAGCAAATACAAGGCATTGACGAGCAAATACAAGGCATTGATGAGCAAATACAAGGCATTGACTAGCAAATACAAGGCATTGACGAGCAAATACAAGGCGTTGATGAGCAAATACAAGGCATTGATGAGCAAATACAAGGCATTTACTAGCAAATACAAGGCATCAACGAGCAAATACAAGGCATTGACTAGCAAATACAAGGCATTGACTAGAAAATACAAGGCATTGACGAGCAAATACAATGCATTGATGAGCAAATACAAGACATTGACTAGCAAATACAAGGCATTGACGAGCAAATACAAGGCATTGAAAATACAAAGCATTGATGAGCAAATACAAAGCATCAACGCGCAAATACAAGGCATCAACGCGCAAATACAAGGCATTGACGAGCAAATACAACGCATTGAATAGCAAATACAAGGCATTGAATAGCAAAAACAAGGCATCAACGAGCAAATACAAGGCATTGACGAGCAAATACAAGGCATTGACGAGCAAATACAAGGCGTTGATGAGCAAATACAAGGCATTGATGAGCAAATACAAGGCATTGACTAGCAAATACAAGGCATCGACAAGCAAATACAAGGCATCGACGGGCAAATACAAGGCATTGAGGAGCAAATACAACGCATTGAATAGCAAATACAAGGCATTGAATAGCAAAAACAAGGCATCAACGAGCAAATACAAGGCATTGACGAGCAAATACAAGGCATCGACTTGCAAATACAAGGCATCGACGAGAAAATACAAGGCATTGACGAGCAAATACAAGGCATTGACGAGCAAATACAACGCATTGAATAGCAAATACAAGGCATTGAATAGCAAAAACAAGGCATCAACGAGCAAATACAAGGCATTGATGAGCAAATACAAGGCATCAATGCGCAAATACAAGGCATTTACGAGCAAATACAAGGCATTGACTAGCAAATACAAAGCATTGATGAGCAAATACAAGGCATTGATGAGCTAATACAATGCATTGACGAGCAATTACAAGGCATTGACGAGCAAATACAAGGCAATGATGAGCTAATACAATGCATTGACGAGCAATTACAAGGCATTGACGAGCAAATACAAGGCATTGACTAGCAAATACAAGGCATTGACGAGCAAATACAATGCATTGACGAGCAAATACAAGGCATTGACGAGCAAATACAAGGCATTAGCTAGCAAATACAAGGCATTGATGATCAAATACAAGGCATTGACTAGCAAATACAAGGCACTGACGAGCAAATACAAGGCATTGATGAGCAAATACAAGGCATTGATGAGCAAATACAAGGCATTGACGAGCAAATACAAGGAATTGACGAGCAAATACAAGGCATTGACGAGCAAATACAAGGCATTGACTAGCAAATACAAGGCATAAACGAGCAAATACAAGGCATCGACGAGCAAATACAAGGCATCGACGAGCAAATACAAGGCATCGACGAGCAAATACCAGGCAATGACGAGCAAATACAAGGCATTGACGAGCAAATACAAGGCATCAACGAACAAATACAAGGCATTGACGAGCAAATACAAGGCATTGACGAGCAAATACAAGGCATCGACGAGCAAATACAAGGCATAAACGAACAAATACAAGGCATTGACGAGCAAATACAAGGCATTGACGAGCAAATACAAGGCATCGACGAGCAAATACAAGGCATTGACCAGCAAATAGAAGGCACTGACGAGCAAATACAAGGCATCAGCGAGCAAATACAAGGCATTGACTAGCAAATACAAGGCATTGACTAGCAAATACAAGGCATAAACGAGCAAATACAAGGCATCGACGAGCAAATACAAGGCATTGACGAGCAAATACAAGGCATCAACGAACAAATACAAGGCATTGACGAGCAAATACAAGGCATTGACGAGCAAATACAAGGCATCGACGAGCAAATACAAGGCATAAACGAACAAATACAAGGCATTGACGAGCAAATACAAGGCATTGACGAGCAAATACAAGGCATCGACGAGCAAATACAAGGCATTGACGAGCAAATAGAAGGCACTGACGAGCAAATACAAGGCATCAGCGAGCAAATACAAGGCATTGACTAGCAAATACAAGGCATTGACGAGCAAATACAAGGCATTGACGAGCAAATACAAGGCATCAACGAGCAAATACAAGGGATTGACGAGCAAATACAAGGCATTGACGAGCAAATACAAGGCATCAGCGAGCAAATACAAGGCATTGACTAGCAAATACAAGGCATAAACGAGCAAATACAAGGCATCGACGAGCAAATACAAGGCATCGACGAGCAAATACAAGGCATTGACGAGCAAATACCAGGCAATGACGAGAAAATACAAGGCATTGACGAGCAAATACAAGGCATGAACGAACAAATACAAGGCATTGACGAGCAAATACAAGGCATTGGCGAGCAAATACAAGGCATCGACGAGCAAATACAATGCATTGACGAGCAAATACAAAGCATTGACGAGCAAATACAAGGCATTGATGAGCAAATACAAGGTATTGACTAGCAAATACAAGGAATCGACGAGCAAATACAAGGCATTGACTAGCAAATACAAGGCATTGAGGAGCAAATACAAGGCATCGACGAGCAAATACAAGGCATTGATGAGCAATTACAACGCATTGACTAGCAAATACAAGGCATTGATGAGCAAATACAAGGCATTGATGAGCAAATACAAGGCATTGACTAGCAAATACAAGGCATTGGCTACCAATTACAAGGCATTGACTAGCATATACAAGGCATTGGCGAGCAAATTCAAGGCATCAACGAGCAAATACAAGGCATTGAAGAGCAAATACAAGGCATTGAGGAGCAAATACAAGGCATTGAGGAGCAAATACAAGGCATCGTTGAGCAAATACAAGGCATCGACGAGCAAATACAAGGCATTGACGAGCAAATACAAGGCATTGACGAGCACATACAAGGCATTGGCGAGCAAATACAAGGCATTGACGAGCAAATACAAGGCATCGACGAGCAAATACAAGGCATCAACGAGCAAATACAAGGCATTGACTAGCAAATACAAGGCATTGAAGAGCAAATACAAGGCATTGACGAGCAAATACAAGGCATCGACTAGCATATACAAGGCATCAACGAGCAAATACAAGGCATTGACTATCAAATACAAGGCAGTGACGAGCAAATACAAGGCATTAGCAAGCAAACACAATGCATTGACTAGCAAATAAAAGGCATCAACCAGCAAATACAAGGCATTAAAGAGCAAATACAAGGCATTGACTAGCAAATACAAGGGATTGACGAGCAAATACAAGGCATTGATGAGCAAATACAAGGCATTGACTAGCAAATACAAGGCATTGACGAGCAAATACAAGGCATTGACGAGCAAATACAAGGCGTTGATGAGCAAATACAAGGCATTGATGAGCAAATACAAGGCATTGACTAGCAAATGCAAGGGATTGACGAGCAAATACAAGGCATTGATGAGCAAATACAAGGCATTGACTAGCAAATACAAGGCATTGACGAGCAAATACAAGGCATTGACGAGCAAATACAAGGCGTTGATGAGCAAATACAAGGCATTGATGAGCAAATACAAGGCATTGACTAGCAAATACAAGCCATTAACGAGCAAATACAAGGCATTATCTAGCAAATACAAGGCATTGACTAGCAAATACAAGGCATTGACGAGAAAATACAAGGCATCAACGAGAATACAAGGCATTGACTAGCAAATACAAGGCATTGACTAGCAAATACAAGGCATTGACGAGCAAATACAAGGCATTGATGAGCAAATACAAGGCATTGATGAGCAAATACAAGTCATTGACTAGCAAATACAAGGCATTGACGAGCAAATACAAGGCATCGATGAGCAAATAAAAGGCATCGACGAGCAAATACAAGACATCAACGAGCAAATACAAGGCATGAACAAGCAAATACAAGGAATTGACTAGCAAATACAAGGCATTGACTAGCAAATACAAGGCATTTACTAGCAAATACTAGGCATTGACGAGCAAATACAACGCATTGATGAACAAATACAAGGCATTGCGGAGAAAATACAAGGCATTCACTAGCAAATACAAGCATTGACGAACAAATACAAGGCATCGAATAGCAAATACAAGGCATTTATTAGCAAATACAAGGCATCGACGAGCAAATACAAGGCATCGACGAGCACATACAAGGCATCGACGAGCAAATACAAGGCATTGACGAACAAATACAATGCATTGATGAGCAAATACAAGACATTGACTAGCAAATACAAGGCATTGACGAGCAAATACAAGGCATTGAAAATACAAAGCATTGATGAGCAAATACAAAGCATCAACGCGCAAATACAAGGCATCAACGCGCAAATACAAGGCATTGACGAGCAAATACAACGCATTGAATAGCAAATACAAGGCATTGAATAGCAAAAACAAGGCATCAACGAGCAAATACAAGGCATTGACGAGCAAATACAAGGCATTGACGAGCAAATACAAGGCGTTGATGAGCAAATACAAGGCATTGATGAGCAAATACAAGGCATTGACTAGCAAATACAAGGCATCGACAAGCAAATACAAGGCATCGACGGGCAAATACAAGGCATTGAGGAGCAAATACAACGCATTGAATAGCAAATACAAGGCATTGAATAGCAAAAACAAGGCATCAACGAGCAAATACAAGGCATTGACGAGCAAATACAAGGCATCGACTTGCAAATACAAGGCATCGACGAGAAAATACAAGGCATTGACGAGCAAATACAAGGCATTGACGAGCAAATACAACGCATTGAATAGCAAATACAAGGCATTGAATAGCAAAAACAAGGCATCAACGAGCAAATACAAGGCATTGATGAGCAAATACAAGGCATCAATGCGCAAATACAAGGCATTTACGAGCAAATACAAGGCATTGACTAGCAAATACAAAGCATTGATGAGCAAATACAAGGCATTGATGAGCTAATACAATGCATTGACGAGCAATTACAAGGCATTGACGAGCAAATACAAGGCAATGATGAGCTAATACAATGCATTGACGAGCAATTACAAGGCATTGACGAGCAAATACAAGGCATTGACTAGCAAATACAAGGCATTGACGAGCAAATACAATGCATTGACGAGCAAATACAAGGCATTGACGAGCAAATACAAGGCATTAGCTAGCAAATACAAGGCATTGATGATCAAATACAAGGCATTGACTAGCAAATACAAGGCACTGACGAGCAAATACAAGGCATTGATGAGCAAATACAAGGCATTGATGAGCAAATACAAGGCATTGACGAGCAAATACAAGGAATTGACGAGCAAATACAAGGCATTGACGAGCAAATACAAGGCATTGACTAGCAAATACAAGGCATAAACGAGCAAATACAAGGCATCGACGAGCAAATACAAGGCATCGACGAGCAAATACAAGGCATCGACGAGCAAATACCAGGCAATGACGAGCAAATACAAGGCATTGACGAGCAAATACAAGGCATCAACGAACAAATACAAGGCATTGACGAGCAAATACAAGGCATTGACGAGCAAATACAAGGCATCGACGAGCAAATACAAGGCATAAACGAACAAATACAAGGCATTGACGAGCAAATACAAGGCATTGACGAGCAAATACAAGGCATCGACGAGCAAATACAAGGCATTGACCAGCAAATAGAAGGCACTGACGAGCAAATACAAGGCATCAGCGAGCAAATACAAGGCATTGACTAGCAAATACAAGGCATTGACTAGCAAATACAAGGCATAAACGAGCAAATACAAGGCATCGACGAGCAAATACAAGGCATTGACGAGCAAATACAAGGCATCAACGAACAAATACAAGGCATTGACGAGCAAATACAAGGCATTGACGAGCAAATACAAGGCATCGACGAGCAAATACAAGGCATAAACGAACAAATACAAGGCATTGACGAGCAAATACAAGGCATTGACGAGCAAATACAAGGCATCGACGAGCAAATACAAGGCATTGACGAGCAAATAGAAGGCACTGACGAGCAAATACAAGGCATCAGCGAGCAAATACAAGGCATTGACTAGCAAATACAAGGCATTGACGAGCAAATACAAGGCATTGACGAGCAAATACAAGGCATCAACGAGCAAATACAAGGGATTGACGAGCAAATACAAGGCATTGACGAGCAAATACAAGGCATCAGCGAGCAAATACAAGGCATTGACTAGCAAATACAAGGCATAAACGAGCAAATACAAGGCATCGACGAGCAAATACAAGGCATCGACGAGCAAATACAAGGCATTGACGAGCAAATACCAGGCAATGACGAGAAAATACAAGGCATTGACGAGCAAATACAAGGCATGAACGAACAAATACAAGGCATTGACGAGCAAATACAAGGCATTGGCGAGCAAATACAAGGCATCGACGAGCAAATACAATGCATTGACGAGCAAATACAAAGCATTGACGAGCAAATACAAGGCATTGATGAGCAAATACAAGGTATTGACTAGCAAATACAAGGAATCGACGAGCAAATACAAGGCATTGACTAGCAAATACAAGGCATTGAGGAGCAAATACAAGGCATCGACGAGCAAATACAAGGCATTGATGAGCAATTACAACGCATTGACTAGCAAATACAAGGCATTGACGAGCAAATACAAGGCATTGACGAGCAAATACAAGGCATTGACTAGCAAATGCAAGGCATTGACGAGCAAATAAAAGGCATTGATGAGCAAATACAAGGCATTGACTAGCAAATACAAGGCATTGACGAGCAAATACAAGGCATTAACGAGCAAATACAAGGCACCAACTAGCAAATACAAGTCATCGACTAGCAAATACAAGGCATGGACGAGCAAATACAAGGCATCGACGTGCAAATACAAGCCATCGATGAGCAAATACAAGGCATTGACTAGCAAATACTAGGCATTGACGAGCAAATACAACGCATTGATGAGCAAATACAAGGCATTGACGAGAAAATTCAAGGCATTCACTAGCAAATACAAGCATTGACGAACAAATACAAGGAATCGAATAGAAAATACAAGGCATTAATTAGCAAATACAAGGCATCGACGAGCAAATACAAGGCATCGACGAGCAAATACAAGGCATTGACGAGCAAATACAAGGCATTGAATAGCAAATACAAGGCATCTACGAGAAAATACAAGGCATTGACGAGCAAATACAAGGCATTGACAAGCAAATACAAGGCAAATGACTAGCAAATATAAGGCATCAACGAGCAAATACAAGGCATTGACTAGCAAATACAAGGCATTGAGGAGCAAATACAAGGCATCGACGAGCAAATACAAGGCATTGATGAGCAAATACAACGCATTGACTAGCAAATACAAGGCATTGATGAGCAAATACAAGGCATCGATGAGCAAGTACAAGGCATTGACTAGCAAATACAAGGCATTGACGAACAAATACAAGGCACCAACGAGCAAATACAAGGCATCAACGAGAAAATACAAGGCATTGATGAGCAAATACAAGGCATTGATGAGCAAATACAAGGCATTGATGAGCAAATACAAGGCATTGATGAGCAAATACAAGTCATTGACTAGCAAATACAAGGCATTGACGAGCAAATACAAGGCATCGATGAGCAAATAAAAGGCATCGACGAGCAAATACAAGACATCAACGAGCAAATACAAGGCATGAACAAGCAAATACAAGGAATTGACTAGCAAATACAAGGCATTGACTAGCAAATACAAGGCATTTACTAGCAAATACTAGGCATTGACGAGCAAATACAACGCATTGATGAGCAAATACAAGGCATTGCGGAGAAAATACAAGGCATTCACTAGCAAATACAAGCATTGACAAACAAATACAAGGCATCGAATAGCAAATACAAGGCATTTATTAGCAAATACAAGGCATCGACGAGCAAATACAAGGCATCGACGAGCACATACAAGGCATCGACGAGCAAATACAAGGCATTGACGAACAAATACAAGGCACCAACGAGCAAATACAAGGCATCAACGAGAAATACAAGGCATTGACGAGCAAATACAAGGCATCAACGAGCAAATACAAGGCATTGACGAGCAAATACAAGGCATTGATGAGCAAATACAAGGCATTGACTAGCAAATACAAGGCATTGACGAGCAAATACAAGGCGTTGATGAGCAAATACAAGGCATTGATGAGCAAATACAAGGCATTTACTAGCAAATACAAGGCATCAACGAGCAAATACAAGGCATTGACTAGCAAATACAAGGCATTGACTAGAAAATACAAGGCATTGACGAGCAAATACAATGCATTGATGAGCAAATACAAGACATTGACTAGCAAATACAAGGCATTGACGAGCAAATACAAGGCATTGAAAATACAAAGCATTGATGAGCAAATACAAAGCATCAACGCGCAAATACAAGGCATCAACGCGCAAATACAAGGCATTGACGAGCAAATACAACGCATTGAATAGCAAATACAAGGCATTGAATAGCAAAAACAAGGCATCAACGAGCAAATACAAGGCATTGACGAGCAAATACAAGGCATTGACGAGCAAATACAAGGCGTTGATGAGCAAATACAAGGCATTGATGAGCAAATACAAGGCATTGACTAGCAAATACAAGGCATCGACAAGCAAATACAAGGCATCGACGGGCAAATACAAGGCATTGAGGAGCAAATACAACGCATTGAATAGCAAATACAAGGCATTGAATAGCAAAAACAAGGCATCAACGAGCAAATACAAGGCATTGACGAGCAAATACAAGGCATCGACTTGCAAATACAAGGCATCGACGAGAAAATACAAGGCATTGACGAGCAAATACAAGGCATTGACGAGCAAATACAACGCATTGAATAGCAAATACAAGGCATTGAATAGCAAAAACAAGGCATCAACGAGCAAATACAAGGCATTGATGAGCAAATACAAGGCATCAATGCGCAAATACAAGGCATTTACGAGCAAATACAAGGCATTGACTAGCAAATACAAAGCATTGATGAGCAAATACAAGGCATTGATGAGCTAATACAATGCATTGACGAGCAATTACAAGGCATTGACGAGCAAATACAAGGCAATGATGAGCTAATACAATGCATTGACGAGCAATTACAAGGCATTGACGAGCAAATACAAGGCATTGACTAGCAAATACAAGGCATTGACGAGCAAATACAATGCATTGACGAGCAAATACAAGGCATTGACGAGCAAATACAAGGCATTAGCTAGCAAATACAAGGCATTGATGATCAAATACAAGGCATTGACTAGCAAATACAAGGCACTGACGAGCAAATACAAGGCATTGATGAGCAAATACAAGGCATTGATGAGCAAATACAAGGCATTGACGAGCAAATACAAGGAATTGACGAGCAAATACAAGGCATCGACGAGCAAATACAAGGCATCGACGAGCAAATACAAGGCATCGACGAGCAAATACCAGGCAATGACGAGCAAATACAAGGCATTGACGAGCAAATACAAGGCATCAACGAACAAATACAAGGCATTGACGAGCAAATACAAGGCATTGACGAGCAAATACAAGGCATCGACGAGCAAATACAAGGCATAAACGAACAAATACAAGGCATTGACGAGCAAATACAAGGCATTGACGAGCAAATACAAGGCATCGACGAGCAAATACAAGGCATTGACCAGCAAATAGAAGGCACTGACGAGCAAATACAAGGCATCAGCGAGCAAATACAAGGCATTGACTAGCAAATACAAGGCATTGACTAGCAAATACAAGGCATAAACGAGCAAATACAAGGCATCGACGAGCAAATACAAGGCATTGACGAGCAAATACAAGGCATCAACGAACAAATACAAGGCATTGACGAGCAAATACAAGGCATTGACGAGCAAATACAAGGCATCGACGAGCAAATACAAGGCATAAACGAACAAATACAAGGCATTGACGAGCAAATACAAGGCATTGACGAGCAAATACAAGGCATCGACGAGCAAATACAAGGCATTGACGAGCAAATAGAAGGCACTGACGAGCAAATACAAGGCATCAGCGAGCAAATACAAGGCATTGACTAGCAAATACAAGGCATTGACGAGCAAATACAAGGCATTGACGAGCAAATACAAGGCATCAACGAGCAAATACAAGGGATTGACGAGCAAATACAAGGCATTGACGAGCAAATACAAGGCATCAGCGAGCAAATACAAGGCATTGACTAGCAAATACAAGGCATAAACGAGCAAATACAAGGCATCGACGAGCAAATACAAGGCATCGACGAGCAAATACAAGGCATTGACGAGCAAATACCAGGCAATGACGAGAAAATACAAGGCATTGACGAGCAAATACAAGGCATGAACGAACAAATACAAGGCATTGACGAGCAAATACAAGGCATTGGCGAGCAAATACAAGGCATCGACGAGCAAATACAATGCATTGACGAGCAAATACAAAGCATTGACGAGCAAATACAAGGCATTGATGAGCAAATACAAGGTATTGACTAGCAAATACAAGGAATCGACGAGCAAATACAAGGCATTGACTAGCAAATACAAGGCATTGAGGAGCAAATACAAGGCATCGACGAGCAAATACAAGGCATTGATGAGCAATTACAACGCATTGACTAGCAAATACAAGGCATTGATGAGCAAATACAAGGCATTGATGAGCAAATACAAGGCATTGACTAGCAAATACAAGGCATTGGCTACCAATTACAAGGCATTGACTAGCATATACAAGGCATTGGCGAGCAAATTCAAGGCATCAACGAGCAAATACAAGGCATTGAAGAGCAAATACAAGGCATTGAGGAGCAAATACAAGGCATTGAGGAGCAAATACAAGGCATCGTTGAGCAAATACAAGGCATCGACGAGCAAATACAAGGCATTGACGAGCAAATACAAGGCATTGACGAGCACATACAAGGCATTGGCGAGCAAATACAAGGCATTGACGAGCAAATACAAGGCATCGACGAGCAAATACAAGGCATCAACGAGCAAATACAAGGCATTGACTAGCAAATACAAGGCATTGAAGAGCAAATACAAGGCATTGACGAGCAAATACAAGGCATCGACGAGCATATACAAGGCATCAACGAGCAAATACAAGGCATTGACTATCAAATACAAGGCAGTGACGAGCAAATACAAGGCATTAGCAAGCAAACACAATGCATTGACTAGCAAATAAAAGGCATCAACCAGCAAATACAAGGCATTAAAGAGCAAATACAAGGCATTGACTAGCAAATACAAGGGATTGACGAGCAAATACAAGGCATTGATGAGCAAATACAAGGCATTGACTAGCAAATACAAGGCATTGACGAGCAAATACAAGGCATTGACGAGCAAATACAAGGCGTTGATGAGCAAATACAAGGCATTGATGAGCAAATACAAGGCATTGACTAGCAAATGCAAGGGATTGACGAGCAAATACAAGGCATTGATGAGCAAATACAAGGCATTGACTAGCAAATACAAGGCATTGACGAGCAAATACAAGGCATTGACGAGCAAATACAAGGCGTTGATGAGCAAATACAAGGCATTGATGAGCAAATACAAGGCATTGACTAGCAAATACAAGCCATTAACGAGCAAATACAAGGCATTATCTAGCAAATACAAGGCATTGACTAGCAAATACAAGGCATTGACGAGAAAATACAAGGCATCAACGAGAATACAAGGCATTGACTAGCAAATACAAGGCATTGACTAGCAAATACAAGGCATTGACGAGCAAATACAAGGCATTGATGAGCAAATACAAGGCATTGATGAGCAAATACAAGTCATTGACTAGCAAATACAAGGCATTGACGAGCAAATACAAGGCATCGATGAGCAAATAAAAGGCATCGACGAGCAAATACAAGACATCAACGAGCAAATACAAGGCATGAACAAGCAAATACAAGGAATTGACTAGCAAATACAAGGCATTGACTAGCAAATACAAGGCATTTACTAGCAAATACTAGGCATTGACGAGCAAATACAACGCATTGATGAACAAATACAAGGCATTGCGGAGAAAATACAAGGCATTCACTAGCAAATACAAGCATTGACGAACAAATACAAGGCATCGAATAGCAAATACAAGGCATTTATTAGCAAATACAAGGCATCGACGAGCAAATACAAGGCATCGACGAGCACATACAAGGCATCGACGAGCAAATACAAGGCATTGACGAACAAATACAATGCATTGATGAGCAAATACAAGACATTGACTAGCAAATACAAGGCATTGACGAGCAAATACAAGGCATTGAAAATACAAAGCATTGATGAGCAAATACAAAGCATCAACGCGCAAATACAAGGCATCAACGCGCAAATACAAGGCATTGACGAGCAAATACAACGCATTGAATAGCAAATACAAGGCATTGAATAGCAAAAACAAGGCATCAACGAGCAAATACAAGGCATTGACGAGCAAATACAAGGCATTGACGAGCAAATACAAGGCGTTGATGAGCAAATACAAGGCATTGATGAGCAAATACAAGGCATTGACTAGCAAATACAAGGCATCGACAAGCAAATACAAGGCATCGACGGGCAAATACAAGGCATTGAGGAGCAAATACAACGCATTGAATAGCAAATACAAGGCATTGAATAGCAAAAACAAGGCATCAACGAGCAAATACAAGGCATTGACAAGCAAATACAAGGCATCGACTTGCAAATACAAGGCATCGACGAGAAAATACAAGGCATTGACGAGCAAATACAAGGCATTGACGAGCAAATACAACGCATTGAATAGCAAATACAAGGCATTGAATAGCAAAAACAAGGCATCAACGAGCAAATACAAGGCATTGATGAGCAAATACAAGGCATCAATGCGCAAATACAAGGCATTTACGAGCAAATACAAGGCATTGACTAGCAAATACAAAGCATTGATGAGCAAATACAAGGCATTGATGAGCTAATACAATGCATTGACGAGCAATTACAAGGCATTGACGAGCAAATACAAGGCAATGATGAGCTAATACAATGCATTGACGAGCAATTACAAGGCATTGACGAGCAAATACAAGGCATTGACTAGCAAATACAAGGCATTGACGAGCAAATACAATGCATTGACGAGCAAATACAAGGCATTGACGAGCAAATACAAGGCATTAGCTAGCAAATACAAGGCATTGATGATCAAATACAAGGCATTGACTAGCAAATACAAGGCACTGACGAGCAAATACAAGGCATTGATGAGCAAATACAAGGCATTGATGAGCAAATACAAGGCATTGACGAGCAAATACAAGGAATTGACGAGCAAATACAAGGCATTGACGAGCAAATACAAGGCATTGACTAGCAAATACAAGGCATAAACGAGCAAATACAAGGCATCGACGAGCAAATACAAGGCATCGACGAGCAAATACAAGGCATCGACGAGCAAATACCAGGCAATGACGAGCAAATACAAGGCATTGACGAGCAAATACAAGGCATCAACGAACAAATACAAGGCATTGACGAGCAAATACAAGGCATTGACGAGCAAATACAAGGCATCGACGAGCAAATACAAGGCATAAACGAACAAATACAAGGCATTGACGAGCAAATACAAGGCATTGACGAGCAAATACAAGGCATCGACGAGCAAATACAAGGCATTGACCAGCAAATAGAAGGCACTGACGAGCAAATACAAGGCATCAGCGAGCAAATACAAGGCATTGACTAGCAAATACAAGGCATTGACTAGCAAATACAAGGCATAAACGAGCAAATACAAGGCATCGACGAGCAAATACAAGGCATTGACGAGCAAATACAAGGCATCAACGAACAAATACAAGGCATTGACGAGCAAATACAAGGCATTGACGAGCAAATACAAGGCATCGACGAGCAAATACAAGGCATAAACGAACAAATACAAGGCATTGACGAGCAAATACAAGGCATTGACGAGCAAATACAAGGCATCGACGAGCAAATACAAGGCATTGACGAGCAAATAGAAGGCACTGACGAGCAAATACAAGGCATCAGCGAGCAAATACAAGGCATTGACTAGCAAATACAAGGCATTGACGAGCAAATACAAGGCATTGACGAGCAAATACAAGGCATCAACGAGCAAATACAAGGGATTGACGAGCAAATACAAGGCATTGACGAGCAAATACAAGGCATCAGCGAGCAAATACAAGGCATTGACTAGCAAATACAAGGCATAAACGAGCAAATACAAGGCATCGACGAGCAAATACAAGGCATCGACGAGCAAATACAAGGCATTGACGAGCAAATACCAGGCAATGACGAGAAAATACAAGGCATTGACGAGCAAATACAAGGCATGAACGAACAAATACAAGGCATTGACGAGCAAATACAAGGCATTGGCGAGCAAATACAAGGCATCGACGAGCAAATACAATGCATTGACGAGCAAATACAAAGCATTGACGAGCAAATACAAGGCATTGATGAGCAAATACAAGGTATTGACTAGCAAATACAAGGAATCGACGAGCAAATACAAGGCATTGACTAGCAAATACAAGGCATTGAGGAGCAAATACAAGGCATCGACGAGCAAATACAAGGCATTGATGAGCAATTACAACGCATTGACTAGCAAATACAAGGCATTGATGAGCAAATACAAGGCATTGATGAGCAAATACAAGGCATTGACTAGCAAATACAAGGCATTGGCTACCAATTACAAGGCATTGACTAGCATATACAAGGCATTGGCGAGCAAATTCAAGGCATCAACGAGCAAATACAAGGCATTGAAGAGCAAATACAAGGCATTGAGGAGCAAATACAAGGCATTGAGGAGCAAATACAAGGCATCGTTGAGCAAATACAAGGCATCGACGAGCAAATACAAGGCATTGACGAGCAAATACAAGGCATTGACGAGCACATACAAGGCATTGGCGAGCAAAATACAAGGCATTGACGAGCAAATACAAGGCATCGACGAGCAAATACAAGGCATCAACGAGCAAATACAAGGCATTGACTAGCAAATACAAGGCATTGAAGAGCAAATACAAGGCATTGACGAGCAAATACAAGGCATCGACGAGCATATACAAGGCATCAACGAGCAAATACAAGGCATTGACTATCAAATACAAGGCAGTGACGAGCAAATACAAGGCATTAGCAAGCAAACACAATGCATTGACTAGCAAATAAAAGGCATCAACCAGCAAATACAAGGCATTAAAGAGCAAATACAAGGCATTGACTAGCAAATACAAGGGATTGACGAGCAAATACAAGGCATTGATGAGCAAATACAAGGCATTGACTAGCAAATACAAGGCATTGACGAGCAAATACAAGGCATTGACGAGCAAATACAAGGCGTTGATGAGCAAATACAAGGCATTGATGAGCAAATACAAGGCATTGACTAGCAAATGCAAGGGATTGACGAGCAAATACAAGGCATTGATGAGCAAATACAAGGCATTGACTAGCAAATACAAGGCATTGACGAGCAAATACAAGGCATTGACGAGCAAATACAAGGCGTTGATGAGCAAATACAAGGCATTGATGAGCAAATACAAGGCATTGACTAGCAAATACAAGCCATTAACGAGCAAATACAAGGCATTATCTAGCAAATACAAGGCATTGACTAGCAAATACAAGGCATTGACGAGAAAATACAAGGCATCAACGAGAATACAAGGCATTGACTAGCAAATACAAGGCATTGACTAGCAAATACAAGGCATTGACGAGCAAATACAAGGCATTGATGAGCAAATACAAGGCATTGATGAGCAAATACAAGTCATTGACTAGCAAATACAAGGCATTGACGAGCAAATACAAGGCATCGATGAGCAAATAAAAGGCATCGACGAGCAAATACAAGGCATCAACGAGCAAATACAAGGCATGAACAAGCAAATACAAGGAATTGACTAGCAAATACAAGGCATTGACTAGCAAATACAAGGCATTTACTAGCAAATACTAGGCATTGACGAGCAAATACAACGCATTGATGAACAAATACAAGGCATTGCGGAGAAAATACAAGGCATTCACTAGCAAATACAAGCATTGACGAACAAATACAAGGCATCGAATAGCAAATACAAGGCATTTATTAGCAAATACAAGGCATCGACGAGCAAATACAAGGCATCGACGAGCACATACAAGGCATCGACGAGCAAATACAAGGCATTGACGAACAAATACAAGGCACCAACGAGCAAATACAAGGCATCAACGAGAAAATACAAGGCATTGACGAGCAAATACAAGGCATCAACGAGCAATTACAAGGCATTGACGAGCAAATACAAGGCATTGACGAGCAAATACAAGGCATCAACGAGCAAATACAAGGCATTGACTAGCAAATACAAAGCATTGACTGGCAAATACAAGGCATTGACGAACAAATACAAGGCATTGATGAGCAAATACAAGGCATTGACTAGCAAATGCAAGGGATTGACGAGCAAATACAAGGCATTGATGAGCAAATACAAGGCATTGACTAGCAAATACAAGGCATTGACGAGCAAATACAAGGCATTGACGAGCAAATACAAGGCGTTGATGAGCAAATACAAGGCATTGATGAGCAAATACAAGGCATTGACTAGCAAATACAAGCCATTAACGAGCAAATACAAGGCATTATCTAGCAAATACAAGGCATTGACTAGCAAATACAAGGCATTGACGAGAAAATACAAGGCATTGATGAGCAAATACAAGGCATTGACTAGCAAATACAAGGCATTGACGAGCAAATACAAGGCATTGATGAGCAAATACAAGGCATTGACTAGCAAATACAAGGCATTGACGAGCAAATACAAGGCGTTGATGAGCAAATACAAGGCATTGATGAGCAAATACAAGGCATTTACTAGCAAATACAAGGCATCAACGAGCAAATACAAGGCATTGACTAGCAAATACAAGGCATTGACTAGAAAATACAAGGCATTGACGAGCAAATACAATGCATTGATGAGCAAATACAAGACATTGACTAGCAAATACAAGGCATTGACGAGCAAATACAAGGCATTGAAAACACAAAGCATTGATGAGCAAATACAAAGCATCAACGCGCAAATACAAGGCATCAACGCGCAAATACAAGGCATTGACGAGCAAATACAACGCATTGAATAGCAAATACAAGGCATTGAATAGCAAAAACAAGGCATCAACGAGCAAATACAAGCCATTGACGAGCAAATACAAGGCATTGACGAGCAAATACAAGGCGTTGATGAGCAAATACAAGGCATTGATGAGCAAATACAAGGCATTGACTAGCAAATACAAGGCATCGACAAGCAAATACAAGGCATCGACGGGCAAATACAAGGCATTGACGAGCAAATACAACGCATTGAATAGCAAATACAAGGCATTGAATAGCAAAAACAAGGCATCAACGAGCAAATACAAGGCATTGACGAGCAAATACAAGGCATCGACTTGCAAATACAAGGCATCGACGAGAAAATACAAGGCATTGACGAGCAAATACAAGGCATTGACGAGCAAATACAACGCATTGAATAGCAAATACAAGGCATTGAATAGCAAAAACAAGGCATCAACGAGCAAATACAAGGCATTGACGAGCAAATACAAGGCATCGACTTGCAAATACAAGGCATCGACGAGAAAATACAAGGCATTGACGAGCAAATACAAGGCATTGACGAGCAAATACAACGCATTGAATAGCAAATACAAGGCATTGAATAGCAAAAACAAGGCATCAACGAGCAAATACAAGGCATTGATGAGCAAATACAAGGCATCAACGCGCAAATACAAGGCATTTACGAGCAAATACAAGGCATTGACTAGCAAATACAAAGCATTGATGAGCAAATACAAGGTATTGATGAGCTAATACAATGCATTGACGAGCAATTACAAGGCATTGACGAGCAAATACAAGGCAATGATGAGCTAATACAATGCATTGACGAGCAATTACAAGGCATTGACGAGCAAATACAAGGCATTGACTAGCAAATACAAGGCATTGACGAGCAAATACAATGCATTGACGAGCAAATACAAGGCATTGACGAGCAAATACAAGGCATTAGCTAGCAAATACAAGGCATTGATGATCAAATACAAGGCATTGACTAGCAAATACAAGGCACTGACGAGCAAATACAAGGCATTGATGAGCAAATACAAGGCATTGATGAGCAAATACAAGGCATTGACGAGCAAATACAAGGAATTGACGAGCAAATACAAGGCATTGACGAGCAAATACAAGGCATTGACTAGCAAATACAAGGCATAAACGAGCAAATACAAGGCATCGACGAGCAAATACAAGGCATCGACGAGCAAATACAAGGCATCGACGAGCAAATACCAGGCAATGACGAGCAAATACAAGGCATTGACGAGCAAATACAAGGCAACAACGAACAAATACAAGGCATTGACGAGCAAATACAAGGCATTGACGAGCAAATACAAGGCATCGACGAGCAAATACAAGGCATAAACGAACAAATACAAGGCATTGACGAGCAAATACAAGGCATTGGCTACCAATTACAAGGCATTGAGGAGCAAATACAAGGCATCGTTGAGCAAATACAAGGCATCGACGAGCAAATACAAGGCATTGACGAGCAAGTACAAGGCATTGACGAGCACATACAAGGCATTGGCGAGCAAATACAAGGCATTGACGAGCAAATACAAGGCATCGACGAGCAAATACAAGGCATCAACGAGCAAATACAAGGCATTGACTAGCAAATACAAGGCATTGAAGAGCAAATACAAGGCATTGACGAGCAAATACAAGGCATCGACGAGCATATACAAGGCATCAACGAGCAAATACAAGGCATTGACTATCAAATGCAAGGCATTGACGAGCAAATACAAGGCATTAGCAAGCAAACACAATGCATTGACTAGCAAATAAAAGGCATCAACCAGCAAATACAAGGCATTAAAGAGCAAATACAAGGCATTGACTAGCAAATACAAGGCATTGACTACCAATTACAAGGCATCGACGAGCAAATACAAGGCATCGACGAGCAAATACAAGACATTGACGAGCAAATACAAGGCATCAGCGAGCAAATACAAGGCATTGACTAGCAAATACAAGGCATAAACGAGCAACAAGGCATCGACGAGCAAATACAAGGCATCGACGAGCAAATACAATGCATTGACGAGCAAATACCAGGCAATGACGAGCAAATACAAGGCATTGACGAGCAAATACAAGGCATCAACGAACAAATACAAGGCATTGACGAGCAAATACAAGGCATTGACGAGCAAATACAAGGCATCGACGAGCAAATACAATGCATTGACGAGCAAATACAAAGCATTGACGAGCAAATACAAGGCATTGATGAGCAAATACAAGGCACTGACTAGCAAATACAAGTCACTGACTCGCAAATACAATGCATTGACGAGTAAATACAAGGCATTGACGAGCAATCACTAAGCATCAACGAGCAAATACAAGGCATTGACGAGCAAATACAAGGAATCGACGAGCAAATACAAGGCATTGACTAGCAAATACAAGGCATTGAGGAGCAAATACAAGGCATCGACGAGCAAATACAAGGCATTGATAAGCAATTACAACGCATTGACTATCAAATACAAAGCATTGATGAGCAAATACAAAGCATCAACGCGCAAATACAAGGCATCAACGCGCAAATACAAGGCATTGACGAGCAAATACAACGCATTGAATAGCAAATACAAGGCATTGAATAGCAAAAACAAGGCATCAACGAGCAAATACAAGGCATTGACGAGCAAATACTAGGCATCGACAAGCAAATACAAGGCATCGACGAGCAAATACAAGGCATCGACGGGCAAATACAAGGCATTGACGAGCAAATACAACGCATTGAATAGCAAATACAAGGCATTGAATAGCAAAAACAAGGCATCAACGAGCAAATACAAGGCATTGACGAGCAAATACAAGGCATCGACTTGCAAATACAAGGCATCGACGAGCAAATACAAGGCATTGACGAGCAAATACAAGGCATTGACGAGCAAATACAACGCATTGAATAGCAAATACATGGCATTGAATAGCAAAAACAAGGCATCAACGAGCAAATACAAGGCATTGACGAGCAAATACAAGGCATCGACTTGCAAATACAAGGCATCGACGAGCAAATACAAGGCATTGACGAGCAAATACAAGGCATTGACGAGCAAATACAACGCATTGAATAGCAAATACAAGGCATTGAATAGCAAAAACAAGGCATCAACGAGCAAATACAAGGCATTGATGAGCAAATACAAGGCATCAACGCGCAAATACAAGGCATTGACGAGCAAATACAAGGCATTGATGAGTAAATACAATGCATTGACGAGCAAATACAAGGCATTGGCGAGCAAATACAAGGAATTAACGAGCAAATACAAGGCATTGACGAGCAAATACAAGGCATTGAATAGCAAATACAAGGCATCAACGAGCACATACAAGGCATTGACGAGCAAATACAAGGCATTGATGAGCAAATACAAGGCATTGATGAGCTAATACAATGCATTGACGAGCAATTACAAGGCATTGACGAGCAAATACAAGGCATTGACTAGCAAATACAAGGCATTGATGAGCAAATACAAGGCATTGACTGTACTGATCACATACTGAGTACGCACGCATAACGTGTCCTTTATTATCTGTCAATCACTTATGTACATGGGACGTAACTTACTATAGTGACGTCACTACATCCCTTCCAACCTTAGTTATTTTAAGTATAGTTAAATGTATTGTATAAACTAAATATGAACTGATCATTAACTAAATGTTAACTGGTTTATATCTGATTAGCTTTATGTTCAAAGTCATAATCAATTCTGTTCGATTACTTGTATTGCTGTATTTTTTTAAATGTTTACTCATAATAATCAGGTGGATGCCTATTACGTTTAGATCGTTCTTTGGGAATATCATTCTTCGGTTTCACTTCATCTTTCTTTTTGTTGACTGCAGTTTTCTCATCTTGTTGTTTGAAGATCTTGAAATGAGATGAATTTCGGGTTACAACATGGTTATCGTTGGATGCAGTCACCATGGATCCTTTCTTGGCTATAACTTGATACGTATCATGGTGGTAGTGTGTCTGTAACTTTCCTTTCTTGAGGTTTCGTAGTAGGACTGTGTCACCAACTTTTAAGGTTGAAGGTTTGGCATGTCGTTTCTTGTCTGCATTGTCTTTGTTCTTTGTTCTTGCTTTGTGTGTTGCTGTTGAAGCTTTGTCACTTGGTGGTGGAATCGATGTCTGAGGAAGTTTAATGTTAATCTCTCGGTTGAATAGCAGTGTCGCAGGTGGGGTACGGGTAACACAATGTGGCGTAGCACGGTAGTTCCTAAGGAAGGTGTATAATACCTGTTTCCAAGATTTTCCTTCTACTTGGGCAGTTCGAACAGTTTTCTTGATGGTTCTCATGAATCTCTCTGCTCCCCCGTTAGCTTGAGGCCAGTATGGAGTGATGCGCTTGTGTGTAAATCCCAAGTATTCTGCAAAGTTCTTGAACTGTGTGCTATTGAATGGGGCACCATTGTCCGACTTGACTATTTCAGGTACTCCATGGACGGCAAACATTCGATCCAAATGAGGGATGGTTGAGATGTGCGACGTAGATCTGACAATGTCTACTTCTGGATAACGGGAATAATCGTCTATTACAACAAGTAGGTATTCTCCAGACGGAAAAGGGCCACAAAAGTCAACTGACACTCTTTCCCATGGGCGTTGAGCTGTATCTGCGATGTGAAGAGGCTCGACGTTCTTTGTGTCTGTTGATGCTTGACAGGGAAGGCAACAGTTGATTTTCATTTCAACCTGTTTGTCGATGGTGGGAAACCATACTTTCTCTCGTAGTAGTTGTTTTGTTCGTGTTATCCCTTGATGACCTTCATGGGCGATATCAATGATGCGACTTTGAAGCTTGGTTGGTATGATGAGTCTTGTTCCGCGGAGAATGAGACTGGCGTCGTCGTTAACTGATAGTTCGTTCTGTATCTTGTTGAACGATTCGATTTGCTTGTGATCCACAGACTGTAGTTGTTTGATCTTGTGCCACTCTCCTGTCTTTAGAGCTGTAATAACTGCTTGCAGTGTTGAATCAGTTGTGGTGGCTTCTTTAATTTCCTCAATGGTGATGGCTTTGGGTACTGTATGAAGCGAAAAGAAGTTTATGTATTCTTCTGCACACGTTTCTTCGTTGCTGGTTGTAGCTGGAGTTGATGATGGATGTCTTGACATATAGTCAGCTGGGTTTTCAGAACCTGGTCGATACTTCACTTGAAATTGATAGGGTTGTAACTTCAAGGTCCAACGTTCTATCCGGGCAGGTGGCTTGCTTCTAGGGTCATTGAAGAGGCGCTCCAGAGGCTTGTGGTCAGTAATAACAGTAAACTGTGTACCATAGAGACACAAATGGAATTTTGTACATGCCCATACGATGGCCAGTCGTCTGATAGTTCAAATGCACGGCCCAAATCCAGTAGTTCGTTGAGATTCATTGTTGTACGTAAAGCGCGTCTTCGAAGTTCCTTCGATGTACAGTTCTGAACGATTTGCGTTTTAATCTCGCGGTCGATATTCGTAAATTCACAAATTCCAGCGAGTTGTCTGAGACGCGTATAAAAACTATTGATCTTTTCGTCGCGGTGCTGAGTTGCTTGTCTGAATTTGTGTACCTCGAACTCCGTATTATTTTTTGGCGTAAAGTAAGACGTTAAAGCCAGTGCCGCTTGATCGAAATCATCCTCTGAGCCTTTTTGCTCGTCCGTGAATGTTTCAAAGATATCATATACTTGTGATCCAACCAGGTGTAGAAGTAAAGCCCGTTTTCGCTTTTTTGACGTTATGTCCATGGCCACCATAAGATTATTAAAACGCTGAAGCCATTTCTTCCAGCGAGTTCCCGCCGACGATGTTGTCGCTTCTTCATGATGCACCAAGAACGGCTCGAATCGTGGAATTGATTTCGCCATAATCGCTCTAAAGTTCCACAGGCTAGGGACAATGCATCTATATTCGTCAAGTTTAATACAACACGATTATTTTGTCGCAATGTTTAAGTTTTTATTTTATTTTATTCAGATTTGTTTCTTTTATCGCTCGTCGCCAAATGTACTGATCACATACTGAGTACGCACGCAAGTGATTGACAGATAATAAAGGACACGTTATATGTACATGGGACGTAACTTACTATAGTGACGTCACTACATTGACGACCAAATATAAGGCTTTGACGACCAAATACAAGGCATCAACGAGCAAATACAAGGCATTGACTAGCAAATACAAGGCATTGACTAGCAAATACAAGGCATCGACTAGCAAGTACAAGGTATTGATGAGCAAATACAAGGCATTGATAAGCAAATACAAGGCATTGATGAGCTAATACAATGCATTGACGAGCAATTACAAGGCATTGACGAGCAAATACAAGGCATTGACTAGCAAATACAAGGCATTGACTAGCAAATACAAGGCATTGATGAGCAAATACAAGGCATTGATGAGCAAATACAAGGCATTGATGAGCAAATACAAAGTTTGATGAGCAAATACAAGGAATTGATGAGCAAATACAAGGCATTGATGAGCAAATACAAGGCATTGATGAGCAAATACAAGGCATTGACGAGAAAATACAAGGCATTGAAGAGCAAATACAAGGCATTGACGAGAAAATACAAGGCATTGAAGAGCAAATACAAGGCATTGACGAGCAAATACAAGGCATTGAATAGCAAATACAAGGCATCAACGAGCACATACAAGGCATTGACGAGCAAATACAAGGCATTGATGAGCAAATACAAGGCATTGACTAGCAAATACAAGGCATTAACTAGCAAATACAAGGCATTGACTAGCAAATACAAGGCATTGACTAGCAAACACAAGGCATTGATGAGCAAATACAAGGCATTGATGAGCTAATACAATGCATTGACGAGCAATTACAAGGCATTGACGAGCAAATACAAGGCATTGATAAGCTAATACAATGCATTGACGAGCAATTACAAGGCATTGACGAGCAAATACAAGGCATTGACTAGCAAATACAAGGCATTGACGAGCAAATACAATGCATTGACGAGCAAATTCAAGTCATTGACGAGCAAATACAAGGCATTAGCTAGCAAATACAAGGCATTGATGAGCAAATACAAGGCATTAACTAGCAAATACAAGGCACTGACGAGCAAATACAAGGCATTGATGAGCAAATACAAGGCATTGATGAGCAAATACAAGGCATTGATGAGCAAATACAAGGCATTGACGACCAAATACAAGGCTTTGACGACCAAATACAAGGCATCAACGAGCAAATACAAGGCATTGACTAGCAAATACAAGGCATTGACTAGCAAATACAAGGCATTGACTAGCAAATACAAGGCATTGATGAGCAAATACAAGGCATTGATAAGAAAATACAAGGCATTGATGAGCAAATACAAGGCATTGATGAGCAAATACAAGGCATTGAATAGCAAATACAAGGCATTGAATAGCAAATACAAGGCATTGATGAGCAAATACAAGGCATTGATGAGCAAATACAAGGCATTGATGAGCAAATACAAAGTTTGATGAGCAAATACAAGGAATTGATGAGCAAATACAAGGCATTGATGAGCAAATACAAGGCATTGATGAGCAAATACAAGTCATTGACGAGCAAATACAAAGCATTGAAGAGCAAATACAAGGCATTGACGAGCAAATACAAGGCATTGAATAGCAAATACAAGGCATCAACGAGCACATACAAGGCATTGACGAGCAAATAGAAGGCATTGATGAGCAAATACAAGGCATTGACTAGCAAATACAAGGCATTAAATAGCAAATACAAGGCATTGACTAGCAAATACAAGGCATTGACCAGCAAATACAAGGCATTGATGAGCAAATACAAGGCATTGATGAGCTAATACAATGCATTGACGAGCAATTACAAGGCATTGACGAGCAAATACAAGGCATTGACTAGCAAATACAAGGCATTGACGAGCAAATACAATGCATTGACGAGCAAATACAAGGCATTGACGAGCAAATACAAGGCATTGACTAGCAAATACAAGGCATTGATGAGCAAATACAAGGCATTGACTAGCAAATACAAGGCACTGACGAGCAAATACAAGGCATTGATGAGCAAATACAAGGCATTGATGAGCAAATACAAGGAATTGATGAGCAAATACAAGGCATTGACGACCAAATACAAGGCATCAACGAGCAAATACAAGGCATTGACTAGCAAATACAAGGCATTGACTAGCAAATACAAGGCATCGACTAGCAAATACAAGGCATTGATGAGCAAATACAAGGCATTGATAAGCAAATACAAGGCATTGATGAGCAAATACAAAGATTGATGAGCAAATACAAGGCATTGATGAGCAAATACAAGTCATTGATGAGCAAATACAAGGCATTGACTAGCAAATACAAGGCATTGAATAGCAAATACAAGGCATTGATGAGCAAATACAAGGCATTGATGAGCAAATACAAGGCATTGATTAGCAAATACAAAGTTTGATGAGCAAATACAAGGAATTGATGAGCAAATACAAGGCATTGATGAGCAAATACAAGGCATTGATGAGCAAATACAAGGCATTGACGAGCAAATACAAGGCATTGAAGAGCAAATACAAGGCATTGACTAGCAAATACAAGGCATTGACGAGCAAATACAAGGCATTGACGAGCAAATACAAGTCATGAACGAGAAAATACAAGGCATGAACGAGCAAATACAAGTTATTGACGAGCAAATACAAGGCATTGACGAGCAAATACAAGGCATTGACGAGCAAATACAAGGAATTGACTAGCAAATACAAGGCATTGACTAGCAAATACAATGCATTGACTAGCAAATACAAGGCATTGACGTGCAAATACAAGGCATTGACTAGCAAATACAAGGCATTGACGAGCAAATGCAAGGCATCAACGAGCAAATTCAAGGCATTGACGAGCAAACACAAGGCATTGACGAGCAAATACACGGCATTGACGAGCAAATACAATGCATCAACGCGCAAATACAAGGCATTGACAGCAAATATAAGGCATTGAGCAGCAAATACAAGGCATTGACAAGCAAATAGAACGCATTCTATAGCAAATACAAGGCATTGAATAGCAAATACAAGGCATTGACGATCAAATGCAAGGCATGAACGAGCAAATACAAGGCATGAACGAGCAAATACAAGGCACTGACGAGCAAATACAAGGCATTGACGAGGAAATACAAGGCATTGACGAGCAAATACAAGGAATTGACTAGCAAATACAAGGCATTTACTAGCAAATACAAGGCATTGACGTGCAAATACAAGGCATTGACTAGCAAATACAAGGCATTGACGAGCAAATACAAGGCATCGACGAGCAAATACAAGGCATGAACGAGCAAATGCAAGGCATCGACGAGCAAATGCAAGGCATTGACGAGCAAACACAAGGCATTGACGAGCAAATACACGGCATTGACGAGCAAATACAATGCATCAACGAGCAAATACAAGGCATTGATGAGCAAATACAAGGCATTGACGAGCAAATACAAGGCATTGAAGAGCAAATACAAGGCATTGACGACCAAATACAAGGCATTGAATAGCAAATACAAGGCATCAACGAGCACATACAAGGCATTGACGAGCAAATAGAAGGCATTGATGAGCAAATACAAGGCATTGACTAGCAAATACAAGGCATTAAATAGCAAATACAAGGCATTGACTAGCAAATACAAGGCATTGACTAGCAAATACAAGGCATTGATGAGCAAATACAAGGCATTGATGAGCTAATACAATGCATTGACGAGCAATTACAAGGCATTGACGAGCAAATACAAGGCATTGACTAGCAAATACAAGGCATTGACGAGCAAATATAATGCATTGACGAGCAAATTCAAGCCATTGACGAGCAAATACAAGGCATTGGCTAGCAAATACAAGGCATTGATGAGCAAATACAAGGCATTGACTAGCAAATACAAGGCACTGACGAGCAAATACAAGGCATTGATGAGCAAATGCAAGGCATTGATGAGCAAATACAAGGAATTGATGAGCAAATACAAGGCATTGACGACCAAATACAAGGCATCAACGAGCAAATACAAGGCATTGACTACCAAATACAAGGCATTGACTAGCAAATACAAGGCATCGACTAGCAAATACAAGGCATTGGTGAGCAAATACAAGGCATTTATAAGCAAATACAAGGCATTGATGAGCAAATACAAAGATAGATGAGCAAATACAAGGCATTGATGAGCAAATACAAGGCATTGATGAGCAAATACAAGGCATTGACTAGCAAATACAAGGCATTGAATAGAAAATACAAGGCATTGATGAGCAAATACAAGGCATTGATGAGCAAATACAAGGCATTGATTAGCAAATACAAAGTTTGATGAGCAAATACAAGAAATTGATGAGAAAATACAAGGCATTGATGAGCAAATACAAGGCATTGATGAGCAAATACAAGGCATTGACGAGTAAATACAAGGCATTGAAGAGCAAATACAAGGCATTGACGAGCAAATACAAGGCATTGACGAGCAAATACAAGGCATGAACGAGCAAATACAAGGCATTGACGAGCAAATACAAGGCATTGACTAGCAAATACAAGGCATTGACGAGCAAATACAAGGCATTGACGAGCAAATACAAGTCATGAACGAGAAAATACAAGGCATGAACGAGCAAATACAAGGCATTGACGAGCAAATACAAGGCATTGACGAGCAAATACAAGGCATTGACGAGCAAATACAAGGAATTGACTAGCAAATACAAGGCATTGACTAGCAAATACAATGCATTGACTAGCAAATACAAGGCATTGACGTGCAAATACAAGGCATTGACTAGCAAATACAAGGCATTGACGAGCAAATGCAAGGCATCGACGAGCAAATTCAAGGCATTGACGAGCAAACACAAGGCATTGACGAGCAAATACACGGCATTGACGAGCAAATACAATGCATCAACGCGCAAATACAAGGCATTGACAGCAAATATAAGGCATTGAGCAGCAAATACAAGGCATTGACAAGCGAATAGAAGGCATTCTATAGCAAATACAAGGCATTGAATAGCAAATACAAGGCATTGACGAGCAAATACAAGGCATGAACGAGCAAATACAAGGCATGAACGAGCAAATACAAGGCATTGACGAGCAAATACAAGGCATTGACGAGGAAATACAAGGCATTGACGAGCAAATACAAGGAATTGACTAGCAAATACAAGGCATTGACTAGCAAATACAAGGCATTGACGTGCAAATACAAGGCATTGACTAGCAAATACAAGGCATTGACGAGCAAATACAAGGCATCGACGAGCAAATACAAGGCATGAACGAGCAAATGCAAGGCATCGACGAGCAAATGCAAGGCATTGACGAGCAAACACAAGGCATTGACGAGCAAATACACGGCATTGACGAGCAAATACAATGCATCAACGATCAAATACAAGGCATTGAATTACCAAATACAAGGCATCAACGCGCAAATATAAGGCATTGACAGCAAATATAAGGCATTGATCAGCAAATACAAGGCATTGACAAGCAAATACAAGGCATTCAATAGCAAATACAAGGTATTGACGAGCAAATACAAGGCATGAACGAGCAAATACAAGGCATGAACGAGCAAATACAAGGCATTGATGAGCCAATACAAGGCATCGACGAGCAAATACAAGGCATTGACGAGCAAACACAAGGCATTGACGAGCAAATACAAGGCATTGACTAGCAAATACAAGGCATTGACGAGAAAATAGAAGGCATTGACGAGCAAATACGTACAAGGCATGAACGAGAAAATACAAGGCATGAACGAGCAAATACAAGGCATTGACGAGCAAATACAAGGCATTGACGAGCAAATACAAGGCATTGACGAGCAAATACAAGGCATTGACTAGCAAATACAAGGCATTGACTAGCAAATACAAGGCATGAACGAGCAAATAAAATGCATTGACGAGCAAATACAAGGCATTGACGAGCAAGTACAAGGCATTGACGAGCAAGTACAAGGCATTGACGAACAAATACAAGGAATTGACTAGCAAATACAAGGCATTGACGTGCAAATACAAGGCATTGGCTAGCAAATACAAGGCATTGATGAGCAAATACAAGGCATTGACTAGCAAATACAAGGCACTGACGAGCAAATACAAGGCATTGATGAGCAAATGCAAGGCATTGATGAGCAAATACAAGGAATTGATGAGCAAATACAAGGCATTGACGACCAAATACAAGGCATCAACGAGCAAATACAAGGCATTGACTACCAAATACAAGGCATTGACTAGCAAATACAAGGCATCGACTAGCAAATACAAGGCATTGATGAGCAAATACAAGGCATTTATAAGCAAATACAAGGCATTGATGAGCAAATACAAAGATAGATGAGCAAATACAAGGCATTGATGAGCAAATACAAGGCATTGATGAGCAAATACAAGGCATTGACTAGCAAATACAAGGCATTGAATAGCAAATACAAGGCATTGATGAGCAAATACAAGGCATTGATGAGCAAATACAAGGCATTGATTAGCAAATACAAAGTTTGATGAGCAAATACAAGGAATTGATGAGAAAATACAAGGCATTGATGAGCAAATACAAGGCATTGATGAGCAAATACAAGGCATTGACGAGCAAATACAAGGCATTGACGAGCAAATACAAGGAATTGACTAGCAAATACAAGGCATTGACTAGCAAATACAATGCATTGACTAGCAAATACAAGGCATTGACGTGCAAATACAAGGCATTGACTAGCAAATACAAGGCATTGACGAGCAAATGCAAGGCATCAACGAGCAAATTCAAGGCATTGACGAGCAAACACAAGGCATTGACGAGCAAATACACGGCATTGACGAGCAAATACAATGCATCAACGCGCAAATACAAGGCATTGACAGCAAATATAAGGCATTGAGCAGCAAATACAAGGCATTGACAAGCAAATAGAACGCATTCTATAGCAAATACAAGGCATTGAATAGCAAATACAAGGCATTGACGATCAAATGCAAGGCATGAACGAGCAAATACAAGGCATGAACGAGCAAATACAAGGCACTGACGAGCAAATACAAGGCATTGACGAGGAAATACAAGGCATTGACGAGCAAATACAAGGAATTGACTAGCAAATACAAGGCATTTACTAGCAAATACAAGGCATTGACGTGCAAATACAAGGCATTGACTAGCAAATACAAGGCATTGACGAGCAAATACAAGGCATCGACGAGCAAATACAAGGCATGAACGAGCAAATGCAAGGCATCGACGAGCAAATGCAAGGCATTGACGAGCAAACACAAGGCATTGACGAGCAAATACACGGCATTGACGAGCAAATACAATGCATCAACGAGCAAATACAAGGCATTGATGAGCAAATACAAGGCATTGACGAGCAAATACAAGGCATTGAAGAGCAAATACAAGGCATTGACGACCAAATACAAGGCATTGAATAGCAAATACAAGGCATCAACGAGCACATACAAGGCATTGACGAGCAAATAGAAGGCATTGATGAGCAAATACAAGGCATTGACTAGCAAATACAAGGCATTAAATAGCAAATACAAGGCATTGACTAGCAAATACAAGGCATTGACTAGCAAATACAAGGCATTGATGAGCAAATACAAGGCATTGATGAGCTAATACAATGCATTGACGAGCAATTACAAGGCATTGACGAGCAAATACAAGGCATTGACTAGCAAATACAAGGCATTGACGAGCAAATATAATGCATTGACGAGCAAATTCAAGCCATTGACGAGCAAATACAAGGCATTGGCTAGCAAATACAAGGCATTGATGAGCAAATACAAGGCATTGACTAGCAAATACAAGGCACTGACGAGCAAATACAAGGCATTGATGAGCAAATGCAAGGCATTGATGAGCAAATACAAGGAATTGATGAGCAAATACAAGGCATTGACGACCAAATACAAGGCATCAACGAGCAAATACAAGGCATTGACTACCAAATACAAGGCATTGACTAGCAAATACAAGGCATCGACTAGCAAATACAAGGCATTGATGAGCAAATACAAGGCATTTATAAGCAAATACAAGGCATTGATGAGCAAATACAAAGATAGATGAGCAAATACAAGGCATTGATGAGCAAATACAAGGCATTGATGAGCAAATACAAGGCATTGACTAGCAAATACAAGGCATTGAATAGAAAATACAAGGCATTGATGAGCAAATACAAGGCATTGATGAGCAAATACAAGGCATTGATTAGCAAATACAAAGTTTGATGAGCAAATACAAGAAATTGATGAGAAAATACAAGGCATTGATGAGCAAATACAAGGCATTGATGAGCAAATACAAGGCATTGACGAGTAAATACAAGGCATTGAAGAGCAAATACAAGGCATTGACGAGCAAATACAAGGCATTGACGAGCAAATACAAGGCATGAACGAGCAAATACAAGGCATTGACGAGCAAATACAAGGCATTGACTAGCAAATACAAGGCATTGACGAGCAAATACAAGGCATTGACGAGCAAATACAAGTCATGAACGAGAAAATACAAGGCATGAACGAGCAAATACAAGGCATTGACGAGCAAATACAAGGCATTGACGAGCAAATACAAGGCATTGACGAGCAAATACAAGGAATTGACTAGCAAATACAAGGCATTGACTAGCAAATACAATGCATTGACTAGCAAATACAAGGCATTGACGTGCAAATACAAGGCATTGACTAGCAAATACAAGGCATTGACGAGCAAATGCAAGGCATCGACGAGCAAATTCAAGGCATTGACGAGCAAACACAAGGCATTGACGAGCAAATACACGGCATTGACGAGCAAATACAATGCATCAACGCGCAAATACAAGGCATTGACAGCAAATATAAGGCATTGAGCAGCAAATACAAGGCATTGACAAGCGAATAGAAGGCATTCTATAGCAAATACAAGGCATTGAATAGCAAATACAAGGCATTGACGAGCAAATCCAAGGCATGAACGAGCAAATACAAGGCATGAACGAGCAAATACAAGGCATTGACGAGCAAATACAAGGCATTGACGAGGAAATACAAGGCATTGACGAGCAAATACAAGGAATTGACTAGCAAATACAAGGCATTGACTAGCAAATACAAGGCATTGACGTGCAAATACAAGGCATTGACTAGCAAATACAAGGCATTGACGAGCAAATACAAGGCATCGACGAGCAAATACAAGGCATGAACGAGCAAATGCAAGGCATCGACGAGCAAATGCAAGGCATTGACGAGCAAACACAAGGCATTGACGAGCAAATACACGGCATTGACGAGCAAATACAATGCATCAACGATCAAATACAAGGCATTGAATTACCAAATACAAGGCATCAACGCGCAAATATAAGGCATTGACAGCAAATATAAGGCATTGATCAGCAAATACAAGGCATTGACAAGCAAATACAAGGCATTCAATAGCAAATACAAGGTATTGACGAGCAAATACAAGGCATGAACGAGCAAATACAAGGCATGAACGAGCAAATACAAGGCATTGATGAGCCAATACAAGGCATCGACGAGCAAATACAAGGCATTGACGAGCAAACACAAGGCATTGACGAGCAAATACAAGGCATTGACTAGCAAATACAAGGCATTGACGAGAAAATAGAAGGCATTGACGAGCAAATACGTACAAGGCATGAACGAGAAAATACAAGGCATGAACGAGCAAATACAAGGCATTGACGAGCAAATACAAGGCATTGACGAGCAAATACAAGGCATTGACGGGCAAATACAAGGCATTGACTAGCAAATACAAGGCATTGACTAGCAAATACAAGGCATGAACGAGCAAATAAAATGCATTGACGAGCAAATACAAGGCATTGACGAGCAAGTACAAGGCATTGACGAGCAAGTACAAGGCATTGACGAACAAATACAAGGAATTGACTAGCAAATACAAGGCATTGACGTGCAAATACAAGGCATTGGCTAGCAAATACAAGGCATTGATGAGCAAATACAAGGCATTGACTAGCAAATACAAGGCACTGACGAGCAAATACAAGGCATTGATGAGCAAATGCAAGGCATTGATGAGCAAATACAAGGAATTGATGAGCAAATACAAGGCATTGACGACCAAATACAAGGCATCAACGAGCAAATACAAGGCATTGACTACCAAATACAAGGCATTGACTAGCAAATACAAGGCATCGACTAGCAAATACAAGGCATTGATGAGCAAATACAAGGCATTTATAAGCAAATACAAGGCATTGATGAGCAAATACAAAGATAGATGAGCAAATACAAGGCATTGATGAGCAAATACAAGGCATTGATGAGCAAATACAAGGCATTGACTAGCAAATACAAGGCATTGAATAGCAAATACAAGGCATTGATGAGCAAATACAAGGCATTGATGAGCAAATACAAGGCATTGATTAGCAAATACAAAGTTTGATGAGCAAATACAAGGAATTGATGAGAAAATACAAGGCATTGATGAGCAAATACAAGGCATTGATGAGCAAATACAAGGCATTGACGAGTAAATACAAGGCATTGAAGAGCAAATACAAGGCATTGACGAGCAAATACAAGGCATTGACGAGCAAATACAAGGCATGAACGAGCAAATACAAGGCATTGACGAGCAAATACAAGGCATTGACTAGCAAATACAAGGCATTGACGAGCAAATACAAGGCATTGACGAGCAAATACAAGTCATTGATGAGCAAATACAAGGCATTGATTAGCAAATACAAAGTTTGATGAGCAAATACAAGGAATTGATGAGAAAATACAAGGCATTGATGAGCAAATACAAGGCATTGATGAGCAAATACAAGGCATTGACGAGTAAATACAAGGCATTGAAGAGCAAATACAAGGCATTGACGAGCAAATACAAGGCATTGACGAGCAAATACAAGGCATGAACGAGCAAATACAAGGCATTGACGAGCAAATACAAGGCATTGACTAGCAAATACAAGGCATTGACGAGCAAATACAAGGCATTGACGAGCAAATACAAGTCATGAACGAGAAAATACAAGGCATGAACGAGCAAATACAAGGCATTGACGAGCAAATACAAGGCATTGACGAGCAAATACAAGGCATTGACGAGCAAATACAAGGAATTGACTAGCAAATACAAGGCATTGACTAGCAAATACAATGCATTGACTAGCAAATACAAGGCATTGACGTGCAAATACAAGGCATTGACTAGCAAATACAAGGCATTGACGAGCAAATGCAAGGCATCGACGAGCAAATTCAAGGCATTGACGAGCAAACACAAGGCATTGACGATCAAATACACGGCATTGACGAGCAAATACAATGCATCAACGCGCAAATACAAGGCATTGACAGCAAATATAAGGCATTGAGCAGCAAATACAAGGCATTGACAAGCGAATAGAAGGCATTCTATAGCAAATACAAGGCATTGAATAGCAAATACAAGGCATTGACGAGCAAATGCAAGGCATGAACGAGCAAATACAAGGCATGAACGAGCAAATACAAGGCATTGACGAGCAAATACAAGGCATTGACGAGAAAATACAAGGCATTGACGAGCAAATACAAGGAATTGACTAGCAAATACAAGGCATTGACTAGCAAATACAAGGCATTGACGTGCAAATACAAGGCATTGACTAGCAAATACAAGGCATTGACGAGCAAATACAAGGCATCGACGAGCAAATACAAGGCATGAACGAGCAAATGCAAGGCATCGACCAGCAAATGCAAGGCATTGACGAGCAAACACAAGGCATTGACGAGCAAATACACGGCATTGACGAGCAAATACAATGCATCAACGATCAAATACAAGGCATTGAATTACCAAATACAAGGCATCAACGCGCAAATATAAGGCATTGACAGCAAATATAAGGCATTGATCAGCAAATACAAGGCATTGACATGCAAATACAAGGCATTCAATAGCAAATACAAGGTATTGACGAGCAAATACAAGGCATGAACGAGCAAATACAAGGCATGAACGAGCAAATACAAGGCATTGATGAGCCAATACAAGGCATCGACGAGCAAATACAAGGCATTGACGAGCAAACACAAGGCATTGACGAGCAAATACAAGGCATTGACTAGCAAATACAAGGCATTGACGAGAAAATACAAGGCATTGACGAGCAAATACGTACAAGGCATGAACGAGAAAATACAAGGCATGAACGAGCAAATACAAGGCATTGACGAGCAAATACAAGGCATTGACGAGCAAATACAAGGCATTGACGAGCAAATACAAGGCATTGACTAGCAAATACAAGGCATTGACTAGCAAATACAAGGCATGAACGAGCAAATAAAATGCATTGACGAGCAAATACAAGGCATTGACGAGCAAGTACAAGGCATTGACGAGCAAGTACAAGGCATTGACGAACAAATACAAGGAATTGACTAGCAAATACAAGGCATTGACGTGCAAATACAAGGCATTGACTAGCAAATACAAGGCATTGACGAGCAAATACAAGGCATCGACGAGCAAATACAAGGCAAGAACGAGCAAATGCAAGGCATCGACGAGCAAATGCAAGGCATTGACGAGCAAACACAAGGCATTGACGAGCAAATACACGGCATTGACGAGCAAATACAATGCATCAACGAGCAAATACAAGGCATTGAATTACCAAATACAAGGCATCAACGCGCAAATACAAGGCATTGACAGCAAATATAAGCCATTGAGCAGCAAATACAAGGTATTGACAAGCAAATACAAGGCATTGACGAGCAAATACAAGGCATGAACGAGAAAATACAAGGCATGAACGAGCAAATACAAGGCATTGACGAGCAAATACAAGGCATTGACGAGCAAATACAAGGCATTGACGATAAAATACAAGGAATTGACTAGCAAATACAAGGCATTGACGAGCAAATACAAGGCATTGACTAGCAAATACAAGGCATTGACTAGCAAATACAAGGCATTGACTAGCAAATACAAGGCATTGACGAGCAAAATACAAGGCATTGACTAGCAAATACAAGGCATTGACTAGCAAATACAAGGCATTGACTAGCAAATACAAGGCATTGACGAGCAAATACAAGGCATCGACGAGCAAATACAAGGCATGAACGAGCAAATACAAGGCATTGACGAGCAAATACAAGGCATTGACGAGCAAATACAAGGCATTGACGAGCAAATACAAGGAATTGACTAGCAAATACAAGGCATTGACGTGCAAATACAAGGCATTGACTAGCAAATACAAGGCATTGACGAGCAAATACAAGGCATCGACGAGCAAATACAAGGCATTGACGAGCAAATACAAGGCATTGACGAGCAAATACAAGGCATTGACGTGCAAATACAAGGCATTGACTAGCAAATACAAGGCATTGACGTGCAAATACAAGGCATTGACTAGCAAATACAAGGCATTGACGAGCAAATACAAGGCATCGACGAGCAAATACAAGGCATGAACGAGCAAATACAAGGCATCGACGAGCAAATGCAAGGCATTGACGAGCAAACACAAGGCATTGACGAGCAAATACACGGCATTGACGAGCAAATACAATGCATCAACGATCAAATACAAGGCATTGAATTACCAAATACAAGGCATCAACGCGCAAATATAAGGCATTGACAGCAAATATAAGGCATTGATCAGCAAATACAAGGCATTGACAAGCAAATACAAGGCATTCAATAGCAAATACAAGGTATTGACGAGCAAATACAAGGCATGAACGAGCAAATACAAGGCATGAACGAGCAAATACAAGGCATTGATGAGCCAATACAAGGCATCGACGAGCAAATACAAGGCATTGACGAGCAAACACAAGGCATTGACGAGCAAATACAAGGCATTGACTAGCAAATACAAGGCATTGACGAGAAAATACAAGGCATTGACGAGCAAATACGTACAAGGCATGAACGAGAAAATACAAGGCATGAACGAGCAAATACAAGGCATTGACGAGCAAATACAAGGCATTGACGAGCAAATACAAGGCATTGACGAGCAAATACAAGGCATTGACTAGCAAATACAAGGCATTGACTAGCAAATACAAGGCATGAACGAGCAAATAAAATGCATTGACGAGCAAATACAAGGCATTGACGAGCAAGTACAAGGCATTGACGAGCAAGTACAAGGCATTGACGAACAAATACAAGGAATTGACTAGCAAATACAAGGCATTGACGTGCAAATACAAGGCATTGACTAGCAAATACAAGGCATTGACGAGCAAATACAAGGCATCGACGAGCAAATACAAGGCAAGAACGAGCAAATGCAAGGCATCGACGAGCAAATGCAAGGCATTGACGAGCAAACACAAGGCATTGACGAGCAAATACACGGCATTGACGAGCAAATACAATGCATCAACGAGCAAATACAAGGCATTGAATTACCAAATACAAGGCATCAACGCGCAAATACAAGGCATTGACAGCAAATATAAGGCATTGAGCAGCAAATACAAGGTATTGACAAGCAAATACAAGGCATTGACGAGCAAATACAAGGCATGAACGAGAAAATACAAGGCATGAACGAGCAAATACAAGGCATTGACGAGCAAATACAAGGCATTGACGAGCAAATACAAGGAATTGACGATAAAATACAAGGAATTGACTAGCAAATATAAGGCATTGACGAGCAAATACAAGGCATTGACTAGCAAATACAAGGCATTGACTAGCAAATACAAGGCATTGACTAGCAAATACAAGGCATTGACGAGCAAATACAAGGCATTGACTAGCAAATACAAGGCATTGACTAGCAAATACAAGGCATTGACTAGCAAATACAAGGCATTGACGAGCAAATACAAGGCATCGACGAGCAAATACAAGACATGAACGAGCAAATACAAGGCATTGACGAGCAAATACAAGGCATTGACGAGCAAATACAAGGCATTGACGAGCAAATACAAGGAATTGACTAGCAAATACAAGGCATTGACGTGCAAATACAAGGCATTGACTAGCAAATACAAGGCATTGACGAGCAAATACAAGGCATCGACGAGCAAATACAAGGCATTGACGAGCAAATACAAGGCATTGACGAGCAAATACAAGGCATTGACGAGCAAATACAAGGCATTGACGAGCAAATACAAGGCATTGACGAGCAAATACAAGGAATTGACTAGCAAATACAAGGCATTGACTAGCAAATACAAGGCATTGACGTGCAAATACAAGGCATTGACGAGCAAATACAAGGCATTGACGAGCAAATACAAGGCATCGACGAGCAAATACAAGGCAAGAACGAGCAAATGCAAGGCATCGACGAGCAAATGCAAGGCATTGACGAGCAAACACAAGGCATTGACGAGCAAATACACGGCATTGACGAGCAAATACAATGCATCAACGAGCAAATACAAGGTATTGAATTACCAAATACAAGGCATCAACGCGCAAATACAAGGCATTGACAGCAAATATAAGGCATTGAGCAGCAAATACAAGGTATTGACAAGCAAATACAAGGCATTCTATAGCAAATACAAGGCATTGAATAGCAAATACAAGGCATTGACGAGCAAATACAAGGCATGAACGAGCAAATACAAGAAATGAATGAGCAAATACAAGGCATTGACGAGCAAATACAAGGCATTGACGAGCAAATACAAGGCATTGACGAGAAAATACAAGGAATTGACTAGCAAATACAAGGCATTGACGAGCAAATACAAGGCATTGACTAGCAAATACAAGGCATTGACGTGCAAATACAAGGCATTGACTAGCAAATACAAGGCATTGACGAGCAAATACAACGCATCGACGAGCAAATACAAGGCATGAACGAGCAAATACAAGGCATTGACGAGCAAATACAAGGCATTGACGAGCAAATACAAGGCATTGACGAGCAAATACAAGGAATTGACTAGCAAATACAAGGCATTGAGGTGCAAATACAAGGCAATGACGAGCAAATACAAGGCATCGACGAGCAAATACAAGGCATGAACGAGCAAATGCAAGGCATCGACGAGCAAATGCAAGGCATTGACGAGCAAACACAAGGCATTGACGAGCAAATACACGGCATTGACGAGCAAATACAATGCATCAACGAGCAAATACAAGGCATTGAATTACCAAATACAAGGCATCAACGCGCAAATACAAGCCATTGACATAAAATATAAGGCATTGAGCAGCAAATACAAGGCATTGACAAGCAAATACAAGGCATTCTATAGCAAATACAAGGCATTGAATAGCAAATACAAGGCATTGACGAGCAAATACAAGGCATTGACTAGCAAATACAAGGCAACAACGAGCAAATACAAGGCATTGACTACCAAATACAAGGCATCGACGAGCAAATACAATGCATTGACGAGCAAATACAAGGCATTTACTAGCAAATACAAGGCATAGACGAGAAAATACAAGGTATTGACTAGCAAATACAATGCATCGACGAGCAAATACAAGGTATTGACGAGCAAATACAAGGCATTGACGAGCAAATACAAGGCATTGACGAGCAAATACAAGGCATTGCCGAGCAAATACAAGGCATTGACTAGCCAATACAAGGCATTGACGAGCAAATACAAGGCATTGACGAGCAAATACAAGGCATTGACGAGCAAACACAAGGCATCAACGAGCAAATACAAGGCATTGACTAGCAAACACAATGTATCGACGAGCAAATACAAGGCATCGACGAGCAAATACAATGCATTGACTAGCAAATACAAGGCATCGACGAGAAAATACAGGGCATGAACGAGTTTACAAGGCATTGACGAGCAAATACAAGGCATTGACGAGAAATACAAGGCATTGAATAGCAAATACAAGGCATTGAATAGCAAATACAAGGCGTTGACGAGCAAATACAAGGCATTGATGAGCAAGTACAAGGCATTAACTAGCAAATACAAGGCATCGACGAGCAAATACAAGGCATGACCGAGTTTACAATGCATTGACGAGCAAATACAAGGCATTGACGAGCAAATACAAGGCATTGAATAGCAAATACAAGGCATTGAATAACAAATACTAGGCATTGAATAGCAATACAAGGCATTGACGGGCAAATACAAGGCATTGACGAGCAAATACAAGGCATTGACGATCAAATACAAGGCATTGAGGAGCAAATAAAATGCATTGTCGAGCAAATACAAGGCATTGACAAGCAAATACTATGCATTGGCCTGCAAATACAAGGCATTGACTAGCAAATACAAGGCAACAACGAGCAAATACAAGGCATCGACGAGCAAATACAATGCATTGACTAGCAAATACAAGGCATCGACGAGCAAATGCAAGGCATAAACGAGTTTACAAGGCATTGACGAGCAAATACAAGGCATTGACGAGCAAATACAAGGCATTGAATAGCAAATACAAGGCATTGAATAGCAAATACAAGGCATGGACTAGCAAATACAAGGCATTGACGAGCAAATAAAAGGCATTGACGAGCAAATACAAGGCATTGACTAGCAAATACAATGCATCGACGAGCAAATACAAGGTATTGACGAGCAAATACAAGACATTGACGAGCAAATACAAGGCATTGACGAGCAAATACAAGGCATTGCCGAGCAAATACAAGGCATTGACTAGCAAATACAAGGCATTGACGAGCAAATACAAGGCATTGATGAGCAAATACAAAGCATCAACGAGCAAATACAAGGCATTGACTAGCAAATACAAGGCATTGACGAGCAAATACAAGGCATTGATGAGCAAATACAAGGCATTGACGAGCAAATACAATGCATTGACGAGCAAATACAAGGCATTGACTAGCAAATACAAGGCATCGACGAGCAAATACAAGACATTGACTATCAAATACAATGCATTGACGAGCAAATACAAGGTATTGATTAGCAAATACAAGGCATCAACGAGCAAATACAAGGCATTGACTAACAAACACAAGTCATCAGCGAGCAAATACAAGGCATTGACGAGCAAATACAAGACATTGACTAGCAAATACGATGCATCGACGAGCAAATACAAGGCATCAACGAGCAAATACAAGGCATTGACAAGCAAATACAAGGCATTGACGAGCAAATACAGGCATTGACGAGCAAATACAAGGCATTGACGAGCAAATACAAGGCATTAACTAGCAAATACAAGGCATCGACGAGCAAATACAAGGCATGACCGAGTTTACAATGCATTGACGAGCAAATACAATGCATTGACGAGCAAATCCAAGGCATCAACGAGCAAATACAAGGCATTGAATAGCAAATACAAGGCATTGACGAGCAAATACAAGGCATCAACGAGCAAATACAAGGCATCAACGAGCAAATACAAGGCATCAACGAGCAAATACAAGGCATTGACAAGCAAATACAAGGCATTGACTAGCAAAGACAATGCATCGACGAGCAAATACAAGGCATCGACAAGCAAATACAATGCATTGATTATCAAATACAAGGCATCGACGAGCAAATACAAGTCATCGAATAGCAAATACAATGCATCAACACGCAAATACAAGGCATCAACACGCAAATACAAGGCATTGACGAGTAAATACAATGCATTGGCGAGCAAATACAATGCATTGTAGAGCAAATACAAGGCATCGACAAGCAAATACAATGCATTGATTAGCAAATACAAGGCATCGACGAGCAAATACAAGTCATCGAATAGCAAATACAATGCATCAACACGCAAATACAAGGCATCAACACGCAAATACAAGGCATTTACTATCAAATACAAGGCATTGACGAGCAAATACAATGCATTGACGAGGAAATACAAGGCATTGACGAGCAAATACAATGCATTGACGAGCAAATACAAGGTATTGACGAGCAAATACAAGGCATTGACTAGCAAATACAAGGCATTGGCTTGCAAATACAAGGCATTGGTGAGAAAATACAAGGCATTGACGAGCAAATACAAGGCATTGACGAGCAAATACAAATTGACGAGCAAATACAAGGCATCAACGAGCAAATACAAGGCATTGACAAGCAAATACAAGGTATCAACGAGCAAATACAAGGCATTGACTAGCAAACACAAGTCATCAACGAGCAAATACAAGGCATTGACTAGCAAATACAAGGCATTGACGAGCAAATACAAGACATTGACTAGCAAATACGATGCATCGACGAGCAAATACAAGGCATCAACGAGCAAATACAAGGCATTGACAAGCAAATACAAGGCATTGACGAGCAAATACAGGCATTGACGAGCAAATACAAGGCATTGACGAGCAAATACAAGGCATTAACTAGCAAATACAAGGCATCGACGAGCAAATACAAGGCATGACCGAGTTTACAATGCATTGACGAGCAAATACAATGCATTGACGAGCAAATACAAGGCATCAACGAGCAAATACAAGGCATTGAATAGCAAATACAAGGCATTGACGAGCAAATACAAGGCATCAACGAGCAAATACAAGGCATCAACGAGCAAATACAAGGCATCAACGAGCAAATACAAGGCATTGACGAGCAAATACAAGGCATTGAATAACAAATACAAGGCATTGAATAGCAAATATAAGGCATTGAATATCAAATACAAGGCATTGACGAGCAAATACAAGAATTGACGAGCAAATACAAGGCATTGACGAGCAAATACAAGACATTGACGAGCAAATACAAGGCATTGACTAGCAAATACAAGGCATAGACGAGCAAATACATGGCATCGACGAGCAAATACAAGGCATTGACAAGCAAATACAAGGCATTGACAAGCAAATATAAGGCATCAACGAGCAAATACAAGGCATTGACTAGTAAATACAAGGAATTGACGAGCAAATACAAGGCATTGAATAGCAAATACAAGGCATCGAATAGCAAATACAAGGAATTGACGAGCAAATACAAGGCATTGACGAGCGAATACAACGCATTGACGAGCAAATACAAGGCATTGACTAGCAAATACAAGGCATAGACGAGCAAATACAAGGTATTGACGAGCAAATACAAGGCATTGACGAGCAAATACAAGGCATCGACGAGCAAATACAAGGCATTGACTAGCAAATACAAGGCATAGACGAGCAAATACAAGGCATCGACGAGCAAATACAAGGCATCAACGAGCAAATACAAGGCATTGGCTAGTAAATGCAAGGCATTAACGAGCAAATACAAGGCATTCACCAGCAAATACAAGGCATCGACTAGCAAATACAAGGCATTGACTAGCAAATACAAGGCATCGACGAGCAAATACAAGGCATTGACAAACAAATACAAGGCATTGACGAGCAAATACAAGGCATCGACGAGCAAATACAAGGCATCAACGACCAAATACAAGGCACTGAATAGCAAATACAAGGCATTGAATAGCAAATACAAGGTATTGAGGAGCAAATACAAGGCATTGACTAGCAAATACAAGGCATCGACGAGCAAATACAAGGCATTGACGAGCAAATACAAGGCATCGACGAGCAAATACAAATTGACGAGCAAATACAAGGCATCAACGAGCAAATATAAGGCATCAACTAGCAAATACAAGTCATTGACGAGCAAATACAAGGCATTGACGAGCAAATACAAGGCATCAACGAGCAAATACAAGGCATTGACTAGCAAACACAAGTCATCAACGAGCAAATACAATGCATTGACTAGCAAATACAAGGCATTGACGAGCAAATACAAGACATTGACTAGCAAATACGATGCATCGACGAGCAAATACAAGGCATCAACGAGCAAATACAAGGCATTAACAAGCAAATACAAGGCATTGACGAGCAAATACAGGCATTGACGAGCAAATACAAGGCATTGACGAGCAAATACAAGGCATTAACTAGCAAATACAAGGCATCGACGAGCAAATACAAGGCATGACCGAGTTTACAATGCATTGACGAGCAAATACAATGCATTGACGAGCAAATACAAGGCATCAACGAGCAAATACAAGGCATTGAATAGCAAATACAAGGCATTGACGAGCAAATACAAGGCATCAACGAGCAAATACAAGGCATCAACGAGCAAATACAAGGCATCAACGAGCAAATACAAGGCATTGACGAGCAAATACAAGGCATTGAATAACAAATACAAGGCATTGAATAGCAAATATAAGGCATTGAATATCAAATACAAGGCATTGACGAGCAAATACAAGCATTGACGAGCAAATACAAGGCATTGACGAGCAAATACAAGAAATTGACGAGCAAATACAAGGCATTGACTAGCAAATACAAGGCATAGACGAGCAAATACATGGCATCGACGAGCAAATACAAGGCATTGACAAGCAAATACAAGGCATTGACGAGCAAATACAAGGCATTGACTAGCAAATACAAGGCATAGAAGAGCAAATACAAGGTATTGACGAGCAAATACAAGGCATTGACGAGCAAATACAAGGCATCGACGAGCAAATACAAGGCATTGACTAGCAAATACAAGGCATAGACGAGCAAATACAAGGCATCGACGAGCAAATACAAGGCATCAACGAGCAAATACAAGGCATTGGCTAGTAAATGCAAGGCATTAACGAGCAAATACAAGGCATTCACCAGCAAATACAAGGCATCGACTAGCAAATACAAGGCATTGACTAGCAAATACAAGGCATCGACGAGCAAATACAAGGCATTGACGAACAAATACAAGGCATTGACGAGCAAATACAAGGCATCGACGAGCAAATACAAGGCATCAACGACCAAATACAAGGCACTGAATAGCAAATACAAGGCATTGAATAGCAAATACAAGGTATTGAGGAGCAAATACAAGGCATTGACTAGCAAATACAAGGCATCGACGAGCAAATACAAGGCATTGACGAGCAAATACAAGGCATCGACGAGCAAATACAGGATATCAACGACCAAATACAAGGCATTGACGAGAAAATACAAGGCAATGACGAGCAAATACAAGGCATTGACGAGCAAATACAAGGCATTGACTAACAAATACAATGCATTGACGAGCAAATACAAGTCATTGACGAGAAAATACAAGGTATTGAGGAGCAAATACAAGGCATTGACCAGCAAATACAAGGCATCGACGAGCAAATACAAGGCATTGACGAGCAAATACAAGGCATAGACTAGCAAATACAAGGCATCGACGAGCAAATACAAGGCATTGACGAGCAAATACAAGGCATTGAATAACAAATACAAGGCATTGAATAGCAAATATAAGGCATTGAATATCAAATACAAGGCATTGACGAGCAAATACAAGCATTGACGAGCAAATACAAGGCATTGACGAGCAAATACAAGAAATTGACGAGCAAATACAAGGCATTGACTAGCAAATACAAGGCATAGACGAGCAAATACATGGCATCGACGAGCAAATACAAGGCATTGACAAGCAAATACAAGGCATTGACGAGCAAATACAAGGCATTGACTAGCAAATACAAGGCATAGAAGAGCAAATACAAGGTATTGAAGAGCAAATACAAGGCATTGACGAGCAAATACAAGGCATCGACGAGCAAATACAAGGCATTGACTAGCAAATACAAGGCATAGACGAGCAAATACAAGGCATCGACGAGCAAATACAAGGCATCAACGAGCAAATACAAGGCATTGGCTAGTAAATGCAAGGCATTAACGAGCAAATACAAGGCATTCACCAGCAAATACAAGGCATCGACTAGCAAATACAAGGCATTGACTAGCAAATACAAGGCATCGACGAGCAAATACAAGGCATTGACGAACAAATACAAGGCATTGACGAGCAAATACAAGGCATCGACGAGCAAATACAAGGCATCAACGACCAAATACAAGGCACTGAATAGCAAATACAAGGCATTGAATAGCAAATACAAGGTATTGAGGAGCAAATACAAGGCATTGACTAGCAAATACAAGGCATCGACGAGCAAATACAAGGCATTGACGAGCAAATACAAGGCATCGACGAGCAAATACAGGACATCAACGACCAAATACAAGGCATTGACGAGAAAATACAAGGCAATGACGAGCAAATACAAGGCATTGACGAGCAAATACAAGGCATTGACTAACAAATACAATGCATTGACAAGCAAATACAAGTCATTGACGAGAAAATACAAGGTATTGAGGAGCAAATACAAGGCATTGACCAGCAAATACAAGGCATCGACGAGCAAATACAAGGCATTGACGAGCAAATACAAGGCATAGACTAGCAAATACAAGGCATCGACGAGCAAATACAAGGCAATGACGAGCAAATACACGCCATTGACGAGCAAATACAAGGCATTGCCGAGCAAATACAAGGTATTGACGAGCAAATACAAGGCATTGACGAGCAAATACAAGGCATCGACGAGCAAATACAAGGCATCAACGAGCAAATACAAGGCATTCACGAGCAAATACAAGGCATTGACGAGCAAATACAAGGCATTGACGAGCAAATACAAGGCATTGACTAGCAAATACAAGGCATCAATGAGCAAATACAAGGCATTGACGAGCAAATACAAGGCAATGACGAACAAATACAAGGCATCGATGAGCAAATACAAGGCATCAACGACCAAATACAAGGCATTGACGAACAAATACAAGGCATCGACGAGCAAATACAAGGCATCAACGACCAAATACAAGGCATTGACGAGCAAATACAAGGCATTGACGAGCAAATACAAGGCATTGACGAGCAAATACAAGGCATTGAATAGCAAATACAAGGCATTGACGAGCAAATACAAGGCATTGACGAGCAAATACAAGGCATTGACGAGCAAATACAAGGCATTTACTAGCAAATACAAGGCATAGACGAGCAAATACATGGCATCGACGAGCAAATACAAGGCATTGACAAGCAAATACAAGGCATTGACAAGCAAATACAAGGCATCAACGAGCAAATACAAGGCATTGACTAGTAAATACAAGGCATTGACGAGCAAATACAAGGCATTGAATAGCAAATACAAGGCATCGACTAGCAAATACAAGGAATTGACGAGCAAATACAAGGCATTGACGAGCGAATACAACGCATTGACGAGCAAATACAAGGCATTGACTAGCAAATACAAGGCATAGACGAGCAAATACAAGGTATTGACGAGCAAATACAAGGCATTGACGAGCAAATACAAGGCATCGACGAGCAAATACAAGGCATCAACGACCAAATACAAGGCAATGACAAGTAAATACAAGGCATTGACGAGCAAATACAAGGCATTGACTAGCAAATACAATGCATTGACGAGCAAATACAAGTCATTGACGAGAAAATACAAGGTATTGAGGAGCAAATACAAGGCATTGACTAGCAAATACAAGGCATCGACGAGCAAATACAAGGCATTGACGAGCAAATACAAGGCATCGATTAGCAAATACAAGGCATCGACGAGCAAATACAAGGCAATGACGAGCAAATACAAGCCATTGACGAGCAAATACAAGGCATTGACGAGCAAATACAAGGCATTGACGAGCAAATACAAGGCATTAACGAGCAAATACAAGGCATCGACGAGCAAATACAAGGCATTTACTAGCAAATACAAGGCATAGACGAGCAAATACAAGAGCAAATACATGGCATCGACGAGCAAATACAAGGCATTGACAAGCAAATACAAGGCATTGACAAGCAAATACAAGGCATCAACGAGGAAATACAAGGCATTGACTAGTAAATACAAGGCATTGACGAGCAAATACAAGGCATTGAATAGCAAATACAAGGCATCGACTAGCAAATACAAGGAATTGACGAGCAAATACAAATACAAGGCATTGACGAGCGAATACAACGCATTGACGAGCAAATACAAGGCATTGACTAGCAAATACAAGGCATAGACGAGCAAATACAAGGTATTGACGAGCAAATACAAGGCATTGACGAGCAAATACAAGGCATCGACGAGCAAATACAAGGCATCAACGACCAAATACAAGGCAATGACATACAAGGCATTGACGAGCAAATACAAGGCATTGACGAGCAAATACAAGGCATTGACTAGCAAATACAAGGCATTGACGAGCAAATACAAGTCATTGACGAGCAAATACAAGGCATTGACGAGCAAATACAAGGCATTGACTAGCAAATACAAGGCATCGACGAGCAAATACAAGGCATTGACGAGCAAATACAAGGCATTCGATTAGCAAATACAAGGCATCGACGAGCAAATACAAGGCATTGACGAGGAAATACAAGGCATTGACGAGGAAATACAAGGCATTGACGAGCAAATACATGCCACTGACGAGCAAATATAAGGTATTGACGAGCAAATACAAGGCATTGACGAGCAAATACAAGGCATCACTGAGCAAATACAAGGCATCAACGAGCAAATACAAGGCCATTGACGAGCAAATACAAGGCATTGACGAGCAAATACAAGGCATTGACGAGCAAATACAAGGCAATAGCAAATACAAGGCATCACGAGCAAATACAAGGCATACGAGCAAATACAAGGCATTGACGAGCAAATACAAGGCATTGACGAGCAAATACAAGGCATTGACGAGCAAATACAAGGCATTGACGAGCAAATACAAGGCATTGACGAGCAAATACAAGGCATTGACGAGCAAATACAAGGCATCGACGAAGCAAATACAAGGGCATCAACGAGCAAATACAAGCGCAAATACAAGGCATTGACGAGCAAATACAAGGCATTGACGAGCAAATACAAGGCATTGACGAGCAAATACAAGGCATTGACGAGCAAATACAAGGCATTGACGAGCAAATACAAGGCATTTACTAGCAAATACAAGGCATTGACGAGCAAATACATGGCATCGACGAGCAAATACAAGGCATTGACAAGCAAATACAAGGCATTGACGAGCAAATACAAGGCATTGACGAGCAAATACAAGGCATTGACGAGCAAATACAAGGCATTGACGAGCAAATACAAGGCATTGACGAGCAAATACAAGGCATAGACGAGCAAATACAAGGCATTGACGAGCAAATACAAGGCATTGACGAGCAAATACAAGGCATCAACGAGCAAAATACAAGGCATTGACGAGCAAATACAAGGCATTGACGAGCAAATACAAGGCATTGACGAGCAAATACAAGGCATTGACGAGCAAATACAAGGCATCAACGAGCAAATACAAGGCATTAACGAGCAAATACAAGCAAAGCAAATACAAGGCATTGACGAGCAAATACAAGGCATTGACGAGCAAATACAAGGCATTGACGAGCAAATACAAGGCATTGACGAGCAAATACAAGGCAACGACGAGCAAATACAAGGCATCGACGAGCAAATACAAGGCATTGACGAGCAAATACAAGGCATTGACGAGCAAATACAAGGCATTGACGAGCAAATACAAGGCATTGACGAGCAAATACAAGGCATTGACGAGCAAATACAAGGCATTGACGAGCAAATACAAGGCATTGACGAGCAAATACAAGGCATTGACGAGCAAATACAAGGCATTGACGAGCAAATACAAGGCATTGAATAGCAAATACAAGGCATTGACGAGCAAATACAAGGCATTGACGAGCAAATACAAGGCATTGACTAGCAAATACAAGGCATCAACGAGCAAATACAAGGCATTGACGAGCAAATAAAAGGCATTGACGAGCAAATACAAGGCATTGACTAGCAAATACAAGGCATCAACGAGCAAATACAAGGCATTGACGAGCAAATACAAGGCATTGACGAGCAAATACAAGGCATTGACGAGCAAATACAAGGCATTGACGAGCAAATACAAGGCATTGACGAGCAAATACAAGGCATTGACTAGCAAATACAAGGCATTGACGAGCAAATACAAGGCATTGACGAGCAAATTACAAGGCATTGACGAGCAAATACAAGGCATTGACGAGCAAATACAAGGCATTGACGAGCAAATACAAGGCATCAACGAGCAAATACAAGGCATTGACGAGCAAATACAAGGCATTGACGAGCAAATACAAGGCATTGAGCAAATACAAGGCATTGACGAGCAAATACAAGGCATTGACTAGCAAATACAAGGCATTGACGAGCAAATACAAGGCATTGACGAGCAAATACAAGGCATTGACGAGCAAATACAAGGCATTGACGAGCAAATACAAGGCATTGACGAGCAAATACAAGGCATTGACGAGCAAATACAAGGCATTGACGAGCAAATACAAGGCATTGACGAGCAAATACAAGGCATTGACGAGCAAATACAAGGCATTGACGAGCAAAAAGAGCAAATACAAGGCATTGACGAGCAAATACAAGGCATTGACGAGCAAATACAAGGCATTGACGAGCAAATACAAGGCATTGACGAGCAAATACAAGGCATTGACGAGCAAATACAAGGCATTGACGAGCAAATACAAGGCATTGACTAGCAAATACAAGGCATTGACGAGCAAATACAAGGCATTGACGAGCAAATAAAAGGCATTGAACTAGCAAATACAAGGCATTGACGAGCAAATACAAGGCATTGACGAGCAAATACAAGGCAATGACGAGCAAATACAAGGCATTGACGAGCAAATACAAGCATTGACGAACAAATACATGGCATTGACGAGCAAATACAAGGCATTGACGAGCAAATACAAGGCATTGACGAGCAAATACAAGGCATTGACGAGCAAATACAAGGCATTGACGAGCAAATACAAGGCATTGACGAGCAAATACAAGGCTTTGACGAGCAAATACAAGGCATTGACGAGCAAATACAAGGCATTGACGAGCAAATACAAGGCATCAAACGAGCAAATACAAGGCATTGACGGCAAATACAAGGCATTGACGAGCAAATACAAGGCATTGACGAGCAAATACAAGCATTGACGAGCAAATACAAGGCATTGACGAGCAAATACAAGCATCAACGAGCAAATACAAGGATTGACGAGCAATACAAGGCATCGACGAGCAAATACAAGGCATCAACGACCAAAATACAAGACAGGGCATTGACGAGCAAATACAAGGCATTGACGAGCAAATACAAGGCAATACAAGGCAATGACTAGCAAATACAAGGCATCAAAGAGCAAATACAAGGCATTGACGAGCAAATACAAGGCAATGACGAACAAATACAAGGCATCGACGGGCAAATACAAGGCATCAACGACCAAATACAAGGCATTGACGAGCAAATACAAGGCATTGACGAGCAAATACAAGGCATTGACGAGCAAATACAAGGCATTGAATAGCAAATACAAGGCATTGACGAGCAAATACAAGGCATTGACGAGCAAATACAAGGCATTTACTAGCAAATACAAGGCATAGACGAGCAAATACATGGCATCGACGAGCAAATACAAGGCATTGACTAGTAAATACATGCCATTGACGAGCAAATACAAGGCATTGACGAGCAAATACAAGGCACTGACTAGCAAATACAAGGCATTGACGAGCAAATACAAGGCATTGAATAGCAAATACAAGTAATTGAATAGCAAATACAAGGCATTGAATAGCAAATACAAGGCATTGACGAGCAAATACAAGGCATTGATGAGCAAATACAAGGCATTGACGAGCAAATACAAGACTTTGACGAGCAAATACAACGCATTGACGAGCAAATACAACGCATTGACTAGCAAATACAAGGCGTAGACGAGCAAATACAAGGCATCAACGAGCAAATACAAGGCATTAACTAGTAAATACAAGGCATTGACGAGCAAATACAAGGCATTGACGAGCAAATACAAGGCATTGACGAGCAAATACAAGGCATTTACTAGCAAATACAAGGTATAGATGAGCAAATACATGGCATCGACGAGCAAATACAAGGCATTGACTAGTAAATACATGGAATTGACGAGCAAATACAAGGCATTGACGAGCAAATACAAGGCACTGACTAGCAAATACAAGGCATTGACGAGCAAATACAAGGCATTGAATAGCAAATACAAGTAATTGAATAGCAAATACAAGGCATTGAATAGCAAATACAAGGCATTGACGAGCAAATACAAGGCATTGATGAGCAAATACAAGGCATTGACGAGCAAATACAAGGCTTTGACGAGCAAATACAACGCATTGACGAGCAAATACAACGCATTGACTAGCAAATACAAGGCGTAGACGAGCAAATACAAGGCATCAACGAGCAAATACAAGGCATTAACTAGTAAATACAAGGCATTGACGAGCAAATACAAGGCATTGACGAGCAAATACAAGGCATTGACGAGCAAATACAAGGCAGTTACTAGCAAATACAAGGCATAGACGAGCAAATACATGGCATCGACGAGCAAATACAAGGCATTGACAAGCAAATACAAGGCATTGACAAGCAAATACAAGGCATCAACGAGCAAATACAAGGCATTGACTAGTAAATACATGGGCATTGACGAGCAAATACAAGGCATTGACGAGCAAATACAAGGCATTGACTAGCAAATACAAGGCATTGACGAGCAAATACAAGGCATTGAATAGCAAATACAAGTAATTGAATAGCAAATACAAGGCATTGAATAGCAAATACAAGGCATTGACGAGCAAATACAAGGCATTTACTAGCAAATACAAGGCATAGACGAGCAAATACATGGCATCGACGAGCAAACACAAGGCATTGACAAGCAAATACAAGGCATTGACAAGCAAATACAAGGCATCAACGAGCAAATACAAGGCATTAACTAGTAAATACAAGGCATTGACTAGCAAATACAAGGCATTGACGAGCAAATACAAGGCATTGAATAGCAAATACAAGTAATTGAATAGCAAATACAAGGCATTGAATAGCAAATACAAGGCATTGACGAGCAAATACAAGGCATTGATGAGCAAATACAAGGCATTGACGAGCAAATACAAGGCTTTGACGAGCAAATACAACGCATTGACGAGCAAATACAACGCATTGACTAGCAAATACAAGGCGTAGACGAGCAAATACAAGGCAACAACGAGCAAATACAAGGCATTAACTAGTAAATACAAGGCATTGACGAGCAAATACAAGGCATTGACGAGCAAATACAAGGCATTGACGAGCAAATACAAGGCATCGACCAGCAAATACAAGGCATTGACTAGCAAATACAAGGCATCGACGAGCAAATACAGGGCAATGACGAGCAAATACAAGGCATTGACGAGCAAATACATGGCATCGACGAGCAAATACAAGGCATCAACGACCAAATACAAGGCAATGACAACCAAATACAAGGCATTGACGAGCAAATACAAGGCATTGAATAGCAAATACAAGGCATTGAATAGCAAATACAAAGCATTGAATATCAAATACAACGCATTGATGAGCAAATACAAGGCATTGACGAGCAAATACAAGGCATCGACGAGCAAATACAAGGCATTGACGAGCAAATACAACGCATTGACTAGCAAATACAAGGCATAGACGAGCAAATACATGGCATCGACGAGCAAATACAAGGCATTGACAAGCAAATACAAGGCGTAGACGAGCAAATACAAGGCATCAACGAGCAAATACAAGGCATTGACTAGTAAATACAAGGCATTGACGAGCAAATACAAGGCATTGACGAGCAAATACAAGGCATTGACGAGCAAATACAAGGCATCGACCAGCAAATACAAGGCATTGACTAGCAAATACAAGGCATCGACGAGCAAATACAGGGCATTGACGAGCAAATACAAGGCATTGACGAGCAAATACAAGGCATCGACGAGCAAACACAAGGCATCAACGACCAAATACAAGGCAATGACAACCAAATACAAGGCATTGACGAGCAAATACAAGGCATCAACGAGCAAATACAAGGCATTGACGAGCAAATACAAGGGATTGACGAGCAAATACAAGGCATCGACGAGCAAATACAAGGCATCAACGACCAAATACAAGACAATGACGACCAAACACAAGGCATTGACGAGCAAATACAAGGCATTGACGAGCAAATACAAGGCATTGAATAGCAAATACAGGGCATTGAATAGCAAATACAAGGCATTGAATAGCAAATACAAGGCAATGACTAGCAAATACAAGGCATCAAAGAGCAAATACAAGGCATTGACGAGCAAATACAAGGCATTGAATAGCAAATACAAGGCATCGACGGGCAAATACAAGGCATCAACGACCAAATACAAGGCATTGACGAGCAAATATAAGGCATTGAATAGCAAATACAAGGCATTGAATAGCAAATACAAGGCATTGAATATCAAATACAAGGCATTGATGAGCAAATACAAGGCATTGACGAGCAAATACAAGGCATCGACGAGCAAACACAAGGCATTGACTAGCAAATACAAGGCATAGACGAGCAAATACATGGCATCGACGAGCAAATACAAGGCATTGACAAGCAAATACAAGGCATTGACAAGCAAATACAAGGCATCAACGAGCAAATACAAGGCATTGACGAGCAAATACAAGGCATTGACGAGCAAATACAAGGCATCGACTAGCAAATACAAGGCATTGACTAGCAAATACAAGGCATCGACGAGCAAATACAAGGCATTGACGAGCAAATACAAGGCATTGACGAGCAAATACAAGGCATCGACGAGCAAATACAAGGCATCAACGACCAAATACAAGGCAATGACGACCAAATACAAGGCATTGACGAGCAAATACAAGTCATTGAATAGCAAATACAAGGCATTGAATATCAAATACAAGGCATTGACGAGCAAATACAAGGCATCGACAAGCAAATACAAGGCATCGACGAGCAAATACAAGGCATTGACTAGTAAATACAAGGCATTGACGAGCAAATACAAGGCATTGACGAGCAAATACAAAGCATCGACTAGCAAATACAAGGCATTGACTAGCAAATACAAGGCATCAACGAGCAAATACAAGGCATTGACTAGTAAATACAAGGCATTGACGAGCAAATACAAAGCATTGACGAGCAAATACAAGGCATCGACTAGCAAATACAAGGCATAGACGAGCAAATACATGGCATCGACGAGCAAATACAAGGCATTGACAAGCAAATACAAGGCATCGACAAGCAAATACAAGGCATCAACGAGCAAATACAAGGCATCGACTAGCAAATACAACCCATTGACGAGCAAATACAAGGCATTGACGAGCGAATACAACGCATTGACGAGCAAATACAAGGCATTGACTAGCAAATACAAGGCATAGACGAGCAAATACATGGCATCGACGAGCAAATACAAGGCATTGACAAGCAAATACAAGGCATTGACAAGCAAATACAAGGCATCAACGAGCAAATACAAGGCATTGACTAGTAAATACAAGGCATTGACGAGCAAATACAAAGCATTGACGAGCAAATACAAGGCATAGACTAGCAAATACAAGGCATAGACGAGCAAATACATGGCATCGACGAGCAAATACAAGGCATTGACAAGCAAATACAAGGCATTGACAAGCAAATACAAGGCATCAACGAGCAAATACAAGGCATCGACTAGCAAATACAAGCCATTGACGAGCAAATACAAGGCATTGACGAGCGAATACAACGCATTGACGAGCAAATACAAGGCATTGACTAGCAAATACAAGGCATAGACGAGCAAATACAAGGCATCAACGAGCAAATACAAGGCATTGACTAGTAAATACAAGGCATTGACGAGCAAATACAAGGCATTGACGAGCAAATACAAGGCATTGACGAGCAAATACAAGGCATCGACTAGCAAATACAAGGCATTGACTAGCAAATAAAAGGCATCGACGAGCAAATACAAGGCATTGACGAGCAAATACAAGGCATTGACGAGCAAATACAAGGCATCGACGAGCAAATACAAGGCATCAACGACCAAATACAAGGCAATGACGAGCAAATACAAGGCATTGTAGAGCAAATACAAGGCATTGAATAGAAAATACAAGGCAATGAATAGCAAATACAAGGCATTGAATATCAAATACAAGGCATTGACGAGCAAATACAAGGCATCGACAAGCAAATACAAGGCATCGACGAGCAAATACAAGGCATTGACTAGTAAATACAAGGCATTGACGAGCAAATACAAGGCATTGACGAGCAAATACAAAGCATCGACTAGCAAATACAAGGCATTGACTAGCAAATACAAGGCATTGACCAGCAAACACAAGGCATCGACGAGCAAATACAAGGCATCAACGACCAAATACAAGGCAATGACGACCAAATACAAGGCATTGACGAGCAAATATAAGGCATTGAATAGCAAATACAAGGCATTGAATAGCAAATACAAGGCATTGAATATCAAATACAAGGCATTGATGAGCAAATACAAGGCATTGACGAGCAAATACAAGGCATCGACGAGCAAACACAAGGCATTGACTAGCAAATACAAGGCATAGACGAGCAAATACATGGCATCGACGAGCAAACACAAGGCATTGACAAGCAAATACAAGGCATTGACAAGCAAATACAAGGCATCAACGAGCAAATACAAGGCATTGACGAGCAAATACAAGGCATTGACGAGCAAATACAAGGCATTGACGAGCAAATACAAGGCATTGACGAGCAAATACAAGGCATCGACGAGCAAATACAAGGCATCAACGAGCAAATACAAGGCATTGACTAGTAAATACAAGGCATTGACGAGCAAATACAAAGCATTGACGAGCAAATACAAGGCATCGACTAGCAAATACAAGGCATTGACAAGCAAATACAAGGCATCAACGAGCAAATACAAGGCATAGACGAGCAAATACATGGCATCGACGAGCAAATACAAGGCATTGACAAGCAAATACAAGGCATTGACAAGCAAATATAAGGCATCAACGAGCAAATACAAGGCATTGACGAGCAAATACAAGGCATTGAATAGCAAATACAAGGCATTGAATATCAAATACAAGGCATTGACGAGCAAATACAAGGCATTGACGAGCAAATACAAGGCATCGACGAGCAAATACAAGGCATTGACTAGCAAATACAAGGCATAGACGAGCAAATACATGGCATCGTCGAGCAAATACAAGGCATTGACTAGTAAATACAAGGCATTGACGAGCAAATACAAAGCATTGACGAGCAAATACAAGGCATCGACTAGCAAATACAAGGCGTTGACAAGCAAATAAAAGGCATCAACGAGCAAATACAAGGCATAGACGAGCAAATACATGGCATCGACGAGCAAATACAAGGCATTGACAAGCAAATACAAGGCATTGACAAGCAAATATAAGCCATCAACGAGCAAATACAAGGCATTGACGAGCAAATACAAGGCATTGACGAGCAAATACAAGGCATTTACTAGCAAAAACAAGGCATAGACGAGCAAATACATGGCATTGACGAGCAAAAACAAGGCATTGACAAGCAAATACAAGGCATTGACAAGCAAATACAAGGCATCAACGAGCAAATACAAGGCATTGACTAGTAAATACAAGGCATTGACGAGCAAATACAAGGCATTGACGAGCAAATACAAGGCATTGACGAGAAAATACAAGGCATTGACGAGCAAATACAAGGCATCGACGAGCAAATACAAGGCATCAACGACCAAATACAAGGCAATGACGAGCAAATACAAGGCATTGACGAGCGAATACAAGGCATTGACTAGCAAATACAATGCATTGACGAGCAAATACAAGTCATTGACGAGAAAATACAAGGTATTGAGGAGCAAATACAAGGCATTGACTAGCAAATACAAGGCATCGACGAGCAAATACAAGGCATTGACGAGCAAATACAAGGCATCGACTAGCAAATACAAGGCATCAACGAGCAAATACAAGGCATTGACTAGTAAATACAAGGCATTGACGAGCAAATACAAGGCATTGACGAGCAAATACAAGGCATTGACGAGAAAATACAAGGCATTGACGAGCAAATACAAGGCATCGACGAGCAAATACAAGGCATCAACGACCAAATACAAGGCAATGACGAGCAAATACAAGGCATTGACGAGCAAATACAAGGCATTGACTAGCAAATACAATGCATTGACGAGCAAATACAAGTCATTGACGAGAAAATACAAGGTATTGAGGAGCAAATACAAGGCATTGACTAGCAAATACAAGGCATCGACGAGCAAATACAAGGCATTGACGAGCAAATACAAGGCATCGACTAGCAAATACAAGGCATCGACGAGCAAATACAAGGCAATGACGAGCAAATACAAGCCATTGACGAGCAAATACAATGCATTGACGAGCAAATACAAGGCATTGACGAGCAAATACAAGGCATTGACGAGCAAATACAAGGCATCGACGAGCAAATACAAGGCATCAACGAGAAAATACAAGGCATTCACGAGCAAATACAAGGCATTGACGAGCAAATACAAGGCATTGACTAGCAAATACAAGGCATCAAAGAGCAAATACAAGGCATTGACGTGCAAATACAAGGCAATGACGAACAAATACAAGGCATCGACGAGCAAATACAAGGCATCAACGACCAAATACAAGGCATTGACGAGCAAATACAAGGCATTGACGAGCAAATACAAGGCATTGACGAGCAAATACAAGGCATTGAATAGCAAATACAAGGCATTGACGAGCAAATACAAGGCATTGACGAGCAAATACAAGGCATTGACGAGCAAATACAAGGCATTTACTAGCAAATACAAGGCATAGACGAGCAAATACATGGCATCGACGAGCAAATACAAGGCATTGACAAGCAAATACAAGGCATTGACAAGCAAATACAAGGCATCAACGAGCAAATACAAGGCATTGACTAGTAAATACAAGGCATTGACGAGCAAATACAAGGCATTGACGAGCAAATACAAGGCATCGACTAGCAAATACAAGTCATTGACGAGCAAATACAAGGCATTGACGAGCGAATACAACGCATTGACGAGCAAATACAAGGCATTGACTTGCAAATACAAGGCATAGACGAGCAAATACAAGGTATTGACGAGCAAATACAAGGCATTGACGAGCAAATACAAGGCATCGACGAGCAAATACAAGGCATCAACGACAAAATACAAGGCAATGACGACCAAATACAAAGCATTGACGAGCAAATACAAGGCATTGAATAGCAAATACAAGGCATTTAATAGCAAATACAAGGCATTGAATATCAAATACAAGGCAATGACGAGCAAATACAAGGCATTGACAAGCAAATACAAGGCATCGATGAGCAAATACAAGGCATTGACGAGCAAATACAAGGCATTGACCAGCAAATACAAGGCATACACAAGCAAATACATGGCATCGACGAGCAAAATCAAGGCATTGACAAGCAAATACAAGGCATCAACGAGCAAATACAAGGCATTGACTAGTAAATACAAGGCATTGACGAGCAAATACAAGGCTTTGACGAGCAAATATAAGGCATCGACTAGCAAATACAAGGCATTGACTAGCAAATACAAGGCATTGACGACCAAATACAAGGCATTAAAGAGCAAATACAAGGCAATGACGAGCAAATACAAGGCACTGAATAGCAAACACAAGGCATTGAATAGCAAATACAAGGCATTGAATAGCAAATACAAGGCATTGACGAGCAAATACAAGGCATTGACTAGCTAATACAAGGCATTGACTAGCAAATACAAGGCATCGACGAGCAAATACAAGGCATTGACGAGCAAATACAAGGCATTGACGAGCAAATACAAGGCATCGACGAGCAAATACAAGGCATCAACGACCAAATACAAGGCAATGACGAGCAAATACAAGGCATTGACGAGCGAATACAAGGCATTGACTAGCAAATACAATGCATTGACGAGCAAATACAAGTCATTGACGAGAAAATACAAGGTATTGAGGAGCAAATACAAGGCATTGACTAGCAAATACAAGGCATCGACGAGCAAATACAAGGCATTGACGAGCAAATACAAGGCATCGACTAGCAAATACAAGGCATCAACGAGCAAATACAAGGCATTGACTAGTAAATACAAGGCATTGACGAGCAAATACAAGGCATTGACGAGCAAATACAAGGCATTGACGAGAAAATACAAGGCATTGACGAGCAAATACAAGGCATCGACGAGCAAATACAAGGCATCAACGACCAAATACAAGGCAATGACGAGCAAATACAAGGCATTGACGAGCAAATACAAGGCATTGACTAGCAAATACAATGCATTGACGAGCAAATACAAGTCATTGACGAGAAAATACAAGGTATTGAGGAGCAAATACAAGGCATTGACTAGCAAATACAAGGCATCGACGAGCAAATACAAGGCATTGACGAGCAAATACAAGGCATCGACTAGCAAATACAAGGCATCGACGAGCAAATACAAGGCAATGACGAGCAAATACAAGCCATTGACGAGCAAATACAATGCATTGACGAGCAAATACAAGGCATTGACGAGCAAATACAAGGCATTGACGAGCAAATACAAGGCATCGACGAGCAAATACAAGGCATCAACGAGAAAATACAAGGCATTCACGAGCAAATACAAGGCATTGACGAGCAAATACAAGGCATTGACTAGCAAATACAAGGCATCAAAGAGCAAATACAAGGCATTGACGTGCAAATACAAGGCAATGACGAACAAATACAAGGCATCGACGAGCAAATACAAGGCATCAACGACCAAATACAAGGCATTGACGAGCAAATACAAGGCATTGACGAGCAAATACAAGGCATTGACGAGCAAATACAAGGCATTGAATAGCAAATACAAGGCATTGACGAGCAAATACAAGGCATTGACGAGCAAATACAAGGCATTGACGAGCAAATACAAGGCATTTACTAGCAAATACAAGGCATAGACGAGCAAATACATGGCATCGACGAGCAAATACAAGGCATTGACAAGCAAATACAAGGCATTGACAAGCAAATACAAGGCATCAACGAGCAAATACAAGGCATTGACTAGTAAATACAAGGCATTGACGAGCAAATACAAGGCATTGACGAGCAAATACAAGGCATCGACTAGCAAATACAAGTCATTGACGAGCAAATACAAGGCATTGACGAGCGAATACAACGCATTGACGAGCAAATACAAGGCATTGACTTGCAAATACAAGGCATAGACGAGCAAATACAAGGTATTGACGAGCAAATACAAGGCATTGACGAGCAAATACAAGGCATCGACGAGCAAATACAAGGCATCAACGACAAAATACAAGGCAATGACGACCAAATACAAAGCATTGACGAGCAAATACAAGGCATTGAATAGCAAATACAAGGCATTTAATAGCAAATACAAGGCATTGAATATCAAATACAAGGCAATGACGAGCAAATACAAGGCATTGACAAGCAAATACAAGGCATCGATGAGCAAATACAAGGCATTGACGAGCAAATACAAGGCATTGACCAGCAAATACAAGGCATACACAAGCAAATACATGGCATCGACGAGCAAAATCAAGGCATTGACAAGCAAATACAAGGCATCAACGAGCAAATACAAGGCATTGACTAGTAAATACAAGGCATTGACGAGCAAATACAAGGCTTTGACGAGCAAATATAAGGCATCGACTAGCAAATACAAGGCATTGACTAGCAAATACAAGGCATTGACGACCAAATACAAGGCATTAAAGAGCAAATACAAGGCAATGACGAGCAAATACAAGGCACTGAATAGCAAACACAAGGCATTGAATAGCAAATACAAGGCATTGAATAGCAAATACAAGGCATTGACGAGCAAATACAAGGCATTGACTAGCTAATACAAGGCATTGACTAGCAAATACAAGGCATCGACGAGCAAATACAAGGCATTGACGAGCAAATACAAGGCATTGACGAGCAAATACAAGGCATTGAATAGCAAATACAAGGCATTGAATATCAAATACAAGGCAATGACGAGCAAATACAAGGCATTGACAAGCAAATACAAGGCATTGACGAGCAAATACAAGGCATCGACGAGCAAATACAAGGCATTGACTAGCAAATACAAGGCATACACAAGCAAATACATGGCATCGACGAGCAAATACAAGGCATTGACAAGCAAATACAAGGCATTGACAAGCAAATACAAGGCATCAACGAGCAAATACAAGGCATTGACTAGTAAATACAAGGCATTGACGAGCAAATACAAGGCATTGACGAGAAAATACAAGGCATCGACTAGCAAATACAAGGCATTGACTAGCAAATACAAGGCATTGACGACTAAATACAAGGCATTGACGAGCAAATACAAGGCATTGACGAGCAAATACAAGGCATTGAATAGCAAACACAAGGCATTGAATAGCAAATACAAGGCATTGAATAGCAAATACAAGGCATTGAATAGCAAATACAAGGCATTGACGAGCAAATACAAGGCATTGACGAGCAAATACAAGGCATTGACGAGCAAATACAAGGCATAGACGAGCAAATACAAGGCATCAACGAGCAAATACAAGGCATTGACGTGCAAATACAAGGCATCAACGAGCAAATACAAGGCATCAACGACCAAATAAAAGGCAATGACGACCAAATACAAGGCATTGACGAGCAAATACAAGGCATTGACGAGCAAATACAAGGCATCGACTAGCAAATACAAGGCATCAACGACCAAATACAAGGCAACGACGACCAAATACAAGGCATTGACGAGCAAATACAAGGCACTGAATAGCAAATACAAGGCATTGAATAGCAAATACAAGGCATTGAATAGCAAATACAAGGCATTGACGAGCAAATACAAGGCATTGACGAGCAAATACAATGCATTGACGAGCAAATACAAGGCCTTGACTAGCAAATACAAGGCATTGACTAGCAAATACAAGGCATCAACGAGCAAATACAAGGCATTGACGAGCAAATACAAGGGATTGACGAGCAAATACAAGGCATCGACGAGCAAATACAAGGCATCAACGACCAAATACAAGACAATGACGACCAAACACAAGGCATTGACGAGCAAATACAAGGCATTGACGAGCAAATACAAGGCATTGAATAGCAAATACAGGGCATTGAATAGCAAATACAAGGCATTGAATAGCAAATACAAGGCATTGACGAGCAAATACAATGCATTGACGAGCAAATACAAGGCATTGACGAGCAAATACAAGGCATTGACTAGCAAATACAAGGCATAGACGAGCAAATACATGGCATCGACGAGCAAATACAAGGCATTGACAAGCAAATACAAGGCATTGACAAGCAAATACAAGGCATCAACGAGCAAATACAAGGCATTGACTAGTAAATACAAGGCATTGACGAGCAAATACAAGGCATTGACGAGCAAATACAAGGCATCGACTAGCAAATACAAGCCATTGACGAGCAAATACAAGGCATTGACGAGCGAATACAACGCATTGACGAGCAAATACAAGGCATTGACTAGCAAATACAAGGCATAGACGAGCAAATACAAGGCATCAACGAGCAAATACAAGGCATTGACTAGTAAATACAAGGCATTGACGAGCAAATACAAGGCATTGACGAGCAAATACAAGGCATTGACGAGCAAATACAAGGCATCGACTAGCAAATACAAGGCATTGACTAGCAAATACAAGGCATCGACGAGCAAATACAAGGCATTGACGAGCAAATACAAGGCATTGACGAGCAAATACAAGGCATCGACGAGCAAATACAAGGCATCAACGACCAAATACAAGGCAATGACGAGCAAATACAAGGCATTGTAGAGCAAATACAAGGCATTGAATAGCAAATACAAGGCAATGAATAGCAAATACAAGGCATTGAATATCAAATACAAGGCATTGACGAGCAAATACAAGGCATCGACAAGCAAATACAAGGCATCGACGAGCAAATACAAGGCATTGACTAGTAAATACAAGGCATTGACGAGCAAATAGAAGGCATTGACGAGCAAATACAAAGCATCGACTAGCAAATACAAGGCATTGACTAGCAAATACAAGGCATTGACGAGCAAACACAAGGCATCGACGAGCAAATACAAGGCATCAACGACCAAATACAAGGCAATGACGACCAAATACAAGGCATTGACGAGCAAATACAAGGCATCGACGAGCAAATACAAGGCATCAACGACAAAATACAAGGCAATGACGACCAAATACAAAGCATTGACGAGCAAATACAAGGCATTGAATAGCAAATACAAGGCATTTAATAGCAAATACAAGGCATTGAATATCAAATACAAGGCAATGACGAGCAAATACAAGGCATTGACAAGCAAATACAAGGCATCGATGAGCAAATACAAGGCATTGACGAGCAAATACAAGGCATTGACCAGCAAATACAAGGCATACACAAGCAAATACATGGCATCGACGAGCAAAATCAAGGCATTGACAAGCAAATACAAGGCATCAACGAGCAAATACAAGGCATTGACTAGTAAATACAAGGCATTGACGAGCAAATACAAGGCTTTGACGAGCAAATATAAGGCATCGACTAGCAAATACAAGGCATTGACTAGCAAATACAAGGAATTGACGACCAAATACAAGGCATTAAAGAGCAAATACAAGGCATTGACGAGCAAATACAAGGCATTGAATAGCAAATACAAGGCATTGACGAGCAAATACAAGGCATTGACGAGCAAATACAAGGCATTGACGAGCAAATACAAGGCATTTACTAGCAAATACAAGGCATAGACGAGCAAATACATGGCATCGACGAGCAAATACAAGGCATTGACAAGCAAATACAAGGCATTGACAAGCAAATACAAGGCATCAACGAGCAAATACAAGGCATTGACTAGTAAATACAAGGCATTGACGAGCAAATACAAGGCATTGACGAGCAAATACAAGGCATCGACTAGCAAATACAAGTCATTGACGAGCAAATACAAGGCATTGACGAGCGAATACAACGCATTGACGAGCAAATACAAGGCATTGACTTGCAAATACAAGGCATAGACGAGCAAATACAAGGTATTGACGAGCAAATACAAGGCATTGACGAGCAAATACAAGGCATCGACGAGCAAATACAAGGCATCAACGACAAAATACAAGGCAATGACGACCAAATACAAAGCATTGACGAGCAAATACAAGGCATTGAATAGCAAATACAAGGCATTTAATAGCAAATACAAGGCATTGAATATCAAATACAAGGCAATGACGAGCAAATACAAGGCATTGACAAGCAAATACAAGGCATCGATGAGCAAATACAAGGCATTGACGAGCAAATACAAGGCATTGACCAGCAAATACAAGGCATACACAAGCAAATACATGGCATCGACGAGCAAAATCAAGGCATTGACAAGCAAATACAAGGCATCAACGAGCAAATACAAGGCATTGACTAGTAAATACAAGGCATTGACGAGCAAATACAAGGCTTTGACGAGCAAATATAAGGCATCGACTAGCAAATACAAGGCATTGACTAGCAAATACAAGGCATTGACGACCAAATACAAGGCATTAAAGAGCAAATACAAGGCAATGACGAGCAAATACAAGGCACTGAATAGCAAACACAAGGCATTGAATAGCAAATACAAGGCATTGAATAGCAAATACAAGGCATTGACGAGCAAATACAAGGCATTGACTAGCTAATACAAGGCATTGACTAGCAAATACAAGGCATCGACGAGCAAATACAAGGCATTGACGAGCAAATACAAGGCATTGACGAGCAAATACAAGGCATTGAATAGCAAATACAAGGCATTGAATATCAAATACAAGGCAATGACGAGCAAATACAAGGCATTGACAAGCAAATACAAGGCATTGACGAGCAAATACAAGGCATCGACGAGCAAATACAAGGCATTGACTAGCAAATACAAGGCATACACAAGCAAATACATGGCATCGACGAGCAAATACAAGGCATTGACAAGCAAATACAAGGCATTGACAAGCAAATACAAGGCATCAACGAGCAAATACAAGGCATTGACTAGTAAATACAAGGCATTGACGAGCAAATACAAGGCATTGACGAGAAAATACAAGGCATCGACTAGCAAATACAAGGCATTGACTAGCAAATACAAGGCATTGACGACTAAATACAAGGCATTGACGAGCAAATACAAGGCATTGACGAGCAAATACAAGGCATTGAATAGCAAACACAAGGCATTGAATAGCAAATACAAGGCATTGAATAGCAAATACAAGGCATTGAATAGCAAATACAAGGCATTGACGAGCAAATACAAGGCATTGACGAGCAAATACAAGGCATTGACGAGCAAATACAAGGCATAGACGAGCAAATACAAGGCATCAACGAGCAAATACAAGGCATTGACGTGCAAATACAAGGCATCAACGAGCAAATACAAGGCATCAACGACCAAATAAAAGGCAATGACGACCAAATACAAGGCATTGACGAGCAAATACAAGGCATTGACGAGCAAATACAAGGCATCGACTAGCAAATACAAGGCATCAACGACCAAATACAAGGCAACGACGACCAAATACAAGGCATTGACGAGCAAATACAAGGCACTGAATAGCAAATACAAGGCATTGAATAGCAAATACAAGGCATTGAATAGCAAATACAAGGCATTGACGAGCAAATACAAGGCATTGACGAGCAAATACAATGCATTGACGAGCAAATACAAGGCCTTGACTAGCAAATACAAGGCATTGACTAGCAAATACAAGGCATCAACGAGCAAATACAAGGCATTGACGAGCAAATACAAGGGATTGACGAGCAAATACAAGGCATCGACGAGCAAATACAAGGCATCAACGACCAAATACAAGACAATGACGACCAAACACAAGGCATTGACGAGCAAATACAAGGCATTGACGAGCAAATACAAGGCATTGAATAGCAAATACAGGGCATTGAATAGCAAATACAAGGCATTGAATAGCAAATACAAGGCATTGACGAGCAAATACAATGCATTGACGAGCAAATACAAGGCATTGACGAGCAAATACAAGGCATTGACTAGCAAATACAAGGCATAGACGAGCAAATACATGGCATCGACGAGCAAATACAAGGCATTGACAAGCAAATACAAGGCATTGACAAGCAAATACAAGGCATCAACGAGCAAATACAAGGCATTGACTAGTAAATACAAGGCATTGACGAGCAAATACAAGGCATTGACGAGCAAATACAAGGCATCGACTAGCAAATACAAGCCATTGACGAGCAAATACAAGGCATTGACGAGCGAATACAACGCATTGACGAGCAAATACAAGGCATTGACTAGCAAATACAAGGCATAGACGAGCAAATACAAGGCATCAACGAGCAAATACAAGGCATTGACTAGTAAATACAAGGCATTGACGAGCAAATACAAGGCATTGACGAGCAAATACAAGGCATTGACGAGCAAATACAAGGCATCGACTAGCAAATACAAGGCATTGACTAGCAAATACAAGGCATCGACGAGCAAATACAAGGCATTGACGAGCAAATACAAGGCATTGACGAGCAAATACAAGGCATCGACGAGCAAATACAAGGCATCAACGAGCAAATACAAGGCAATGACGAGCAAATACAAGGCATTGTAGAGCAAATACAAGGCATTGAATAGCAAATACAAGGCAATGAATAGCAAATACAAGGCATTGAATATCAAATACAAGGCATTGACGAGCAAATACAAGGCATCGACAAGCAAATACAAGGCATCGACGAGCAAATACAAGGCATTGACTAGTAAATACAAGGCATTGACGAGCAAATAGAAGGCATTGACGAGCAAATACAAAGCATCGACTAGCAAATACAAGGCATTGACTAGCAAATACAAGGCATTGACGAGCAAACACAAGGCATCGACGAGCAAATACAAGGCATCAACGACCAAATACAAGGCAATGACGACCAAATACAAGGCACTGACGAGCAAATGCAAGGCATTGAATAGCAAATACAAGGCATTGAATAGCAAATACAAGGCATTGAATATCAAATACAAGGCATTGATGAGCAAATACAAGGCATTGACGAGCAAATACAAGGCATCGACGAGCAAACACAAGGCATTGGATAGCAAATACAAGGCATAGACGAGCAAATACATGGCATCGACGAGCAAATACAAGGCATTGACAAGCAAATACAAGGCATTGACTAGCAAATACAAGGCATCAACGAGCAAATACAAGGCATTGACGAGCAAATACAAGGCATTGACGAGCAAATACAAGGCATCGACTAGCAAATACAAGGCATTGACGAGCGAATACAAGGCATCGATGAGCAAATACAAGGCATTGACGAGCAAATACAAGGCATTGTAGAGCAAATACAAGGCATTGAATAGCAAATACAAGGCAATGAATAGCAAATACAAGGCATTGAATATCAAATACAAGGCATTGACGAGCAAATACAAGGCATCGACAAGCAAATACAAGACATCGACGAGCAAATACAAGGCATTGACTAGTAAATACAAGGCATTGACGAGCAAATACAAGGCATTGACGAGCAAATACAAAGCATCGACTAGCAAATACAAGGCATTGACTAGCAAATACAAGGCATTGACGAGCAAACACAAGGCATCGACGAGCAAATACAAGGCATCAACGACCAAATACAAGGCAATGACGACCAAACACAAGGCATTGACGAGCAAATACAAGGCATTGACGAGCAAATACAAGGCATTGAATAGCAAATACAGGGCATTGAATAGCAAATACAAGGCATTGAATAGCAAATACAAGGCATTGACGAGCAAATACAATGCATTGACGAGCAAATACAAGGCATTGACGAGCAAATACAAGGCATTGACTAGCAAATACAAGGCATAGACGAGCAAATACATGGCATCGACGAGCAAATACAAGGCATTGACAAGCAAATACAAGGCATTGACAAGCAAATACAAGGCATCAACGAGCAAATACAAGGCATTGACTAGTAAATACAAGGCATTGACGAGCAAATACAAGGCATTGACGAGCAAATACAAGGCATCGACTAGCAAATACAAGCCATTGACGAGCAAATACAAGGCATTGACGAGCGAATACAACGCATTGACGAGCAAATACAAGGCATTGACTAGCAAATACAAGGCATAGACGAGCAAATACAAGGCATCAACGAGCAAATACAAGGCATTGACTAGTAAATACAAGGCATTGACGAGCAAATACAAGGCATTGACGAGCAAATACAAGGCATTGACGAGCAAATACAAGGCATCGACTAGCAAATACAAGGCATTGACTAGCAAATACAAGGCATCGACGAGCAAATACAAGGCATTGACGAGCAAATACAAGGCATTGACGAGCAAATACAAGGCATCGACGAGCAAATACAAGGCATCAACGACCAAATACAAGGCAATGACGAGCAAATACAAGGCATTGTAGAGCAAATACAAGGCATTGAATAGCAAATACAAGGCAATGAATAGCAAATACAAGGCATTGAATATCAAATACAAGGCATTGACGAGCAAATACAAGGCATCGACAAGCAAATACAAGGCATCGACGAGCAAATACAAGGCATTGACTAGTAAATACAAGGCATTGACGAGCAAATACAAGGCATTGGCGAGCAAATACAAAGCATCGACTAGCAAATACATGGCATTGACTAGCAAATACAAGGCATTGACGAGCAAACACAAGGCATCGACGAGCAAATACAAGGCATCAACGACCAAATACAAGGCAATGACGACCAAATACAAGGCACTGACGAGCAAATACAAGGCATTGAATAGCAAATACAAGGCATTGAATAGCAAATACAAGGCATTGAATATCAAATACAAGGCATTGATGAGCAAATACAAGGCATTGACGAGCAAATACAAGGCATCGACGAGCAAACACAAGGCATTGGCTAGCAGATACAAGGCATAGACGAGCAAATACATGGCATCGACGAGCAAATACAAGGTATTGACAAGCAAATACAAGGCATTGACTAGCAAATACAAGGCATCAACGAGCAAATACAAGGCATTGACGAGCAAATACAAGGCATTGACGAGCGAATACAAGGCATCGACTAGCAAATACAAGGCATTGACTAGCAAATACAAGGCATCGATGAGCAAATACAAGGCATCAACGACCAAATACGAGGCAATGACGACCAAATACAAGGCACTGACGAGCAAATACAAGGCATTGAATAGCAAATACAAGGCATTGAATAGCAAATACAAGGCATTGAATATCAAATACAAGGCATTGACGAGCAAATACAAGGCATTGACGAGCAAATCCAAGGCATCGACGAGCAAACACAAGGCATTGGCTAGCAAATACAAGGCATAGACGAGCAAATACATGGCATCGACGAGAAAATACAAGGCATTGACAAGCAAATACAAGGCATTGACAAGCAAATACAAGGCATCAACGAGCAAATACAAGGCATTGACGAGCAAATACAAGGCATTGACGAGCAAAAACAAGGCATCGACTAGCAAATACAAGGCATTGACTAGCAAATACAAGGCATCGACGAGCAAATACAAGGCATTGACGAGCAAATACAAGGCATTGACGAGCAAATACAAGGCATCGACGAGCAAATACAAGGCATCAACGACCAAATACAAGGCAATGACGACAAGACAAGACAAGACAAGAAAATTGTCAAGACAAGACAAGACCACTTGTCAAGACAAGACAACATGTCAAGACAATACACGACAAGACAAGACAAGACAAGACAAGAAAATTGTCAAGACAAGACAAGACCACTTGTCAAAATAAGACAACTTGTCAAGACCAGAAAATACAAGACAAGGCAACTTGTCAAGACAAGACAAGACAACTTGTTAAGACAAGACAAGACAAGACAACATGTCAAGACAAGACAAGACAACTTGTCAACACAAGACAAGACAAGACAACTTGTCAAGACAAGACAAGACAACTTGTTAAGACAAGACAAGACAAGACAACTTGTCAAGACAAGACAAGACAACTTGTTAAGACAAGACAAGACAAGAAAATTGTCAAGACAAGACAAGACCACTTGTCAAAATAAGACAACTTGTCAAGACCAGAAAATACAAGACAAGACAACTTGTCAAGACAAGACAAGACAACTTGTTAAGACAAGACAAGACAAGACAACTTGTCAAGACAAGACAAGACAACTTGTCAAGACAAGACAAGACAAGACAACTTGTCAAGACAAGACAAGACAAGACAAGTTAACTTGTCAAGACAAGACAACTTGTCAAGACAAGACAACTTGTCAAGAGAATACAAGAAAAGACAAGCCAAAACAACACAAGAAAATTGTCAAGACAAGACAAGACAACTTGTCAAGAGAATACAAGACAACTTGTCAAGACAAGACAAGACAAATTGTCAAGACAAGACAAGACAACTTGTCAATACAAGACACGACAACTTGTCAAGATAAGACAATACAAGACAACTTGTCAAGACAAGACAACTTGCCAAGACAAGACAAGACAAATCAAGACAACTTGTCAAGACAAGAAAAGGCAAGACAACTTGTCAAGACAAGACAAGACAAGTTAACTTGTCAAGACAAGACAACTTGTCAAAACAAGACAACTTGTCAAGATAAGACAACTTGTCAAGACAAGACAAGACAAGACAAGATAACTTGTCTTGACAAGACAAGACAAGACAAGACAAGACAATAAAAGACAATACAAGACAACTTGTCAAGACAAGACAAGACAAGACAACTTGCCAAGACAAGACAAGACAAGACTAGACAACTTGCCAAGACAAGACAAAACAACTTGTCAAGTCAAGACAATACAAGACAACCTGTCAAGACAAGACAAGACACGTTAACTTGTCAAGACAAGACAAGACAAGACAACTTGCCAAGACAAGACAAGACAAGACTAGACAACTTGCCAAGACAAGACAAAACAACTTGTCAAGTCAAGACAATACAAGACAACCTGTCAAGACAAGACAAGACAAGTGAACTTGTCAAGACAAGGCAAGACAAGACAACTTGTCAAGACAAGACAAGACAAGACAACTTGTCAAGACAAGGAAAAGACAAGACAAGACAACTTTTGAAGCCAAGGCAAGATAATACAAGACAAGACAACTGGTCAAGACAAGACATGACAACTTGTCAAGACAAGACAAGGCAACTTGTCAAGTCATGACAACTTGTGAGAGTATTAGGACTTGAAGCTGAGTGACGTAAGCATAATAATAAGGCGTTATAAAATACTAATTAGTGTTTGAGGTCCTACAGGTACACGAGCTAGGGTTAGGGATCCTGAAGGTTTTAATGACGTAATCTGAATAAATAATTAGGGTTAAAGGGTCGTGTATGTTCGCGAGAAGTCATGACGTAATGAGACTAGGGTTAGAGGGTCCTAAAGGAGCCTGAGAACGATGACGTAATCTGAATACTAATGATTAGGGTTAGAGGGTCCCAAAGGAGCCTGAGAACGATGACGTATGCATAAATAATAAGTTGAATATCTAATGAGGCGGCATCCCTTTGTACTCCCGATGGGGGGGGTATCACTACTTACGCCCCTGGATTTCTAGCCATAAGTGTTCTAATTCGGGATATCTTGCTTCAATATCCTTTCGTCTTTTGTATTTCACATTTTCTTTAATATATGCACCTACGCCTCCACCTTTAATTTTATCTCTGTTTCTGAACTCGTTTGCATAACCAGGAATAGAAACGTGGCTGAGCAGTTGAGGATTGTCTTTAAGCCATGTTTCGCTCAATGTAACTACGTCAAAGCCATATCTTTGAATAACAAGATGTAAATCATCAAACGAAGATGTCATACTCTGCGTATTTAGGTGCATAAATGAGAGTTGTTTTTGCCGTTTGACAAGTGCTTCCAAATGAGGGTCGAAGTCCAATTGTGAATCACGCGATGAATTTGCATTCTCATTTGTCGTTGAGTCTAAAGTAGCCAAGTCCTTTATTTTGAAGAATGGAAGTTCAGATAAAGTACAATTATCGCATGTCCAAACTCCAGGTTGTTTGACTTGGACAGTTTTATATAAGCTAGTGTTACTGCTTGCACAGCGAACATGAATCAAATCATAACAATTTCCACACATGAGGCGTTTATGATTTCGCTGTACAGGTTTTATACACTTCGGGCATTTCGCTGCGGGGCCATTCGATCTCTGTTTGTTTGTAGTATTTATAGTAGGTCCTGGATGCGGATGAATATCACCACAAACGAGTATTGCTGAAGAAGTGATGTTAAACGATGCAGTCGAGTTGTAATAATATAGCGTGCGTTGTTTAAGCCATTTGCATTTTCTTGTAGTCAACAACAGCGGATTCCGCTTCAAGTCCTGATGAATTACAACGAATCCGTCGTTGCTACTACCCGATTACTCCTTCGAGGATGACTTGTTGATGAGGCCTTGTAAATCTAAAATCAATAGCATCAATAGCATATACAAAATTGAGGAGCTCAAATTCACATGTCTTGCCGCCATGATCACTATGCTCACGATTGTATTGTCTTTCCTTGTCTTGACAAGTTGTCTTGTCTTGTCTTGTCTTGTCAATTTGTCTTGTCTTGTCTTGACAAGTTGTCTTGTCTTGTCTTGTCTTGTCTTGTCAAGTTGTCTTGTCTTGTCTTTTCTTGACTTGACAAGTTGTCTTGTTTTGACAAGTTGTCTTGTCTTTTTTTTACAATTTTATTGTCTTGTCTTGTCTTGTCTTGCCTTGTCTTGAGAGGTTGTCTTGTCTTGTCTTGTCTTGACTTGTCTTGTCTTGTCTTGTCTTGTCTTGTCTTGTCAATTTGTCTTGTCTTGTCTTTACAAGTTGTATTGTCTTGGCTTGACAAGTTGTCTTGTCTTGTCTTGTCAAGTTGTCTTGTCTTGTCTTGTCTTTTCTTGTCTTGACAAGTTGTCTTGTTTTGACAAGTTGTCTTGTCTTGTCTTAACAATTTTCTTGTCTTGTCTTATCTTGTCTTGCCTTATCTTGAGAAGTTGTCTTGTCTTGTCTTGACAAGTTGTCTTGCCTTGTCATGTCTTGACAAGTTTTCTTGTCATTTCTTGTCTTGTTTTGACAAGTTGTCATGTCTTGTCTTCTCTAGACAAGTTGTCTTGTCTTGTCTTGTCGTGACAAGTTGTCTTGTCTTGTCTTGTCTTGACGAGTTGTCATGTCTTGCCTTGTCTTGACAAGTTGTCTTGTATTGTCTTTTCTTGTCTTGTCTTGTCTTGTCTTGTCTTGTCTTGACAAGTTGTCTTGTCTTGACAAGTTGTCTTGTCTTGACAAGTTAACTTGTCTTGTCTTGACGAGTTGTCTTGCCTTGTCTTGTCTTGACAAGTTGTCTTGTCTTTTCTTGTCTTGTTTTGACAAGTTGTCATGTCTTGTCTTGTCGTGACAAGTTGTCTTGTCTTGTCTTGATCAGTTGTCTTGTCTTGTATTGTCTTTCCTTGTCTTGACAAGTTGTCTTGTCCTGTCTTGTCTTGACAATTTGTCTTGTCTTGTCTTGCCAAATTGTCTTGTCTTGTCTTGACAAGTTGTCTTGTCTTGTCATGTCTTGACAAGTTTTCTTGTCTTCTCTTGTCTTGTTTTGACAAGTTGTCATGTCTTGTCTTGTCTAGACAAGTTGTCTTGACAAGTTGTCTTGACAAGTTTTCATGTCTTGTCTTGTCTTGTCTTGTCTTGTCTTGTATTGTCTTGTCTTGTCTTGTCAAGACAAGTTATCTTGTCTTGTCTTGTCTTGTCTTGACAAGTTGTCTTGTCTTGACAAGTTAACTTGTCTTGTCTTTTCTTGTCTTGACAAGTTGTCTTGCCTTTTCTTGTCTTGACAAGTGGTCTTGCCTTGTCTTGTCTTGTCTTGGCAAGTTGTCTTGTCTTGACAAGTTGTCTTGTCTTGTCTTGTCTTGACAATTTGTCTTGTCTTGTCTTGACAAGTTGTCTTGTCTTGTCTTGAAAAGTTGTCTTGTCTTGTCTTGACAAGTTGTCTTGTCTTGTCTTTTCTTGTCTTGACAAGTTGTCTTGTCTTGACAAGTTAACTTGTCTTGTCTTATCTTGTCTTACAAGTTGTCTTGTCTTGTCTTGTCTTGACAAGTTTTCTTGTCTTGTCTTGACAAGTTGTCTTGTCTTGTCTTCTCTTGTCTAGACAAGTTGTCTTGTCTTGAGACGTTGTCTTGTCTTGTTTTGACAAGTTGTCATGTCTTGTTTTGTCTTGACAAGTTGTCTTGTCTTGTGTTGACAAGTTGTCTTGTCTTGTCTTGTCTTGTCTTGTCTTGACAAGTTGTCTTGTCTTGTCTTGTCTTGACAAGTTGTCTTGTCTTGTCTTGTCTTGACAAGTTGTCATGTATTGTCTTGTCTTGACAAGTTGTCTTGTCTTGTCTTGTCTTGTCTTGTCTTGTCTTGTCTTGTCTTGTCAAGACAAGTTGTCTTGTCTTCTCTTGTCTTGTCTTGACAAGTTGTCTTGTGTTGACAAGTTGTCTTAACTTGACAAGTTAATTTGTATTGTCTTGTCTTGACAAGTTGTCTTCCCTTGTCTTGTCTTGACAAGTTGTCTTGTCTTTTCTTGTCTTGTTTTTGACAAGTTGTCATGTCTTCTCTTGTCTAGACAAGTTGTCTTGTCTTGTCTTATCTTGACAAGTTGTAATGTTTTGTCTTGTCTTGACAAGTTGTCTTGTCTTGACAAGTTAACTTGTCTTGTCTTGTCTTGTCTTGACAAGTTGTCTTGTCTTGTCTTGTCTTGACAAGTTGTCTTGTCTTGAGACGTTATTTTGTCTTGTCTTGTCTTGTGTTGACAAGTTGTCTTGTTCTTGACATGTTGCCTTGTCTTGTTTTGACAAGTTGTCTTGTCTTTTCTTGTCTTGTTTTGACAAGTTGTCATGGTCTTGTCTAGACAAGTTGTCTTGTCTTGTCTTGACAAGTTGTCTTGTCTTGTCTTGTATTGACAAGTTGTCTTGTCTTGCCTTGTCTTGACAAGTTGTCTTGTCTTGTCTTGACAAGTTGTATTGTTTTGACAAGTTGTCTTGTCTTGTCTTGACAATTTTCTTGTCTTGTCTTGTCTTGTCTTGTATTGTCTTGATATGTTGTCTTGTCTTGACAAGTTGTCTTGTCTTGACAAGTTGTCTTGTCTTGTCTTGTCTTGACAAGTTGTCATGTCTTGTCTTGACCAGTTGTCTTGTCTTGTCTTGTCTTGCCTTGTCTTGAAAAGTTCTCTTGTCTTGTCTTGTCTTTTCCTTGTCTTGACAAGTTGTCTTGTCTTGTCTTGTCTTGACAAGTTGACTTGTCTTGACAAGTTGTTTTGTCTTGTCTTGGCAAGTTGGCTAGTCTTGTCTTGTCTTGGCAAGTTGTCTTGTCTTGTCTTGTCTTGACAAGTTGTCTTGACAAGTTGTCATGTCTTGTCTTGTCTTGTTTTGTCTTGTCTTGTCTTGTCTTGTCTTGTCTTGACAAGTTGTCTTGTCTTGTCTTGTCTTAACAAGTTGTCTTGTCTTGTCTTGACAAGTTGTCTTGTCTTGTCTTTTCTGGTCTTGACAAGTTGTCTTATTTTGACAAGTGGTCTTGTCTTGTCTTGACAAATTTCTTGTCATGTCTTGTCTTGTCTTTGATTGTCTTGACAAGTTGTCTTGTCTTGAGAAGTTGTCTTGTCTTTGATTGTCTTGACAAGTTGTCTTGTCTTGTCTTGACAAGTTGTCTTGTCTTGACAAGTTGTCATGTCTTGTTTTGTCTTGACAAATTGTCTTGTCTTGTCTTGACAAGTTGTCTTTTCTTGTCTTATCTTGTCTTGACAAGTTGTCATGTCTTGTCTTGTCTTGACAAGTTGTCTTGTCTTGTCTTGATGAGTTGTCTTGTGTTGTATTGTCTTTCCTTGTCTTGACAAGTTTTCTTGTCTTGTCTTGTCAATTTGTCTTGTCTTGTCTTTACAAGTTGTATTGTCTTGGCTTGACAAGTTGTCTTGTCTTGTCTTGTCAAGTTGTCTTGTCTTGTCTTTTCTTGTCTTGACAAGTTGTCTTGTTTTGACAAGTTGTCTTGTTTTGACAAGTTGTCTTGTCTTGTCTTAACAATTTTCTTGTCTTGTCTTATCTTGTCTTGCCTTATCTTGAGAAGTTGTCTTGTCTTGTCTTGACAAGTTGTCTTGCCTTGTCATGTCTTGACAAGTTTTCTTGTCATTTCTTGTCTTGTTTTGACAAGTTGTCATGTCTTGTCTTCTCTAGACAAGTTGTCTTGTCTTGTCTTGTCGTGACAAGTTGTCTTGTCTTGTCTTGTCTTGACGAGTTGTCATGTCTTGTCTTGTCTTGACAAGTTGTCTTGTATTGTCTTTTCTTGTCTTGTCTTGTCTTGTCTTGTCTTGTCTTGACAAGTTGTCTTGTCTTGACAAGTTGTCTTGTCTTGACAAGTTAACTTGTCTTGTGTTCACGAGTTGTCTTGCCTTGTCTTGTCTTGACAAGTTGTCTTGTCTTTTCTTGTCTTGTTTTGACAAGTTGTCATGTCTTGTCTTGTCTAGACAAGTTGTCTTGTCTTGTCTTGTCTTGACAAGTTGTCTTGTCTTGTCTTGTATTGACAAGTTGTCTTGTCTTGCCTTGTCTTGACAAGTTGTCTTGTCTTGTCTTGACAAGTTGCCTTGTTTTGACAAGTTGTCTTGTCTTGTCTTGACAAGTTGTCTTGTCTTGACAAGTTGTCATGTCTTGTTTTGTCTTGACAAATTGTCTTGTCTTGTCTTGACAAGTTGTCTTGTCTTGTCTTATCTTGTCTTGACAAGTTGTCATGTCTTGTCTTGTATTGACAAGTTGTCTTGTCTTGTCTAGATGAGTTGTCTTGTCTTGTATTGTCTTTCCTTGTCTTGAGAAGTTTTCTTGTCTTGTCTTGTCAATTTGTCTTGTCTTGTCTTTACAAGTTGTATTGTCTTGGCTTGACAAGTTGTCTTGTCTTGTCTTGTCAAGTTGTCTTGTCTTGTCTTGTCTTGACAAGTTGTCTTGTCTTGAGACGTTGTTTTGTCTTGTCTTGTCTTGTGTTGACAAGTTGTCTTGTCTTGTCTTGTCTTGTCAAGTTGTCTTGTCTTGTCTTTTCTTGACTTGACAAGTTGTCTTGTTTTGACAAGTTGTCTTATCTTTTTTTTACAATTTTATTGTCTTGTCTTGTCTTGTCTTGCCTTGTCTTGAGAAGTTGTCTTGTCTTGTCTTGTCTTGACTTGTCTTGTCTTGTCTTGTCTTGTCTTGTCAATTTGTCTTGTCTTGTCTTTACAAGTTGTATTGTCTTGGCTTGACAAGTTGTCTTGTCTTGTCTTGTCAAGTTGTCTTGTCTTGTCTTGTCTTTTCTTGTCTTGACAAGTTGTCTTGTTTTGACAAGTTGTCTTGTCTTGTCTTAACAATTTTCTTGTCTTGTCTTATCTTGTCTTGCCTTATCTTGAGAAGTTGTCTTGTCTTGTCTTGACAAGTTGTCTTGCCTTGTCATGTCTTGACAAGTTTTCTTGTCATTTCTTGTCTTGTTTTGACAAGTTGTCATGTCTTGTCTTCTCTAGACAAGTTGTCTTGTCTTGTCTTGTCGTGATAAGTTGTCTTGTCTTGTCTTGTCTTGACGAGTTGTCATGTCTTGTCTTGTCTTGACAAGTTGTCTTGTATTGTCTTTTCTTGTCTTGTCTTGTCTTGTCTTGTCTTGTCTTGTCTTGTCTTGTCTTGTCTTGTCTTGTCTTGTCTTGTCTTGTCTTGTCTTGTCTTGTCTTGACAAGTTGTCTTGTCTTGACAAGTTGTCTTGTCTTGACAAGTTAACTTGTCTTGTCTTGACGAGTTGTCTTGCCTTGTCTTGTCTTGACAAGTTGTCTTGTCTTTTCTTGTCTTGTTTTGACAAGTTGTCATGTCTTGTCTTGTCGTGACAAGTTGTCTTGTCTTGTCTTGATCAGTTGTCTTGTCTTGTATTGTCTTTCCTTGTCTTGACAAGTTGTCTTGTCCTGTCTTGTCTTGACAATTTGTCTTGTCTTGTCTTGCCAAGTTGTCTTGTCTTGTCTTGCCAAGTTGTCTTGCCTTGTCATGTCTTGACAAGTTTTCTTGTCTTCTCTTGTCTTGTTTTGACAAGTTGTCATGTCTTGTCTTGTCTAGACAAGTTGTCTTGACAAGTTGTCTTGACAAGTTTTCATGTCTTGTCTTGTCTTGTCTTGTCTTGTCTTGTATTGTCTTGTCTTGTCTTGTCAAGACAAGTTATCTTGTCTTGTCTTGTCTTGTCTTGACAAGTTGTCTTGTCTTGACAAGTTAACTTGTCTTGTCTTGTCTTGTCTTGACAAGTTGTCTTGCCTTTTCTTGTCTTGACAAGTTGTCTTGCCTTGTCTTGTCTTGTCTTGGCAAGTTGTCTTGTCTTGACAAGTTGTCTTGTCTTGTCTTGTCTTGACAATTTGTCTTGTCTTGTCTTGACAAGTTGTCTTGTCTTGTCTTGAAAAGTTGTCTTGTCTTGTCTTGACAAGTTGTCTTGTCTTGTCTTTTCTTGTCTTGACAAGTTGTCTTGTCTTGACAAGTTAACTTGTCTTGTCTTATCTTGTCTTACAAGTTGTCTTGCCTTGACAAGTTTTCTTGTCTTGTCTTGACAAGTTGTCTTGTCTTGTCTTCTCTTGTCTAGACAAGTTGTCTTGTCTTGACAAGTTGTCTTGTCTTGTCTTGTGTTGACAAGTTGTCTTGTCTTGTTTTGACAAGTTGTCATGTCTTGTTTTGTCTTGACAAGTTGTCTTGTCTTGTGTTGACAAGTTGTCTTGTCTTGTCTTGTCTTGTCTTGTCTTGACAAGTTGTCTTGTCTTGTCTTGTCTTGACAAGTTGTCTTGTCTTGTCTTGTCTTGACAAGTTGTCATGTATTGTCTTGTCTTGACAAGTTGTCTTGTCTTGTCTTGTCTTGTCTTGTCTTGTCTTGTCTTGTCTTGTCTTGTCTTGTCTTGTCTTGTCTTGTCTTGTCTTGTCTTGTCAAGACAAGTTGTCTTGTCTTCTCTTGTCTTGTCTTGACAAGTTGTCTTGTGTTGACAAGTTGTCTTAACTTGACAAGTTAATTTGTCTTGTCTTGTCTTGACAAGTTGTCTTGCCTTGTCTTGTCTTGACAAGTTGTCTTGTCTTTTCTTGTCTTGTTTTTGACAAGTTGTCATGTCTTCTCTTGTCTAGACAAGTTGTCTTGTCTTGTCTTATCTTGACAAGTTGTAATGTTTTGTCTTGTCTTGACAAGTTGTCTTGTCTTGACAAGTTAACTTGTCTTGTCTTGTCTTGTCTTGACAAGTTGTCTTGTCTTGTCTTGTCTTGACAAGTTGTCTTGTCTTGAGACGTTTTTTGTCTTGTCTTGTCTTGTGTTGACAAGTTGTCTTGTATTGTCTTGACATGTTGCCTTGTCTTGTTTTGACAAGTTGTCTTGTCTTTTCTTGTCTTGTTTTGACAAGTTGTCATGGTCTTGTCTAGACAAGTTGTCTTGTCTTGTCTTGTCTTGACAAGTTGTCTTGTCTTGTCTTGTATTGACAAGTTGTCTTGTCTTGCCTTGTCTTGACAAGTTCTCTTGTCTTGTCTTGACAAGTTGTATTGTTTTGACAAGTTGTCTTGTCTTGTCTTGACAATTTTCTTGTCTTGTCTTGTCTTGTCTTGTATTGTCTTGATATGTTGTCTTGTCTTGACAAGTTGTCTTGTCTTGACAAGTTGTCTTGTCTTGTCTTGTCTTGTCTTGACAAGTTGTCATGTCTTGTCTTGACCAGTTGTCTTGTCTTGTCTTGTCTTGTCTTGCCTTGTCTTGAAAAGTTCTCTTGTCTTGTCTTGTCTTTTCCTTGTCTTGACAAGTTGTCTTGTCTTGTCTTGTCTTGACAAGTTGACTTGTCTTGACAAGTTGTTTTGTCTTGTCTTGGCAAGTTGGCTAGTCTTGTCTTGTCTTGGCAAGTTGTCTTGTCTTGTCTTGTCTTGACAAGTTGTCTTGACAAGTTGTCATGTCTTGTCTTGTCTTGTTTTGTTTTGTCTTGTCTTGTCTTGTCTTGACAAGTTGTCTTGTCTTGTCTTGTCTTAACAAGTTGTCTTGTCTTGTCTTGACAAGTTGTCTTGTCTTGTCTTTTCTGGTCTTGACAAGTTGTCTTATTTTGACAAGTGGTCTTGTTTTGTCTTGACAAATTTCTTGTCATGTCTTGTCTTGTCTTTGATTGTCTTGACAAGTTGTCTTGTCTTGAGAAGTTGTCTTGTCTTTGATTGTCTTGACAAGTTGTCTTGACAAGTTGTCTTGTCTTGTCTTGACAAGTTGTCTTGTCTTGACAAGTTGTCATGTCTTGTTTTGTCTTGACAAGTTGTCTTGTCTTGTCTTGTCGTGACAAGTTGTCTTGTCTTGTCTTGTCTTGACGAGTTGTCATGTCTTGTCTCGTCTTGACAAGTTGTCTTGTATTGTCTTTTCTTGTCTTGTCTTTTCTTGTCTTGTCTTGTCTTGTCTTGTCTTGTCTTGACAAGTTGTCTTGTCTTGACAAGTTGTCTTGTCTTGACAAGTTAACTTGTATTGTGTTGACGAGTTGTCTTGCCTTGTCTTGTCTTGACAAGTTGTCTTGTCTTTTCTTGTCTTGTTTTGACAAGTTGTCATGTCTTGTCTTGTCTAGACAAGTTGTCTTGTCTTGTCTTGTCTTGTCTTGACAAGTTGTCTTGTCTTGTCTTGTATTGACAAGTTGTCTTGTCTTGCCTTGTCTTGACAAGTTGTCTTGTCTTGTCTTGACAAGTTGTCTTGTTTTGACAAGTTGTCTTGTCTTGTCTTGACAAGTTGTCTTGTCTTGACAAGTTGTCATGTCTTGTTTTGTCTTGACAAATTGTCTTGTCTTGTCTTGACAAGTTGTCTTGTCTTGTCTTATCTTGTCTTGACAAGTTGTCATGTCTTGTCTTGTATTGACAAGTTGTCTTGTCTTGTCTAGATGAGTTGTCTTGTCTTGTATTGTCTTTCCTTGTCTTGATAAGTTTTCTTGTCTTGTCTTGTCAATTTGTCTTGTCTTGTCTTTACAAGTTGTATTGTCTTGGCTTGACAAGTTGTCTTGTCTTGTCTTGTCAAGTTGTCTTGTCTTGTCTTGTCTTGACAAGTTGTCTTGTCTTGAGACGTTGTTTTGTCTTGTCTTGTCTTGTGTTGACAAGTTGTCTTGTCTTGTCTTGACATGTTGTCTTGTCTTGTCTTGTCTTAACAAGTTGTCTTGTCTTGTCTTGACAAGTTGTCTTTTCTTGTCTTTTCTGGTCTTGACAAGTTGTCTTATTTTGACAAGTGGTCTTGTCTTGTCTTGACAAATTTATTGTCATGTCTTGTCTTGTCTTTGATTGTCTTGACAAGTTGTCTTGTCTTGTCTTGTCAAGTTGTCTTGTCTTGTCTTTTCTTGACTTGACAAGTTGTCTTGTTTTGACAAGTTGTCTTGTCTTTTTTTTACAATTTTATTGTCTTGTCTTGTCTTGTCTTGCCTTGTCTTGAGAAGTTGTCTTGTCTTGTCTTGTCTTGACTTGTCTTGTCTTGTCTTGTCTTGTCTTGTCAATTTGTCTTGTCTTGTCTTTACAAGTTGTATTGTCTTGGCTTGACAAGTTGTCTTGTCTTGTCTTGTCAAGTTGTCTTGTCTTGTCTTGTCTTTTCTTGTCTTGACAAGTTGTCTTGTTTTGACAAGTTGTCTTGTCTTGTCTTAACAATTTTCTTGTCTTGTCTTATCTTGTCTTGCCTTATCTTGAGAAGTTGTCTTGTCTTGTCTTGACAAGTTGTCTTGCCTTGTCATGTCTTGACAAGTTTTCTTGTCATTTCTTGTCTTGTTTTGACAAGTTGTCATGTCTTGTCTTCTCTAGACAAGTTGTCTTGTCTTATCTTGTCGTGACAAGTTGTCTTGTCTTGTCTTGTCTTGACGAGTTGTCATGTCTTGTCTTGTCTTGACAAGTTGTCTTGTATTGTCTTTTCTTGTCTTGTCTTGTCTTGTCTTGTCTTGTCTTGTCTTGTCTTGACAAGTTGTCTTGTCTTGACAAGTTGTCTTGTCTTGACAAGTTAACTTGTCTTGTCTTGACGAGTTGTCTTGCCTTGTCTTGTCTTGACAAGTTGTCTTGTCTTTTCTTGTCTTGTTTTGACAAGTTGTCATGTCTTGTCTTGTCGTGACAAGTTGTCTTGTCTTGTCTTGATCAGTTGTCTTGTCTTGTATTGTCTTTCCTTGTCTTGACAAGTTGTCTTGTCCTGTCTTGTCTTGACAATTTGTCTTGTCTTGTCTTGCCAAATTGTCTTGTCTTGTCTTGACAAGTTGTCTTGTCTTGTCATGTCTTGACAAGTTTTCTTGTCTTCTCTTGTCTTGTTTTGACAAGTTGTCATGTCTTGTCTTGTCTAGACAAGTTGTCTTGACAAGTTGTCTTGACAAGTTTTCATGTCTTGTCTTGTCTTGTCTTGTCTTGTATTGTCTTGTCTTGTCTTGTCAAGACAAGTTATCTTGTCTTGTCTTGTCTTGTCTTGACAAGTTGTCTTGTCTTGACAAGTTAACTTGTCTTGTCTTTTCTTGTCTTGACAAGTTGTCTTGCCTTTTCTTGTCTTGACAAGTGGTCTTGCCTTGTCTTGTCTTGTCTTGGCAAGTTGTCTTGTCTTGACAAGTTGTCTTGTCTTGTCTTGTCTTGACAATTTGTCTTGTCTTGTCTTGACAAGTTGTCTTGTCTTGTCTTGAAAAGTTGTCTTGTCTTGTCTTGACAAGTTGTCTTGTCTTGTCTTTTCTTGTCTTGACAAGTTGTCTTGTCTTGACAAGTTAACTTGTCTTGTCTTATCTTGTCTTACAAGTTGTCTTGTCTTGTCTTGTATTGACAAGTTTTCTTGTCTTGTCTTGACAAGTTGTCTTGTCTTGTCTTCTCTTGTCTAGACAAGTTGTCTTGTCTTGAGACGTTGTTTTGTCTTGTCTTGTGTTGACAAGTTGTCTTGTCTTGTTTTGACAAGTTGTCATGTCTTGTTTTGTCTTGACAAGTTGTCTTGTCTTGTGTTGACAAGTTGTCTTGTCTTGTCTTGTCTTGTCTTGACAAGTTGTCTTGTCTTGTCTTGTCTTGACAAGTTGTCTTGTCTTGTCTTGTCTTGACAAGTTGTCATGTATTGTCTTGTCTTGACAAGTTGTCTTGTCTTGTCTTGTCTTGTCTTGTCTTGTCTTGTCTTTTCTTGTCAAGACAAGTTGTCTTGTCTTCTCTTGTCTTGTCTTGACAAGTTGTCTTGTGTTGACAAGTTGTCTTAACTTGACAAGTTAATTTGTCTTGTCTTGTCTTGACAAGTTGTCTTGCCTTGTCTTGTCTTGACAAGTTGTCTTGTCTTTTCTTGTCTTGTTTTTGACAAGTTGTCATGTCTTCTCTTGTCTAGACAAGTTGTCTTGTCTTGTCTTATCTTGACAAGTTGTAATGTTTTGTCTTGTCTTGACAAGTTGTCTTGTCTTGACAAGTTAACTTGTCTTGTCTTGTCTTGTCTTGACAAGTTGTCTTGTCTTGTCTTGTCTTGACAAGTTGTCTTGTCTTGAGACGTTATTTTGTCTTGTCTTGTCTTGTGTTGACAAGTTGTCTTGTTCTTGACATGTTGCCTTGTCTTGTTTTGACAAGTTGTCTTGTCTTTTCTTGTCTTGTTTTGACAAGTTGTCATGGTCTTGTCTAGACAAGTTGTCTTGTCTTGTCTTGTCTTGACAAGTTGTCTTGTCTTGTCTTGTATTGACAAGTTGTCTTGTCTTGCCTTGTCTTGACAAGTTGTCTTGTCTTGTCTTGACAAGTTGTATTGTTTTGACAAGTTGTCTTGTCTTGTCTTGACAATTTTCTTGTCTTGTCTTGTCTTGTCTTGTATTGTCTTGATATGTTGTCTTGTCTTGACAAGTTGTCTTGTCTTGACAAGTTGTCTTGTCTTGTCTTGTCTTGACAAGTTGTCATGTCTTGTCTTGACCAGTTGTCTTGTCTTGTCTTGTCTTGCCTTGTCTTGAAAAGTTCTCTTGTCTTGTCTTGTCTTTTCCTTGTCTTGACAAGTTGTCTTGTCTTGTCTTGTCTTGACAAGTTGACTTGTCTTGACAAGTTGTTTTGTCTTGTCTTGGCAAGTTGGCTAGTCTTGTCTTGTCTTGGCAAGTTGTCTTGTCTTGTCTTGTCTTGACAAGTTGTCTTGACAAGTTGTCATGTCTTGTCTTGTCTTGTTTTGTTTTGTCTTGTCTTGTCTTGTCTTGTCTTGACAAGTTGTCTTGTCTTGTCTTGTCTTAACAAGTTGTCTTGTCTTGTCTTGACAAGTTGTCTTGTCTTGTCTTTTCTGGTCTTGACAAGTTGTCTTATTTTGACAAGTGGTCTTGTCTTGTCTTGACAAATTTCTTGTCATGTCTTGTCTTGTCTTTGATTGTCTTGACAAGTTGTCTTGTCTTGAGAAGTTGTCTTGTCTTTGATTGTCTTGACAAGTTGTCTTGACAAGTTGTCTTGTCTTGTCTTGACAAGTTGTCTTGTCTTGACAAGTTGTCATGTCTTGTTTTTTCTTGACAAATTGTCTTGTCTTGTCTTGACAAGTTGTCTTTTCTTGTCTTATCTTGTCTTGACAAGTTGTCATGTCTTGTCTTGTCTTGACAAGTTGTCTTGTCTTGTCTTGATGAGTTGTCTTGTGTTGTATTGTCTTTCCTTGTCTTGACAAGTTTTCTTGTCTTGTCTTGTCAATTTGTCTTGTCTTGTCTTTACAAGTTGTATTGTCTTGGCTTGACAAGTTGTCTTGTCTTGTCTTGTCAAGTTGTCTTGTCTTGTCTTTTCTTGTCTTGACAAGTTGTCTTGTTTTGACAAGTTGTCTTGTTTTGACAAGTTGTCTTGTCTTGTCTTAACAATTTTCTTGTCTTGTCTTATCTTGTCTTGCCTTATCTTGAGAAGTTGTCTTGTCTTGTCTTGACAAGTTGTCTTGCCTTGTCATGTCTTGACAAGTTTTCTTGTAATTTCTTCTCTTGTTTTGACAAGTTGTCATGTCTTGTCTTCTCTAGACAAGTTGTCTTGTCTTGTCTTGTCGTGACAAGTTGTCTTGTCTTGTCTTGTCTTGACGAGTTGTCATGTCTTGTCTTGTCTTGACAAGTTGTCTTGTATTGTCTTTTCTTGTCTTGTCTTGTCTTGTCTTGTCTTGTCTTGTCTTGTCTTGACAAGTTGTCTTGTCTTGACAAGTTGTCTTGTCTTGAGAAGTTAACTTGTCTTGTGTTCACGAGTTGTCTTGCCTTGTCTTGTCTTGACAAGTTGTCTTGTCTTTTCTTGTCTTGTTTTGACAAGTTGTCATGTCTTGTCTTGTCTAGACAAGTTGTCTTGTCTTGTCTTGTCTTGACAAGTTGTCTTGTCTTGTCTTGTATTGACAAGTTGTCTTGTCTTGCCTTGTCTTGACAAGTTGTCTTGTCTTGTCTTGACAAGTTGTCTTGTTTTGACAAGTTGTCTTGTCTTGTCTTGACAAGTTGTCTTGTCTTGACAAGTTGTCATGTCTTGTTTTGTCTTCACAAATTGTCTTGTCTTGTCTTGACAAGTTGTCTTGTCTTGTCTTATCTTGTCTTGACAAGTTGTCATGTCTTGTCTTGTATTGACAAGTTGTCTTGTCTTGTCTAGATGAGTTGTCTTGTCTTGTATTGTCTTTCCTTGTCTTGAGAAGTTTTCTTGTCTTGTCTTGTCAATTTGTCTTGTCTTGTCTTTACAAGTTGTATTGTCTTGGCTTGACAAGTTGTCTTGTCTTGTCTTGTCAAGTTGTCTTGTCTTGTCTTGTCTTGACAAGTTGTCTTGTCTTGAGACGTTGTTTTGTCTTGTCTTGTCTTGTGTTGACAAGTTGTCTTGTCTTGTCTTGTCTTGTCAAGTTGTCTTGTCTTGTCTTTTCTTGACTTGACAAGTTGTCTTGTTTTGACAAGTTGTCTTGTCTTTTTTTTACAATTTTATTGTCTTGTCTTGTCTTGTCTTGCCTTGTCTTGAGAAGTTGTCTTGTCTTGTCTTGTCTTGACTTGTCTTGTCTTGTCTTGTCTTGTCTTGTCAATTTGTCTTGTCTTGTCTTTACAAGTTGTATTGTCTTGGCTTGACAAGTTGTCTTGTCTTGTCTTGTCAAGTTGTCTTGTCTTGTCTTGTCTTTTCTTGTCTTGACAAGTTGTCTTGTTTTGACAAGTTGTCTTGTCTTGTCTTAACAATTTTCTTGTCTTGTCTTATCTTGTCTTGCCTTATCTTGAGAAGTTGTCTTGTCTTGTCTTGACAAGTTGTCTTGCCTTGTCATGTCTTGACAAGTTTTCTTGTCATTTCTTGTCTTGTTTTGACAAGTTGTCATGTCTTGTCTTCTCTAGACAAGTTGTCTTGTCTTGTCTTGTCGTGATAAGTTGTCTTGTCTTGTCTTGTCTTGACGAGTTGTCATGTCTTGTCTTGTCTTGACAAGTTGTCTTGTATTGTCTTTTCTTGTCTTGTCTTGTCTTGTCTTGTCTTGTCTTGTCTTGTCTTGTCTTGTCTTGTCTTGTCTTGACAAGTTGTCTTGTCTTGACAAGTTGTCTTGTCTTGACAAGTTAACTTGTCTTGTCTTGACGAGTTGTCTTGCCTTGTCTTGTCTTGACAAGTTGTCTTGTCTTTTCTTGTCTTGTTTTGACAAGTTGTCATGTCTTGTCTTGTCGTGACAAGTTGTCTTGTCTTGTCTTGATCAGTTGTCTTGTCTTGTATTGTCTTTCCTTGTCTTGACAAGTTGTCTTGTCCTGTCTTGTCTTGACAATTTGTCTTGTCTTGTCTTGCCAAGTTGTCTTGTCTTGTCTTGCCAAGTTGTCTTGCCTTGTCATGTCTTGACAAGTTTTCTTGTCTTCTCTTGTCTTGTTTTGACAAGTTGTCATGTCTTGTCTTGTCTAGACAAGTTGTCTTGACAAGTTGTCTTGACAAGTTTTCATGTCTTGTCTTGTCTTGTCTTGTCTTGTATTGTCTTGTCTTGTCTTGTCAAGACAAGTTATCTTGTCTTGTCTTGTCTTGTCTTGACAAGTTGTCTTGTCTTGACAAGTTAACTTGTCTTGTCTTGTCTTGTCTTGACAAGTTGTCTTGCCTTTTTTTGTCTTGACAAGTTGTCTTGTCTTGTCTTGTCTTGACAATTTGTCTTGTCTTGTCTTGACAAGTTGTCTTGTCTTGTCTTGAAAAGTTGTCTTGTCTTGTCTTGACAAGTTGTCTTGTCTTGTCTTTTCTTGTCTTGACAAGTTGTCTTGTCTTGACAAGTTAACTTGTCTTGTCTTATCTTGTCTTACAAGTTGTCTTGTCTTGTCTTGTCTTGACAAGTTTTCTTGTCTTGTCTTGACAAGTTGTCTTGTCTTGTCTTCTCTTGTCTAGACAAGTTGTCTTGTCTTGAGACGTTGTTTTGTCTTGTCTTGTGTTGACAAGTTGTCTTGTCTTGTCTTGACAAGTTGTCATGTCTTGTTTTGTCTTGACAAGTTGTCTTGTCTTGTGTTGACAAGTTGTCTTGTCTTGTCTTGTCTTATCTTGTCTTGACAAGTTGTCATGTCTTGTCTTGTCTTGACAAGTTGTCTTGTCTTGTCTTGTCTTGACAAGTTGTCATGTATTGTCTTGTCTTGACAAGTTGTCTTGTCTTGTCTTGTCTTGTCTTGTCTTGTCTTGTCTTGTCTTGTCTTGTCTTGTCTTGTCTTGTCAAGACAAGTTGTCTTGTCCTCTCTTGTCTTGTCTTGACAAGTTGTCTTGTGTTGACAAGTTGTCTTAACTTGACAAGTTAATTTGTCTTGTCTTGTCTTGACAAGTTGTCTTGCCTTGTCTTGTCTTGACAAGTTGTCTTGTCTTTTCTTGTCTTGTTTTTGACAAGTTGTCATGTCTTCTCTTGTCTAGACAAGTTGTCTTGTCTTGTCTTATCTTGACAAGTTGTAATGTTTTGTCTTGTCTTGACAAGTTGTCTTGTCTTGACAAGTTAACTTGTCTTGTCTTGTCTTGTCTTGACAAGTTGTCTTGTCTTGTCTTGTCTTGACAAGTTGTCTTGTCTTGAGACGTTGTTTTGTCTTGTCTTGTCTTGTGTTGACAAGTTGTCTTGTATTGTCTTGACATGTTGCCTTGTCTTGTTTTGACAAGTTGTCTTGTCTTTTCTTGTCTTGTTTTGACAAGTTGTCATGGTCTTGTCTAGACAAGTTGTCTTGTCTTGTCTTGTCTTGACAAGTTGTCTTGTCTTGTCTTGTATTGACAAGTTGTCTTGTCTTGCCTTGTCTTGACAAGTTCTCTTGTCTTGTCTTGACAAGTTGTATTGTTTTGACAAGTTGTCTTGTCTTGTCTTGACAATTTTCTTGTCTTGTCTTGTCTTGTCTTGTCTTGATATGTTGTCTTGTCTTGACAAGTTGTCTTGTCTTGACAAGTTGTCTTGTCTTGTCTTGTCTTGTCTTGACAAGTTGTCATGTCTTGTCTTGACCAGTTGTCTTGTCTTGTCTTGTCTTGTCTTGCCTTGTCTTGAAAAGTTCTCTTGTCTTGTCTTTTCCTTGTCTTGACAAGTTGTCTTGTCTTGTCTTGTCTTGACAAGTTGACTTGTCTTGACAAGTTGTTTTGTCTTGTCTTGGCAAGTTGGATAGTCTTGTCTTGTCTTGGCAAGTTGTCTTGTCTTGTCTTGTCTTGACAAGTTGTCTTGACAAGTTGTCATGTCTTGTCTTGTCTTGTTTTGTTTTGTCTTGTCTTGTCTTGTCTTGTCTTGACAAGTTGTCTTGTCTTGTCTTGTCTTAACAAGTTGTCTTGTCTTGTCTTGACAAGTTGTCTTGTCTTGTCTTTTCTGGTCTTGACAAGTTGTCTTATTTTGACAAGTGGTCTTGTTTTGTCTTGACAAATTTCTTGTCATGTCTTGTCTTGTCTTTGATTGTCTTGACAAGTTGTCTTGTCTTGAGAAGTTGTCTTGTCTTTGATTGTCTTGACAAGTTGTCTTGACAAGTTGTCTTGTCTTGTCTTGACAAGTTGTCTTGTCTTGACAAGTTGTCATGTCTTGTTTTGTCTTGACAAATTGTCTTGTCTTGTCTTGACAAGTTGTCTTTTCTTGTCTTATCTTGTCTTGACAAGTTGTCATGTCTTGTCTTGTCTTGACAAGTTGTCTTGTCTTGTCTTGATGAGTTGTCTTGTCTTGTATTGTCTTTCCTTGTCTTGACAAGTTTTCTTGTCTTGTCTTGTCAATTTGTCTTGTCTTGTCTTTACAAGTTGTATTGTCTTGGCTTGACAAGTTGTCTTGTCTTGTCTTGTCAAGTTGTCTTGTCTTGTCTTTTCTTGTTTTGACAAGTTGTCTTGTTTTGACAAGTTGTCTTGTCTTGTCTTAACAATTTTCTTGTCTTGTCTTATCTTGTCTTGCCTTATCTTGAGAAGTTGTCTTGTCTTGTCTTGACAAGTTGTCTTGCCTTGTCATGTCTTGACAAGTTTTCTTGTCATTTCTTGTCTTGTTTTGACAAGTTGTCATGTCTTGTCTTCTCTAGACAAGTTGTCTTGTCTTGTCTTGTCGTGACAAGTTGTCTTGTCTTGTCTTGTCTTGACGAGTTGTCATGTCTTGTCTTGTCTTGACAAGTTGTCTTGTATTGTCTTTTCTTGTCTTGTCTTTTCTTGTCTTGTCTTGTCTTGTCTTGTCTTGTCTTGACAAGTTGTCTTGTCTTGACAAGTTGTCTTGTCTTGACAAGTTAACTTGTATTGTGTTGACGAGTTGTCTTGCCTTGTCTTGTCTTGACAAGTTGTCTTGTCTTTTCTTGTCTTGTTTTGACAAGTTGTCATGTCTTGTCTTGTCTAGACAAGTTGTCTTGTCTTGTCTTGTCTTGACAAGTTGTCTTGTCTTGTCTTGTATTGACAAGTTGTCTTGTCTTGCCTTGTCTTGACAAGTTGTCTTGTCTTGTCTTGACAAGTTGTCTTGTTTTGACAAGTTGTCTTGTCTTGTCTTGACAAGTTGTCTTGTCTTGACAAGTTGTCATGTCTTGTTTTGTCTTGACAAATTGTCTTGTCTTGTCTTGACAAGTTGTCTTGTCTTGTCTTATCTTGTCTTGACAAGTTGTCATGTCTTGTCTTGTATTGACAAGTTGTCTTGTCTTGTCTAGATGAGTTGTCTTGTCTTGTATTGTCTTTCCTTGTCTTGATAAGTTTTCTTGTCTTGTCTTGTCAATTTGTCTTGTCTTGTCTTTACAAGTTGTATTGTCTTGGCTTGACAAGTTGTCTTGTCTTGTCTTGTCAAGTTGTCTTGTCTTGTCTTGTCTTGACAAGTTGTCTTGTCTTGAGACGTTGTTTTGTCTTGTCTTGTCTTGTGTTGACAAGTTGTCTTGTCTTGTCTTGACATGTTGTCTTGTCTTGTCTTGTCTTAACAAGTTGTCTTGTCTTGTCTTGACAAGTTGTCTTTTCTTGTCTTTTCTGGTCTTGACAAGTTGTCTTATTTTGACAAGTGGTCTTGTCTTGTCTTGACAAATTTATTGTCATGTCTTGTCTTGTCTTTGATTGTCTTGACAAGTTGTCTTGTCTTGTCTTGTCAAGTTGTCTTGTCTTGTCTTTTCTTGACTTGACAAGTTGTCTTGTTTTGACAAGTTGTCTTGTCTTTTTTTTACAATTTTATTGTCTTGTCTTGTCTTGTCTTGCCTTGTCTTGAGAAGTTGTCTTGTCTTGTCTTGTCTTGACTTGTCTTGTCTTGTCTTGTCTTGTCTTGTCTTGTCAATTTGTCTTGTCTTGTCTTTACAAGTTGTATTGTCTTGGCTTGACAAGTTGTCTTGTCTTGTCTTGTCAAGTTGTCTTGTCTTGTCTTGTCTTTTCTTGTCTTGACAAGTTGTCTTGTTTTGACAAGTTGTCTTGTCTTGTCTTAACAATTTTCTTGTCTTGTCTTATCTTGTCTTGCCTTATCTTGAGAAGTTGTCTTGTCTTGTCTTGACAAGTTGTCTTGCCTTGTCATGTCTTGACAAGTTTTCTTGTCATTTCTTGTCTTGATTTGACAAGTTGTCATGTCTTGTCTTCTCTAGACAAGTTGTCTTGTCTTGTCTTGTCGTGACAAGTTGTCTTGTCTTGTCTTGACGAGTTGTCATGTCTTGTCTTGTCTTGACAAGTTGTCTTGTATTGTCTTTTCTTGTCTTGTCTTTTCTTGTCTTGTCTTGTCTTGTCTTGTCTTGTCTTGTCTTGTCTTGACAAGTTGTCTTGTCTTGACAAGTTGTCTTGTCTTGACAAGTTAACTTGTCTTGTGTTGACGAGTTGTCTTGCCTTGTCTTGTCTTGACAAGTTGTCTTGTCTTTTCTTGTCTTGTTTTGACAAGTTGTCATGTCTTGTCTTGTCTAGACAAGTTGTCTTGTCTTGTCTTGACAAGTTGTCTTGTCTTGTCTTGTATTGACAAGTTGTCTTGTCTTGCCTTGTCTTGACAAGTTGTCTTGTCTTGTCTTGACAAGTTGTCTTGTTTTGACAAGTTGTCTTGTCTTGTCTTGACAAGTTGTCTTGTCTTGACAAGTTGTCATGTCTTGTTTTGTCTTGACAAATTGTCTTGTCTTGTCTTGACAAGTTGTCTTGTCTTGTCTTATCTTGTCTTGACAAGTTGTCATGTCTTGTCTTGTATTGACAAGTTGTCTTGTCTTGTCTAGATGAGTTGTCTTGTCTTGTATTGTCTTTCCTTGTCTTGATAAGTTTTCTTGTCTTGTCTTGTCAATTTGTCTTGTCTTGTCCTTACAAGTTGTATTGTCTTGGCTTGACAAGTTGTCTTGTCTTGTCTTGTCAAGTTGTCTTGTCTTGTCTTGTCTTGACAAGTTGTCTTGTCTTGAGACGTTGTTTTGTCTTGTCTTGTCTTGTGTTGACAAGTTGTCTTGTCTTGTCTTGACATATTGTCTTGTCTTGTCTTGTCTTAACAAGTTGTCTTGTCTTGTCTTGACAAGTTGTCTTTTCTTGTCTTTTCTGGTCTTGACAAGTTGTCTTATTTTGACAAGTGGTCTTGTCTTGTCTTGACAAATTTATTGTCATGTCTTGTCTTGTCTTTGATTGTCTTGACAAGTTGTCTTGTCTTGTCTTGTCAAGTTGTCTTGTCTTGTCTTTTCTTGACTTGACAAGTTGTCTTGTTTTGACAAGTTGTCTTGTCTTTTTTTTACAATTTTATTGTCTTGTCTTGTCTTGTCTTGCCTTGTCTTGAGAAGTTGTCTTGTCTTGTCTTGTCTTGTCAATTTGTCTTGTCTTGTCTTTACAAGTTGTATTGTCTTGGCTTGACAAGTTGTCTTGTCTTGTCTTGTCAAGTTGTCTTGTCTTGTCTTGTCTTGTCTTTTCTTGTCTTGACAAGTTGTCTTGTTTTGACAAGTTGTCTTGTCTTGTCTTAACAATTTTCTTGTGTTGTCTTATCTTGTCTTGCCTTATCTTGAGAAGTTGTCTTGTCTTGTCTTGACAAGTTGTCTTGCCTTGTCATGTCTTGACAAGTTTTCTTGTCATTTCTTGTCTTGTTTTGACAAGTTGTCATGTCTTGTCTTCTCTAGACAAGTTGTCTTGTCTTGTCTTGTCGTGACAAGTTGTCTTGTCTTGTCTTGTCTTGACGAGTTGTCATGTCTTGTCTTGTCGTGACAAATTGTCTTGTATTGTCTTTTCTTGTCTTGTCTTGTCTTGTCTTGTCTTGTCTTGTCTTGTCTTGTCTTGTCTTGACAAGTTGTCTTGTCTTGACAAGTTGTCTTGTCTTGACAAGTTAACTTGTCTTGTCTTGACGAGTTGTCTTGCCTTGTCTTGTCTTGACAAGTTGTCTTGTCTTTTCTTGTCTTGTTTTGACAAGTTGTCATGTCTTGTCTTGTCGTGACAAGTTGTCTTGTCTTGTCTTGATCAGTTGTCTTGTCTTGTATTGTCTTTCCTTGTCTTGACAAGTTGTCTTGTCCTGGCTTGTCTTGACAATTTGTCTTGTCTTGTCTTGCCAAGTTGTCTTGTCTTGTCTTGACAAGTTGTCTTGCCTTGTCATGTCTTGACAAGTTTTCTTGTCTTCTCTTGTCTTGTCTTGACAAGTTGTCTTGTCTTGTCTTGTCTTGACAAGTTGTCATGTATTGTCTTGTCTTGACAAGTTGTCTTGTATTGTCTTTTCTTGTCTTGTCTTGTCTTGACTTGTCTTGTCTTGTCTTGTCTTGTCTTGTCTTGTCTTGTCTTGTCTTGTCAAGACAAGTTGTCTTGTCTTCTCTTGTCTTGTCTTCACAAGTTGTCTTGTGTTGACAAGTTGTCTTAACTTGACAAGTTAATTTGTCTTGTCTTGTCTTGACAAGTTGTCTTGCCTTGTCTTGTCTTGACAAGTTGTCTTGTCTTTTCTTGTCTTGTTTTTGACAAGTTGTCATGTCTTCTCTTGTCTAGACAAGTTGTCTTGTCTTGTCTTGTCTTATCTTGACAAGTTGTAATGTCTTGTCTTGTCTTGACAAGTTGTCTTGTCTTGACAAGTTAACTTGTCTTGTCTTGTCTTGTCTTGACAAGTTGTCTTGTCTTGTCTTGTCTTGACAAGTTGTCTTGTCTTGAGACGTTGTTTTGTCTTGTCTTGTCTTGTGTTGACAAGTTGTCTTGTCTTGTCTTGACATGTTGCCTTGTCTTGTTTTGATAAGTTGTCTTTTCTTTTCTTGTCTTGTTTTGACAAGTTGTCATGGTCTTGTCTAGACAAGTTGTCTTGTCTTGTCTTGTCTTGACAAGTTGTCTTGTCTTGTCTTGTATTGACAAGTTGTCTTGTCTCGCCTTGTCTTGACAAGTTGTCTTGTATTGTCTTGACAAGTTGTCTTGTTTTGACAAGTTGTCTTGTCTTGTCTTGACAATTTTCTTGTCTTGTCTTGTCTTGTCTTGTATTGTCTTGATATGTTGTCTTGTCTTGACAAGTTGTCTTGTCTTGACAAGTTGTCTTGTCTTGTCTTGTCTTGACAAGTTGTCTTGTCTTGTCTTGACAAGTTGTCTTGTCTTGTCTTGTCTTGACAAGTTGTCATGTCTTGTCTTGACCAGTTGTCTTGTCTTGTCTTGACTTGTCTTGCCTTGTCTTGAAAAGTTCTCTTGTCTTGTCTTGTCTTTTCCTTGTCTTGACAAGTTGTCTTGTCTTGTCTTTTCTTGACAAGTTGTTTTGTCTTGTCTTGGCAAGTTGGCTAGTCTTGTCTTGTCTTGGAAAGTTGTCTTGTCTTGTCTTGACAAGTTGTCTTGTCTTGTCTTGACAAGTTGTCTTGTTTTGACAAGTTGTCTTGTCTTGTCTTGACAAGTTGTCTTGTCTTGACAAGTTGTCATGTCTTGTTTAGTCTTGCCAAATTGTCTTGTCTTGTCTTGACAAGTTGTCTTGTCTTGTCTTATCTTGTCTTGACAAGTTGTCATGTCTTGTCTTGTATTGACAAGTTGTCTTGTCTTGTCTAGATGAGTTGTCTTGTCTTGTATTGTCTTTCCTTGTCTTGAGAAGTTTTCTTGTCTTGTCTTGTCAATTTGTCTTGTCTTGTCTTTACAAGTTGTATTGTCTTGGCTTGACAAGTTGTCTTGTCTTGTCTTGTCAAGTTGTCTTGTCTTGTCTTGTCTTGACAAGTTGTCTTGTCTTGAGACGTTGTTTTGTCTTGTCTTGTCTTGTGTTGACAAGTTGTCTTGTCTTGTCTTGACAAGTTGTCTTTTCTTGTCTTTTCTGGTCTTGACAATTTGTCTTATTTTGACAAGTGGTCTTGTCTTGTCTTGACAAATTTATTGTCATGTCTTGTCTTGTCTTTGATTGTCTTGACAAGTTGTCTTGTCTTGTCTTGTCAAGTTGTCTTCTCTTGTCTTTTCTTGACTTGACAAGTTGTCTTGTTTTGACAAGTTGTCTTGTCTTTTTTTTACAATTTTATTGTCTTGTCTTGTCTTGTCTTGCCTTGTCTTGAGAAGTAGTCTTGTCTTGTCTTGTCTTGACTTGTCTTGTCTTGTCTTGTCTTGTCTTGTCAATTTGTCTTGTCTTGTCTTTACAAGCTGTATTGTCTTGGCTTGACAAGTCGTCTTGTCTTGTCTTGTCAAGTTGTCTTGTCTTGTCTTGTCTTTTCTTGTCTTGACAAGTTGTCTTGTTTTGACAAGTTGTCTTGTCTTGTCTTGTCTTTGATTGTCTTGACAAGTTGTCTTGTCTTGTCTTGTCAAGTTGTCTTCTCTTGTCTTTTCTTGACTTGACAAGTTGTCTTGTTTTGACAAGTTGTCTTGTCTTTTTTTTACAATTTTATTGTCTTGTCTTGTCTTGTCTTGCCTTGTCTTGCGAAGTAGTCTTGTCTTGTCTTGTCTTGACTTGTCTTGTCTTGTCTTGTCTTGTCTTGTCAATTTGTCTTGTCTTGTCTTTACAAGTTGTATTGTCTTGGCTTGACAAGTTGTCTTGTCTTGTCTTGTCAAGTTGTCTTGTCTTGTCTTGTCTTGTCTTTTCTTGTCTTGACAAGTTGTCTTGTTTTGACAAGTTGTCTTGTCTTGTCTTAACAATTTTCTTGTCTTGTCTTATCTTGTCTTGCCTTATCTTGAGAAGTTGTCTTGTCTTGTCTTGACAAGTTGTCTTGCCTTGTCATGTCTTGACAAGTTTTCTTGTCATTTCTTGTCTTGTTTTGACAAGTTGTCATGTCTTGTCTTCTCTAAACAAGTTGTCTTGTCTTGTCTTGTCGTGACAAGTTGTCTTGTCTTGTCTTGTCTTGACGAGTTGTCATGTCTTGTCTTGTCTTGACAAGATGTCTTGTATTGTCTTGTCTTGTCTTGTCTTGTCTTGTCTTGTCTTGTCTTGACAAGTTGTCTTGTCTTGACAAGTTGTCTTGTCTTGACAAGTTAACTTGTCTTGTCTTGACGAGTTGTCTTGCCTTGTCTTGTCTTGACAAGTTGTCTTGTCTTTTCTTGTCTTGTTTTGACAAGTTGTCATGTCTTGTCTTGTCGTGACAAGTTGTCTTGTCTTGTCTTGATCAGTTGTCTTGTCTTGTATTGTCTTTCCTTGTCTTGACAAGTTGTCTTGTCCTGTCTTGTCTTGACAATTTGTCTTGTCTTGTCTTGCCAAGTTGTCTTGTCTTGTCTTGACAAGTTGTCTTGCCTTGTCATGTCTTGACAAGTTTTCTTGTCTTCTCTTGTCTTGTTTTGACAAGTTGTCATGTCTTGTCTTGTCTAGACAAGTTGTCTTGTCTTGTCTTGTCTTGACAAGTTGTCTTGTCTTGACAAGTTGTCTTGTCTTGTCTTGTCTTGACAAGTTGTCATGTATTGTCTTGTCTTGACAAGTTGTCTTGTATTGTCTTTTCTTGTCTTGTCTTGTCTTGTCTTGACTTGTCTTGTCTTGTCTTGTCTTGTCTTGTCTTGTCTTGTCAAGACAAGTTGTCTTGTCTTCTCTTGTCTTGTCTTGACAAGTTGTCTTGTGTTGACACGTTGTCTTAACTTGACAAGTTAATTTGTCTTGTCTTGTCTTGACAAGTTGTCTTGCCTTGTCTTGTCTTGACAAGTTGTCTTGCCTTTTCTTGTCTTGTTTTTGACAAGTTGTCATGTCTTCTCTTGTCTAGACAAGTTGTCTTGTCTTGTCTTGTCTTATCTTGACAAGTTGTAATGTCTTGTCTTGTCTTGACAAGTTGTCTTGTCTTGACAAGTTGTCTTGTCTTGTCTTGTCTTGACAAGTTGTCTTGTCTTGTCTTGTCTTGACAAGTTGTCTTGTCTTGAGACGTTGTCTTGTCTTGTCTTGTCTTGTCTTGACAAGTTGTCTTGTCTTGTCTTGACAAGTTGCCTTGTCTTGTCTTGACAAGTTGTCTTGTCTTTTCTTGTCTTGTCTTGACAAGTTGTCTTGTCTTGTCTTGACAAGTTGTCTTGTCTTGTCTTGTCTTGACAAGTTGTCTTGTCTTGTCTTGTATTGACAAGTTGTCTTGTCTTGTCTTGTCTTGACAAGTTGTCTTGTCTTGTCTTGACAAGTTGTCTTGTCTTGACAAGTTGTCTTGTCTTGTCTTGACAAGTTGTCTTGTCTTGTCTTGTCTTGTCTTGTCTTGTCTTGTCTTGTCTTGTCTTGACAAGTTGTCTTGTCTTGTCTTGTCTTGACAAGTTGTCTTGTCTTGACAAGTTGTCTTGTCTTGTCTTGACAAGTTGTCTTGTCTTGTCTTGACAAGTTGTCTTGTCTTGTCTTGTCTTGTTGTCTTGACAAGTTGTCTTGTCTTGACAAGTTGTCTTGTCTTGTCTTGACAAGTTGTCTTGTCTTGTCTTGTCTTGACAAGTTGTCTTGTCTTGTCTTGTCTTGTCTTGACAAGTTGTCTTGTCTTGTCTTGTCTTGACAAGTTGTCTTGTCTTGACAAGTTGTCTTGTCTTGTCTTGACAAGTTGTCTTGTCTTGTCTTGACAAGTTGTCTTGTCTTGTCTTGTCTTGTCTTGACAAGTTGTCTTGTCTTGTCTTGTCTTGACAAGTTGTCTTGTCTTGTCTTGTCTTGACAAGTTGTCTTGTCTTGTCTTGACAAGTTGTCTTGTCTTGTCTTGTCTTGTCTTGTCTTGTCTTGTCTTGACAAGTTGTCTTGTCTTGTCTTGTTGTCTTGTCTTGTCTTGACAAGTTGTCTTGTCTTGTCTTGTCTTGACAAGTTGTCTTGTCTTGTCTGTCTTGTCTCTCTTGACAAGTTGTCTGTCTGTCTTGTCTTGTCTTGTCTTGTCTTGTCTTGACAATGTCTTGTCTGACAAGTTGTCTCTTGTCTTGTCTTGTCTTGACAAGTTGTGTCTTGTCTTTGTCTTGTCTTGTCTTGTCTTGTCTTGACAAGTTGTCTTGTCTTGTCTTGTCTTGTCTTTGACAATTCTTGTCTTGACAAGTTGTCTTGTCTTGTCTTGTCTTGACAAGGTTGTCTTGTCTTGTCTTGACAAGTTGTCTTGACAAGTTGTCTTGTCTTGTCTTGACAAGTTGTCTTGTCTTGTCTTGTCTTGTGTCTTCTTGTCTTGTCTTGTCTTGTCTTGTCTTGTCTTGTCTTGTCTTCTTGTCTTGTCTTGACAAGTTGTCTTGTCTTGTCTTGTCTTGACAAGTTGTCTTGTTTGTCAGTTTGTCTTGTCTTGTCTTGTCTTGTTGTCTTGTCTTGTCTTGTCTTGACAAGTTGTCTTGTCTTGTCTTGTCTTGTCTTGTCTTGTCTTGTCTTGACTTGTCTGTCTTGTCTTGACCTTGTCTTGTCTTGACAAGTTGTCTTGTCTTGTCTTGTCTTTGTTCTTGTCTTCTTGTCTTGTTTGTCTTGACAAGTCTTGTCTTGTCTTGGAGTTGTCTTGTCTTGTTCTTGACAAGTTTGTCTTGTCTTGTCTTGCTTGTCTTGTCTTGTCTTTGTCTTGTCTTGTCTTGTCTTGTTGTTGTTTGTCTTGTCTTGTCTTTTGTCTTGACATGTCTTGTCTTGTTGTCTTGTCTTGTCTTGTCTTGTCTTGTCTTGACAAGTTGTCTTGTCTTGTCTTACAAGTTGTCTTTCTTGTTGTTGTCTTGTCTTGTCTTCTTGTCTTGACAAGTTGTTGTCTTGTCTTGACGTCTTGTCTGTCGTGTCTTGTCTTGTCTTGTTGTCATGTCTTGTCTTGTCTTGACAAGTTGTCTTGTCTTGTCTTGTCTTGACAAGTTGTCTTGTCTTGTCTTCTTGTCTTGTCTTGTCAAGTTGTCTTGTCTGTCTTGTTGTTTGTCTTGTCTTGACAAGTTGTCTTGTCTTGTTGTCTTTGTTGACAAGTTGTCTTGTCTTGTCTTGTCTTGGTTGTTGTCTTGTCTGTCTTGTCTTGTCTTGACAAGTTGTCTTGTCTTGTCTTGTTTTGTCTTGACAAGTTGTCTTGTCTTGTCTTGACAAGTTGTCAAGTCTTGTCTTGTCTTGACAAGTTGTCTTGGCTTGTCTTGACTTGTCTTGTCTTGTCCTGACAAGTTGTCTTGTCTTGAGATGTTGTCTTGTCTTGTCTTGTCTTGTCTTGACAAGTTGTCTTGTCTTTTCTTGTCTTGACAAGTTGTCTTGTCTTGTCTTGTCTTGACAAGTTGTCTTGTCTTGTCTTGACAAGTTGTCTTGTCTTGACTTGTCTTGTCTTGACAAGTTGTCTTGTCTTGTCTTGTCTTGACAAGTTGTCTTGTCTTGTCTTGACAAGTTGTCTTGTCTTGTCTTGACAAGTTGTCATGTCTTGTCTTGACAAGTTGTCTTGTCTTGTCTTGTCTTGTCTTGTCTTGTCTTGACAAGTTGTCTTGTCTTGTCTTGTCTTTTCTTGTCTTGACAAGTTGTCTTGTCTTGTCTTGTCTTGACAAGTTGTCTTGTCTTGACAAGTTGTCTTGTCTTGTCTTGTCTTGTCTTGTCTTGACAAGTTGTCTTGTCTTGTCTTGTCTTGACAAGTTGTCTTGACAAGTTGTCTTGTCTTGTCTTGTCTTGTCTTGTCTTGTCTTGTCTTGTCTTGACAAGTTGTCTTGTCTTGTCTTGTCTTGTCTTGTCTTGTCTTGTCTTGTCTTGTCTTGTCTTGACAAGTTGTCTTGTCTTGTCTTGACAAGTTGTCTTGTCTTGACAAGTTGTCTTGTCTTGTCTTTTCTTGTCTTGACAAGTTGTCTTGTCTTGACAAGTTGTCTTGTCTTGTCTTGACAAATTTCTTGTCATGTCTTGTCTTGTCTTTGATTGTCTTGACAAGTTGTCTTGTCTTGACAAGTTGTCTTGTCTTTGATTGTCTTGACAAGTTGTCTTGACAAGTTGTCTTGTCTTGTCTTGACAAGTTGTCTTGTCTTGACAAGTTGTCTTGTCTTGTCTTGTCTTGACAAGTTGTCTTGTCTTGTCTTGACAAGTTGTCTTGTCTTGTCTTATCTTGTCTTGACAAGTTGTCATGTCTTGTCTTGTCTTGACAAGTTGTCTTGTCTTGTCTTGATCAGTTGTCTTGTCTTGTATTGTCTTTCCTTGTCTTGACAAGTTGTCTTGTCTTGTCTTGTCTTGACAAGTTGTCTTGTCTTGACAAGTTGTCTTGTCTTGTCTCAATTTGTCTTGTCTTGTCTTTACAAGTTGTCTTGTCTTGTCTTGACAAGTTGTCTTGTCTTGTCTTGTCAAGTTGTCTTGTCTTGTCTTGTCTTTTCTTGTCTTGATAAGTTGTCTTGTCTTGTCTTGTCTTGTTTTGACAAGTTGTCTTGTATTGTCTTGACAGTTGTCTTGTCTTGTCTTAACAATTTTCTTGTCTTGTCTTATCTTGTCTTGCTCTTGAGAAGTTGTCTTGTCTTGTCTTGACAAGTTGTCTTGCCTTGTCTTGTCTTGACAAGTTTTCTTGTCATTTCTTGTCTTGTTTTGACAAGTTGTCATGTCTTGTCTTGTCTTGACAAGTTGTCTTGTCTTGTCTTGTCTTGACAAGTTGTCATGTCTTGTCTTGTCTTGACAAGTTGTCTTGTATTGTCTTGTCTTTGTCTTGTCTTGTCTTGTCTTGTCTTGTCTTGTCTTGTCTTGACAAGTTGTCTTGTCTTGACAAGTTGTCTTGTCTTGACAAGTTAACTTGTCTTGTCTTGACGTGTTGTCTTGCCTTGTCTTGTCTTGACAAGTTGTCTTGTCTTTTCTTGTCTTGTCTTGACAAGTTGTCATGTCTTGTCTTGTCGTGACAGGTTGTCTTGTCTTGTCTTGATCAGTTGTCTTGTCTTGTCTTGTCTTTCCTTGTCTTGACAAGTTGTCTTGTCTTGTTTGTCTTGACAATTTGTCTTGTCTTGTCTTGAGAAGTTGTCTTGTCTTGTCTTGACAAGTTGTCTTGCCTTGTCATGTCTTGACAAGTTTTCTTGTCATGTCTTGTCTTGTCTAGACAAGTTGTCTTGTCTTGTCTTGTCTTGACAAGTTGTCTTGTCTTGTCTTGAAAAGTTGTCTTGTCTTGTCTTGACAAGTTGTCTTGTATTGAGACGTTGTTTTGTCTTGTCTTGTCTTGTGTTGACAAGTTGTCTTGTCTTGTCTTGACATGTTGTCTTGTCTTGTCTTGTCTTAACAAGTTGTCTTGTCTTATCTTGACAAGTTGTCTTGTCTTGGCAAGTTGTCTTGTCTTGACAAGTTGTCTTGTCTTGTCTTGTCTTGACAATTTGTCTTGTCTTGTCTTGACAAGTTGTCTTGTCTTGTCTTGAAAAGTTGTCTTGTCTTGTCTTGACAAGTTGTCTTGTCTTGTCTTTTCTTGTCTTGACAAGTTGTCTTGTTTTTGACAAGTTGTCTTGTCTTGTCTTGACAATTTTCTTGTCTTGTCTTGTCTTGTCTTGTATTCTCTTGACAAGTTGTCTTGTCTTGTCTTGACAATTTTCTTGTCTTGTCTTTTCTTGTCTTTTCTTGTATTCTCTTGACAAGTTGTCTTGTCTTGACAAGTTGTCTTGTCTTGACAAGTTAACTTGTCTTGTCTTGTCTTGACAAGTTGTCTTGTCTTGTCTTGTCTTGACAAGTTGTCTGGTCTTGAGACGTTGTTTTGTCTTGTCTTGTCTTGTCTTGTGTTGACAAGTTGTCTTGTCTTGTCTTGACATGTTGTCTTGTCTTGTCTTAACAAGTTGTCTTGTCTTATCTTGACAAGTTGTCTTGTCTTGTCTTTTCTGGTCTTGAAAAGTTGTCTTATTTTGACAAGTGGTCTTGTCTTGTCTTGACCAATTTCTTGTCATGTCTTGTCTTGTCTTTGATTGTCTTGACAAGTTGTCTTGTCTTGACAAGTTGTCTTGTCTTGATCAGTTATCTTGCCTTGTCTTGACAAGTTGTCTTGTCTTGTCTTGACAAGTTGTATTGTTTTGGCAAGTTGTTTTGTCTTGTCTTGACAATTTTCTTGTCTTGTCTTGTCTTGTATTGTCTTGATATGTTGTCTTGTCTTGACAAGTTGTCTTGTCTTGACAAGTTGTCTTGTCTTGTCTTGTCTTGACAAGTTGTCTTGTCTTGTCTTGTCTTGACAAGTTGTCATGTCTTGTCTTGACCAGTTGTCTTGTCTTGTCTTGTCTTGTCTTGCCTTGTCTTGAAAAGTTCTCTTGTCTTGTCTTGTCTTTTCCTTGTCTTGACAAGTTGTCTTGTCTTGTCTTGTCTTGACAAGTTGACTTGTCTTGACAAGTTGTTTTGTCTTGTCTTGGCAAGTTAGCTAGTCTTGTCTTGTCTTGGCAAGTTGTCTTGTCTTGTCTTGTCTTGACAAGTTGTCTTGACAAGTTGTCTTGTCTTGTCTTGTCTTGTTTTGTCTTGTCTTGTCTTGTCTTGTCTTGTCTTGACAAGTTGTCTTGTCTTGTCTTGTCTTGACAAGTTGTCTTGTCTTGTCTTGACAAGTTGTCTTGTCTTGTCTTTTCTGGTCTTGACAAGTTGTCTTGTCTTGACAAGTGATCTTGTCTTGTCTTGACAATCTTGTCATGTCTTGTCTTGTCTTTGATTGTCTTGACAAGTTGTCTTGTCTTGAGAAGTTGTCTTGTCTTTGATTGTCTTGACAAGTTGTCTTGTCTTGTCTTGACAAGTTGTCTTGTCTTGACAAGTTGTCGTCTTGTTTTGTCTTGACAAATTGTCTTGTCTTGTCTTGACAAGTTGTCTTTTCTTGTCTTGTCTTGTCTTGACAAGTTGTCTTGTCTTGTCTTGTCTTGACAAGTTGTCTTGTCTTGTCTTGATGAGTTGTCTTGTCTTGTCTTGTATTTCCTTGTCTTGACAAGTTGTCTTGTCTTGTCTTGACAATTTGTCTTGTCTTGTCTTTACAAGTTGTCTTGTCTTGTCTTGACAAGTTGTCTTGTCTTGTCTTGACAAGTTGTCATGTCTTGTCTTTTCTTGTCTTGACAAGTTGTCTTGTTTTGACAAGTTGTCTTGTTTTGACAAGTTGTCTTGTCTTGTCTTAACAATTTTCTTGTCTTGTCTTGTCTTGTCTTGCATTGTCTTGAGAAGTTGTCTTGTCTTGTCAAGTTGTCTTGTCTTGTCTGTGTGACAAGTTGTCTTTTCTTGTCAATTTGTCTTGTCTTGACAAGTTGTCATGTCTTGTCTTGACAAGTTGTCTTGTCTTGTCTTGTCTTGACAAGTTTTCTTGTCTTGTCTTGTCTTGACAAGTTGTCTTGTCTTGTCTTGTCTTGACAAGTTGTCTTGTCTTGTCTTTTCTTGTCTTGTCTTGTCTTGTCTTGTCTTGTCTTGTCTTGTCTTGTCAAGACAAGTTGTCTTGTCTTGTTTTGTCTTGTCTTGACAAGTTGTCTTGTCTTGACAAGTTGTCTTGTCTTGACAAGTTGTCTTGTCTTGTCTTGACAAGTTGTCTTGTCTTGTCTTGTCTTGACAAGTTGTCTTGTCTTCTCTTGTCTTGTCTTGACAAGTTGTCTTGTCTTGTCTTGTCTTGACAAGTTGTCTTGTCTTGTCTTGATCAGTTGTCTTGTCTTGTCTTGTCTTTCCTTGTCTTGACAAGTTGTCTTGTCTTGTCTTGTCTTGACAATTTGTCTTGTCGTGTCTTGATCAGTTGTCTTGTCTTGTCTTGACAAGTTGTCTTCTTGTCATGTCTTGACAAGTTGTCATGTCTTGTCTTGTCTTGTCTTGACAAGTTGTCTTGTCTTGTCTTGTCTTGACAAGTTGTCTTGTCTTGTCTTGTCTTGACAAGTTGTCTTGTCTTGTCTTGTCAAGTTGTCTTGTCTTGTCTTGTCTTGACAAGTTGTCATGTATTGTCTTGTCTTGACAAGTTGTCTTGTCTTGTCTTGTTCTTGTCTTGTCTTGTCTTGTCTTGACTTGTCTTGTCTTGTCTTGTCTTGTCTTGTCTTGTCTTGTCATGTCTTGTCTTGTCAAGACAAGTTGTCTTGTCTTGTCTTGTCTTGTCTTGACAAGTTGTCTTGTGTTGACAAGTTGTCTTGTCTTGACAAGTTAATTTGTCGTGTCTTGTCTTGACAAGTTGTCTTGTGTCTTGTCTTGACAAGTTGTCTTGTCTTGTCTTGTCTTGTCTTGACAAGTTTTCTTGTCTTGTCTTGTCTTGACAAGTTATCTTGTCTTGTCTTGTCTTGTCTTGACAAGTTGTCTTGTCTTGTCTTGTCTTGACAAGTTGTCTTGTCTTGTCAATTTAAGTTGTCTTGTCTTGTCTTGTCTTGACAAGTTGTCTTGTCTTGTCTTGACAAGTTGTCTTGTCTTGACACGTTGTCTTGTCTTGTCTTGTCTTGTCTTGACAAGTTGTCTTGTCTTGTCTTGACATGTTGTCTTGTCTTGTCTTGACAAGTTGTCTTGTCTTGTCTTGTCTTGTTTTGACAAGTTGTCATGGTCTTGTCTTGACAAGTTGTCTTGTCTTGTCTTGTCTTGACAAGTTGTCTTGTCTTGTCTTGTATTGACAAGTTGTCTTGTCTTGTCTTGTCTTGACAAGTTGTCTTGTATTGTCTTGACAAGTTGTCTTGTCTTGACAAGTTGTCTTGTCTTGTCTTGACAATTTTCTTGTCTTGTCTTGTCTTGTCTTGTCTTGTATTGTCTTGATATGTTGTCTTGTCTTGACAAGTTGTCTTGTCTTGACAAGTTGTCTTGTCTTGTCTTGACAAGTTGTCTTGTCTTGTCTTGACAAGTTGTCTTGTCTTGTCTTGTCTTGACAAGTTGTCTTGTCTTGTCTTGACCAGTTGTCTTGTCTTGTCTTGTCTTGTCTTGCCTTGTCTTGAAAAGTTCTCTTGTCTTGTCTTGTCTTTTACTTGTCTTGACAAGTTGTCTTGTCTTGTCTTGTCTTGTCTTGACAAGTTGTTTTGTCTTGTCTTGGCAAGTTGGCTAGTCTTGTCTTGTCTTGACAAGTTGTCTTGTCTTGTCTTGACAAGTTGTCTTGTCTTGTCTTGACAAGTTGTCTTGTTTTGACAAGTTGTCTTGTCTTGTCTTGACAAGTTGTCTTGTCTTGACAAGTTGTCTTGTCTTGTCTTGTCTTGACAAGTTGTCTTGTCTTGTCTTGACAAGTTGTCTTGTCTTGTCTTGTCTTGTCTTGACAAGTTGTCATGTCTTGTCTTGTCTTGACAAGTTGTCTTGTCTTGTCTAGACCAGTTGTCTTGTCTTGTCTTGTCTTTCCTTGTCTTGACAAGTTGTCTTGTCTTGTCTTGTCTTGTCTTGTCTTGTCTTTACAAGTTGTTTTGTCTTGTCTTGGCAAGTTGTCTTGTCTTGTCTTGTCTAGTTGTCTTGTCTTGTCTTGTCTTGACAAGTTGTCTTGTCTTGAGACGTTGTCTTGTCTTGTCTTGTCTTGTCTTGACAAGTTGTCTTGTCTTGTCTTGAGACGTTGTCTTGTCTTGTCTTGTCTTGTCTTAACAAGTTGTCTTGTCTTGTCTTGACAAGTTGTCTTTTCTTGTCTTTTCTGGTCTTGACAAGTTGTCTTATTTTGACAAGTGGTCTTGTCTTGTCTTGACAAATTTCTTGTCATGTCTTGTCTTGTCTTTGATTGTCTTGACAAGTTGTCTTGTCTTGTCTTGTCAAGTTGTCTTGTCTTGTCTTTTCTTGTCTTGACAAGTTGTCTTGTTTTGACAAGTTGTCTTGTCTTTTCTTGACAATTTTCTTGTCTTGTCTTGTCTTGTCTTGTCTTGTCTTGACAAGTTGTCTTGTCTTGTCTTGTCTTGACTTGTCTTGTCTTGTCTTGTCTTGTCTTGTCTTGTCAATTTGTCTTGTCTTGTCTTTACAAGTTGTATTGTCTTGGCTTGACAAGTTGTCTTGTCTTGTCTTGTCAAGTTGTCTTGTCTTGTCTTGTCTTGTCTTGTCTTGACAAGTTGTCTTGTTTTGACAAGTTGTCTTGTCTTGTCTTAACAATTTTCTTGTCTTGTCTTATCTTGTCTTGCCTTATCTTGAGAAGTTGTCTTGTCTTGTCTTGACAAGTTGTCTTGCCTTGTCATGTGTTGACAAGTTTTCTTGTCATTTCTTGTCTTGTTTTGACAAGTTGTCATGTCTTGTCTTCTCTAGACAAGTTGTCTTGTCTTGTCTTGTCGTGACAAGTTTTCTTGTCTTGTATTGTCTTGACGAGTTGTCATGTCTTGTCTTGTCTTGACAAGTTGTCTTGTATTGTCTTTTCTTGTCTTGTCTTGTCTTGTCTTGTCTTGTCTTGTCTTGTCTTGACAAGTTGTCTTGTCTTGACAAGTTGTCTTGTCTTGACAAGTTAACTTGTCTTGTCTTGACGAGTTGTCTTGCCTTGTCTTGTCTTGACAAGTTGTCTTGTCTTTTCTTGTCTTGTTTTGAGAAGTTGTCATGTCTTGTCTTGTCGTGACAGGTTGTCTTGTCTTGTCTTGATCAGTTGTCTTGTCTTGTATTGTCTTTCCTTGTCTTGACAAGTTGTCTTGTCCTGTCTTGTCTTGACAATTTGTCTTGTCTTGTCTTGCCAAGTTGTCTTGTCTTGTCTTGACAAGTTGTCTTGCCTTGTCATGTCTTGACAAGTTTTCTTGTCTTGTCTTGTCTTGTTTTGACAAGTTGTCTTGTCTTGTCTTGTCTTGACAAGTTGTCTTGTCTTGTCTTGACAAGTTGTCTTGTCTTGACAAGTTGTCTTGTCTTGTCTTGTCTTGACAAGTTGTCATGTATTGTCTTGTCTTGACAAGTTGTCTTGTCTTGTCTTTTCTTGTCTTGTCTTGTCTTGTCTTGACTTGTCTTGTCTTGTCTTGTCTTGTCTTGTCTTGTCTTGTCATGACAAGTTGTCTTGTCTTGTCTTGTCTTGTCTTGACAAGTTGTCTTGTGTTGACAAGTTGTCTTGTCTTGACAAGTTAATTTGTCTTGTCTTGTCTTGACAAGTTGTCTTGTCTTGTCTTGTCTTGACAAGTTGTCTTGTCTTTTCTTGTCTTGTTTTTGACAAGTTGTCTTGTCTTGTCTTGTCTTGACAAGCTGTCTTGTCTTGTCTTGTCTTGACAAGTTGTCATGTCTTGTCTTGTCTTGACAAGTTGTCTTGTCTTGACAAGTTATCTTGTCTTGTCTTGTCTTGTCTTGACAAGTTGTCTTGTCTTGTCTTGTCTTGACAAGTTGTCTTGTCTTGAGACGTTGTTTTGTCTTGTCTTGTCTTGTGTTGACAAGTTGTCTTGTCTTGTCTTGACATGTTGCCTTGTCTTGTTTTGACAAGTTGTCTTTTCTTTTGTTGTCTTGTTTTGACAAGTTGTCATGGTCTTGTCTAGACAAGTTGTCTTGTCTTGTCTTGTCTTGACAAGTTGTCTTGTCTTGTCTTGTATTGACAAGTTGTCTTGTCTTGCCTTGTCTTGACAAGTTGTCTTGTATTGTCTTGACAAGTTGTCTTGTTTTGACAAGTTGTCTTGTCTTGTCTTGACAATTTTCTTGTCTTGTCTTGTCTTGTCTTGTCTTGTCTTGTCTTGTCTTGTCTTGATATGTTGTCTTGTCTTGAGAAGTTGTCTTGTCTTGACAAGTTGTCTTGTCTTGTCTTGTCTTGAGAAGTTGTCTTGTCTTGTCTTGACAAGTTGTCTTGTCTTGTCTTGTCTTGACAAGTTGTCATGTCTTGTCTTGACCAGTTGTCTTGTCTTGTCTTGTCTTGTCTTGCCTTGTCTTGAAAAGTTCTCTTGTCTTGTCTTGTCTTTTCCTTGTCTTGACAAGTTGTCTTGTCTTGTCTTGTCTTGACAAGTTGACTTGTCTTGACAAGTTGTTTTGTCTTGTCTTGGCAAGTTGTCTAGTCTTGTCTTGTCTTGGCAAGTTGTCTTGTCTTGTCTTGTCTTGACAAGTTGTCTTGACAAGTTGTCATGTCTTGTCTTGTCTTGTCTTGTCTTGTCTTGTCTTGTCTTGTCTTGTCTTGTCTTGACAAGTTGTCATGTCTTGTCTTGTCTTGTCTTGTCTTGTCTTGTCTTGTCTTGTCTTGTCTTGTCTTGTCTTGTCTTGTCTTGACAAGTTGTCTTGTCTTGTCTTAACAAGTTGTCTTGTCTTGTCTTGACAAGTTGTCTTGTCTTGTCTTTGCTGGTCTTGACAAGTTGTCTTATTTTGACAAGTGGTCTTGTCTTGTCTTGACAAATTTCTTGTCATGTCTTGTCTTGTCTTTGATTGTCTTGACAAGTTGTCTTGTCTTGAGAAGTTGTCTTGTCTTTGATTGTCTTGACAAGTTGTCTTGACAAGTTGTCTTGTCTTGTCTTGACAAGTTGTCTTGTCTTGACAAGTTGTCATGTCTTGTTTTGTCTTGACAAATTGTCTTGTCTTGTCTTGACAAGTTGTCTTTTCTTGTCTTATCTTGTCTTGACAAGTTGTCATGTCTTGTCTTGTCTTGACAAGTTGTCTTGTCTTGTCTTGATGAGTTGACTTGTCTTGTATTGTCTTTCCTTGTCTTGACAAGTTTTCTTTTCTTGTCTTGTCAATTTGTCTTGTCTTGTCTTTACAAGTTGTATTGTCTTGGCTTGACAAGTTGTCTTGTCTTGTCTTGTCAAGTTGTCTTGTCTTGTCTTGTCTTTTCTTGTCTTGACAAGTTGTCTTGTTTTGACAAGTTGTCTTGTTTGGACAAGTTGTCTTGTCTTGTCTTAACAATTTTCTTGTCTTGTCTTATCTTGTCTTGCCTTATCTTGAGAAGTTGTCTTGTCTTGTCTTGACAAGTTGTCTTGCCTTGTCATGTCTTGACAAGTTTTCTTGTCATTTCTTGTCTTGTTTTGACAAGTTGTCATGTCTTGTCTTCTCTAGACAAGTTGTCTTGTCTTGTCTTGTCTTGACGAGTTGTCATGTCTTGTCTTGTCTTGACAAGTTGTCTTGTATTGTCTTGTCTTGTCTTGTCTTGTCTTGTCTTGTCTTGACAAGTTGTCTTGTCTTGACAAGTTGTCTTGTCTTGACAAGTTAACTTGTCTTGTCTTGACGAGTTGTCTTGCCTTGTCTTGTCTTGACAAGTTGTCTTGTCTTTTCTTGTCTTGTTTTGAGAAGTTGTCATGTCTTGTCTTGTCGTGACAGGTTGTCTTGTCTTGTCTTGATCAGTTGTCTTGTCTTGTATTGTCTTTCCTTGTCTTGACAAGTTGTCGTGTCCTGTCTTGTCTTGACAATTTGTCTTGTCTTGTCTTGCCAAGTTGTCTTGTCTTGTCTTGACAAGTTGTCTTCCCTTGTCATGTCTTGACAAGTTTTCTTGTCTTCTCTTGTCTTGTTTTGACAAGTTGTCATGTCTTGTCTTGTCTAGACAAGTTGTCTTGTCTTGTCTTGTCTTGACAAGTTGTCTTGTCTTGTCTTGACAAGTTGTCTTGTCTTGTCTTGTCTTGACAAGTTGTCATGTATTGTCTTGTCTTGACAAGTTGTCTTGTATTGTCTTTTCTTGTCTTGTCTTGTCTTGTCTTGACTTGTCTTGTCTTGTCTTGTCTTGTCTTGTCTTGTCTTGTCAAGACAAGTTGTCTTGTCTTCTCTTGTCTTGTCTTGACAAGTTGTCTTGTGTTGACAAGTTGTCTTAACTTGACAAGTTAATTTGTCTTGTCTTGTCTTGACAAGTTGTCTTGCCTTGTCTTGTCTTGACAAGTTGTCTTGTCTTTTCTTGTCTTGTTTTTGACAAGTTGTCATGTCTTCTCTTGTCTAGACAAGTTGTCTTGTCTTGTCTTGTCTTATCTTGACAAGTTGTAATGTCTTGTCTTGTCTTGTCTTGACAAGTTGTCTTGTCTTGACAATTTAACTTGTCTTGTCTTGTCTTGTCTTGACAAGTTGTCTTGTCTTGTCTTGACAAGTTGTCTTGTCTTGAGACGTTGTTTTGTCTTGTCTTGTCTTGTGTTGACAAGTTGTCTTGTCTTGTCTTGACATGTTGCCTTGTCTTGTTTTGACAAGTTGTCTTTTCTTTTCTTGTCTTGTTTTGACAAGTTGTCATGGTCTTGTCTAGACAAGTTGTCTTGTCTTGTCTTGTCTTGACAAGTTGTCTTGTCTTGTCTTGTATTGACAAGTTGTCTTGTCTTGCCTTGTCTTGACAAGTTGTCTTGTATTGTCTTGACAAGTTGTCTTGTTTTGACAAGTTGTCTTGTCTTGTCTTGACAATTTTCTTGTCTTGTCTTGTCTTGTCTTGTCTTGTATTGTCTTGATATGTTGTCTTGTCTTGACAAGTTGTCTTGTCTTGACAAGTTGTCTTGTCTTGTCTTGTCTTGACAAGTTGTCTTGTCTTGTCTTGACAAGTTGTCTTGTCTTGTCTTGTCTTGACAAGTTGTCATGTCTTGTCTTGACCAGTTGTCTTGTCTTGTCTTGTCTTGTCTTGCCTTGTCTTGAAAAGTTCTCTTGTCTTGTCTTGTCTTTTCCTTGTCTTGACAAGTTGTCTTGTCTTGTCTTGTCTTGTCTTGACAAGTTGTTTTGTCTTGTCTTGGCAAGTTGGCTAGTCTTGTCTTGTCTTGGCAAGTTGTCTTGTCTTGTCTTGACAAGTTGTCTTGTCTTGTCTTGAGAAGTTGTCTTGTTTTGACAAGTTGTCTTGTCTTGTCTTGACAAGTTGTCTTGTCTTGACAAGTTGTCATGTCTTGTTTTGTCTTGCCAAATTGTCTTGTCTTGTCTTGACAAGTTGTCTTGTCTTGTCTTATCTTGTCTTGACAAGTTGTCATGTCTTGTCTTGTATTGACAAGTTGTCTTGTCTTGTCTAGATGAGTTGTCTTGTCTTGTATTGTCTTTCCTTGTCTTGAGAAGTTTTCTTGTCTTGTCTTGTCAATTTGTCTTGTCTTGTCTTTACAAGTTGTATTGTCTTGGCTTGACAAGTTGTCTTGTCTTGTCTTGTCAAGTTGTCTTGTCTTGTCTTGTCTTGACAAGTTGTCTTGTCTTGAGACGTTGTTTTGTCTTGTCTTGTCTTGTGTTGACAAGTTGTCTTGTCTTGTCTTGACATGTTGTCTTGTCTTGTCTTGTCTTAACAAGTTGTCTTGTCTTGTCTTGACAAGTTGTCTTTTCTTGTCTTTTCTGGTCTTGACAAGTTGTCTTATTTTGACAAGTGGTCTTGTCTTGTCTTGACAAATTTATTGTCATGTCTTGTCTTGTCTTTGATTGTCTTGACAAGTTGTCTTGTCTTGTCTTGACAAGTTGTCTTGTCTTGGCTTGACAAGTTGTCTTGTCTTGTCTTGTCAAGTTGTCTTGTCGTGTCTTATCTTTTCTTGTCTTGACAAGTTGTCTTGTTTTGACAAGTTGTCTTGTCTTGTCTTGAGAAGTTGTCTTGTCTTGTCTTGTCTTGACAAGTTGTCTTGCCTTGTCATGTCTTGACAAGTTTTCTTGTCATGTCTTGTCTTGTCTAGACAAGTTGTCTTGTCTTGTCTTGTCTTGACAAGTTGTCTTGTCTTGTCTTGAAAAGTTGTCTTGTCTTGTCTTGACAAGTTGTCTTGTATTGAGACGTTGTTTTGTCTTGTCTTGTCTTGTGTTGACAAGTTGTCTTGTCTTCTCTTGACATGTTGTCTTGTCTTGTCTTGTCTTAACAAGTTGTCTTGTCTTATCTTGACAAGTTGTCTTGTCTTGGCAAGTTGTCTTGTCTTGACAAGTTGTCTTGTCTTGTCTTGTCTTGACAATTTGTCTTGTCTTGTCTTGACAAGTTGTCTTGTCTTGTCTTGAAAAGTTGTCTTGTCTTGTCTTGACAAGTTGTCTTGTCTTGTCTTTTCTTGTCTTGACAAGTTGTCTTGTTTTTGACAAGTTGTCTTGTCTTGTCTTGACAATTTTCTTGTCTTGTCTTGTCTTGTCTTGTCTTGTATTCTCTTGACAAGTTGTCTTGTCTTGTCTTGACAATTTTCTTGTCTTGTCTTTTCTTGTCTTTTCTTGTATTCTCTTGACAAGTTGTCTTGTCTTGACAAGTTGTCTTGTCTTGACAAGTTAACTTGTC